>CM042690.1:372846933-373446933 GCA_023614405.1 Avena insularis
ACGCTCTTGCGCACGCAGCCGTGACCACGAACGGTAGTATGCAATCTACTAATTCCCAATGGAACAACAGATCACACTCAATTATAGTTGGTAAATTCGAACACAGGATAATTCCAGAGGTTCTATGAAAGAAACAACTCCAAAATATTTTAACGTGGTCTAAACCCTAACTAGAGGTCGTCCCATAGCTTATAAGGGCGGCTGGAACGACCAGAAACTGAAACTAAACGCAAATGACTCAAACTGATACAAACCGACTCGGACCAGATTCGGTCGGCGGGCGGACACTCTGGTCGAATTCGGTCGGACAGTCCGGTCAGGCCGGACACTCCGGGTGAAGTGTGCCGGACAGTCCGGTCTAGCCGGAAACTCTGAAGTTTCCGGGTGGTGTCCGGGTAGTATCCGAACTGGCATACTGAATGTCCACGCCAGTTTACCTCTCGACCAGGCCGGACACTCCGGTCGTGGCAGATCTTTTTGTCTTCGTCTTGATGATCTTCTCTTGCGTCTTCCTCCCGCTCCTCCCTCGCGCATCCTTGGGCGATCATCATGTTGGACTTCTCTTCTATCCCTTCTCCTCCTTGCGCCATGCTTGTTTATCTAACGATCCTGATCATACATAAATGCATAGACTTAGGCAGTATAAAGTTCTCATCAATCAAAGTACCAGATTCGTTTAGGAGTAAATTCACCTGTTGTTCTAGTAGCTTAGCATGAGCTCTTGTAATAGGTCCAATTCTAATCTCATTGGACTGATCCTTTCTTGCAACAGTTGTAGCATCTTAAGTAGTCATTGGGGTAGGTGTAATTGTAGGGATGTCCTCATCATGTCTTGTGCAGGATTCCAAGTTGGAAACAACACCTTGGAGGTGTTTCCTTGCTCCAACTAGTTCGATAACCTTGGTTTCATAACTAAGGGAAACTTCTGTTGTGCTCATCATACCTTCCTCTTGGGGTTCCCAACGAGCTCGAATATATTTTGAGCCATCCTGGTGATGGAACTTCTGTCACACTATTGCACCATTCCATGTCGAAGTTGCATTCCAAGAGCTTTTTGGACTTTCTGATCATAGTTTTCCAATGGATTTCCTAGAGTCATTGCATGTGTTCTTTTAAAAACCACCTTGATCCCCTAGTGTCATTGCATGTGTTGTTTTCCAAACCACCTTGATCCACTTGAGAACACACACTCCAATGGATGGTGTGATGCAACTTATGTCATACTGGTGCACCATTCCATGTGGAACTTGCATTCCAAGGGCTTCTTGGGCTTTCTAACCATGTTTTGACACATGGAGTCCCTAGAGTCACTGTGTGTTCTTTTCAAAACCACCTTGATACCTTTAGTGTCATTTCATGTGTTATTTTGTCCAAAAGACCTTGATCCACATCAGAACACACACTCCAATGGATGTGGTAATGCAACTTCGGTCACGCTTGTACACCATTCTATGTGGAAGTTGCATTCCAAGGGCTTTTTGGGCTTTCTAACCATGGTTTAACACATGGAGTCCCTAGAGTCATTGCATGTGTTCTTTTCAAAACCACCTTGATCTGATCCCCTAGTGTCATTGCATGTATTCTTCTACAAACCACCATGATCCCCTTGTTTCATTCCAAGTGTTGTTTTAAAAACCACCTTGATCCACATGAGAACACACACTCTGATGGATGTGGGGATGCAACTTCTATCACACTGGTGCACCATTCCATGCGGAAGTTGCATTTCAAGGGCTTTTTGGGCTTTCTAACCATGGTTTGACACATGGAGTCCCTAGAGTCATTGCATGCGTTCTTTTCAAAACCACCTTGATCCCATAGTGTCATTACATGTGTTCTTTTTTCCAAACTACTTAGATCCACATGAGAACACACACTCCAATGGATGTGTTGATGCAACTTCTGTCACACTTGTCCACCATTCCATGTGGAAGTTGCATTCCAAGGGCTTTTTGGTGTTTCTGACAATGGTTTGACACATGGAGTCCATAGAGTCATTGCATGTGTTCTTTTCAAAACCACCTTGATCCCCTAGTGTCACTGCATGTGTTCTTTTACATACCACCTTGATCCCCTATTGTCATTGCATGTTTTATTTTACAAACCCCCTTGATCCACATTAGAAAACACACTCGAATGGATGTGGCGGAGAAACTTCTGTCACACTACTGCATCATTCCATGTGGGAGTTATATTCCAAGGGATTTTTGCTCTTACTGACCATGGTTTGACACATGGTGTCCCTCGAGTAATTGCATGTATTCTTTTCAAAACCAAATTGATCCCCTAGTGACATTGCATGTATTATTTTCCAAAAAACTTTGATCCACATGAGGACACACACTCCAATGATGTGGTGATGCAACTTCTGTCACACTGGTGCATCATTCCATGTGGCAGTTGCATTCCAAGGGCTTTTGGGCTTCTGACCCTAGTTTGACACATGGAGTACCTAGAGTCATTGCATGTATTCTTTTCAGAACCACCTTGATCCCCTAGTGTAATTCCATGTGTTCTTTTTTCCAAACCACCTTTATCCAATGTTCCTTTACATTCCATGAAGCCTACAAAGCTCACAACAAAAGCGAAGAAACACTCAAAGAGTAGACATTTCATGAAGATTATAGCATGTCCTCGAGTAGAAGGAAGTCACCTTATGATGTAGAGATAGCTCATTTAAGGGCAGCCATAGGTAACTCTCTTCGGTTTGTCTTGTCAACTCATGGTCCATAGAGGTTGACGCGTAAGCAATTGTACCTTCACACAACAAAGACCAAGAAAAATATTTTCATGTGTGATAGAGGAGCATGTCTTTTGTGGTATGTCCATTCTTGTTTACAAAACTATTAACACAATACATGTATAGCAAATGGAATGCATATGCAAGGTCAAAGTGCATGGATATCATTTGAACATCATCCAAATGTGGGAACTCAAAAACTCCATATAACATTTTAGTGTGGCACTCAAAGCAATTGAACAAAATATTGATCAACATCTTTGATGCAAGAATAGGAGAATTCAGCAAAAGCACACGAGGAAAGATATCCAAAACAACATCATTATGTGTGCAAACCAACCATTCAAAAGAGAAATTGTTCAATATGTTGGATGCCACACACAAATCATCAAAAAAAATGTCATGGGAATATGAGAATCATGAGTGGAAGATAAAAAAACATGTTTGCAAACAAACCATATGAAATAGCAAATGTTCCTTATGTTTGTTGCAACAACAATACGAGATACTTGGAAGTTCTCATGACAATATATGCTCATAATGGCATTATGGTTGCACACATGGAGTCGGAAAGATAAATTGTTCAACATTTTTGTTGCAACACACAAAGCATCAATATCTAATAGCAAACAAACATGATTATCACATGGTGAAAGAATACCATTAACATGCTTGAAAGCAAACCTTGGGAAAGAGCAATTTTGAAACATGAAATATGCGAAGCATGCAAAAGGTATTAGAGTTGGGTTCGATCTTGAACTCACATGGGGGATCCTCTCAAGAGATCCTTTTGTCAACTCTTTCTCAACCAAGGTTGACATGATCGTGCGGGTACCTACAACACATCATACACAAAAGGAAGAACGTGTGTGCATGGTAGATAAACACATCATCCATCATGATGTATATCTTCTTATGCACATCACCATTAGTGTCAATCAAGTATAAAATAGATGCATGGTGAGTATGTAAGTGGGGAACATGCTTCTCATGGCAATCATCAAAATATCCAAAATTTGAGAAAGCTATGGGTAATATCAATAGAAACCATGATGCAACCCAACATATGGCAATCACCATTGATCCACATCATGCTACACCAACCACTCCTACAAAGCTGAATTCCTTCCATCTCTCACCGTCCATTGGCTATCATGTGAATGTGATCCTACTTGAGCCAAGTACCTATTTTGTGACTAGGCCTAGGATCATGATTCCAAGAGGAGGTGACAAGGATGAACTTGGAGCCAAGACACCCAAGCAAGAAGCCTAGAAAAGAAGACGCAAGAGGCTACTGACCCATACTAGAGTCTCATCCCCAAGACACCGGAGTCTCCGGCCTACAACCCCGGAGTCTCCAACCTAGACTCCAGGCAAGACTCTGCTCTCGGCCTAGAGCGTCAGTACACCCCTTCGGAGACCAAGATGGAGAGCGACGACCACCATAGAGTCTCCGCCCACTCCAAAGACTCCGGACTCTGCATCCCAGAGTTTCTGGTCCGCTACACCGGCGTCTCTGCCCCCATGTCTCCGGAGCCATGCCGAACGGTCTCTACATACCACCCCGGAGACCCGACCAGAGTCTGAAGACCATCACGGAGTCTCGGACCACCCTAAAGTATCTAGCCTTCAGACCCCAAAGTCTCAGGTGTAAGTGAAATGGGCATGCGTGCCTTGAGTTGGGCCTAGCCCATGTAATGCCCCCAAACTACCCTTTATGCCTAAATTACCCCTAGCTCGTGGCTGCCCTATATAAATGACCCCACTACCTCCTTGAAACCCTAGAGATGATGATGAATTAAGGCAGGTTCCTAACCATAGATGGTAACCCCCTCTCAATAGATTATCTATGAGTTGTACAAGGCCTTGGAGTCGGTGCCCTTCTCCAAGTCGTCAAGACCCTCCTCAAGTGTTTGGTTTCTCCTTGTCAAGGGTTCTAGTAGTGCTTGGTCTCTCCCCTTGGGATTCTACTTGGTTGCTACTATCTCCTTGATTTGGATTCTATCATCCGCTTGTCGATCTCTCCTTTGGTGATTCTACTTCAAGGTCTCTCACCGAGGATTCTATTGGATTGATTGTTCGAACCAATGGGAGCAAATCGAATTGGGTGTGTTTTGGCATGTGTTTGTATCTTTATGTTTCATTAGAGTTGCGTTCATCATGTTCATCGCACGTCCTCTCAATCCCTGCCTCAAGTCCGTGAAGATCGAGTCACTTGAAGGGTAAATCCGCAAGGAGACCCATATCAACTAGTATCAGTAGCTTTTGCTTGCCACGGATTTGACTTCGTTCTTCGATTTCCACCATAAATTGAAAAATACCAAAAATATAGCCCCAAATTGCTTTTGGATTTATCTATTGTTTTGGTGAGTTGATTGTGGTTTTGGTCCATAAGAAACTTGTCTTTGGAGTTGGTCTAACATTTTCCTGCGTTTCCCGGCCCAATTTGGTCGAAAATTTCTGGATTTGAGGATCGAAGGCCCAGATTTCCGCTCAAGAACATTAGTTGTTCGTGGTGCTGGCCCAGACCCCGGAGTCTCCGGCCCTAACAAAAATTTTCCTCCTTTCCTTTTTGATTGATTTCCTTTTGACATTTGTGTTTCATGTGCGTGTCTATCACTCTAACAAAACTTCTGCATGAACAATGCCTCGCACTCAACATCGACACCATGAAACTCGAACCATACCTCCACCAATGGTTGTAAGTACAACATCAACACAAGGTATAACTTGCACCACCCTTGTTAAACCCCTTTCTTCCTTTGTGTGTTACCTAACCTATCGACAGTAGCTCATCTTGCGTTTGCTGAAGCATTGTGCACTTTCTCTTGCATAGTCATAGTGTAGAGGAAATAGCGAAACTTGACTCCATAGCAGAGAAAGGAAAACGGTACAAAAAATCTTCTCAGAAAAAGAAAAGGAGAAAGATACCAATAGCAATGCTCAATTCCAAGCTCTTCACCAAGCTATTGCCAATCTTGGCAACTGTCATGGACATCATTCAAGCTCGTCAAGTTCATCTCGCAAGTTCTCCTCAAGTCGGCATGGTGATTCTCCACCCTCTCACTCTTATCTTGGAGAACCCCACCACCACAATGGGGAACAACAAGCTAGTCAGAGCCATGAACAAGAGATTGATCCACAAGCTCAACAACTGCACCATGCAAGACATCATTGGCACCATGATCATGAGCATCCTCAACATCAAGAAGAGAATGGTCGCCCACCGCAACAAGCAATGGTACAAGCGCCACCCCACAAGAACAAGAACGTCATGGTGAAGACCACCACAATGATAGGCACCAACACACATACACCATGACCATCACCAACCACCACAAGTGAATCGAGCACTGCAATGGGATACACGTGATGATGATGAGGATGCACACCATGCTATACCAAACAACCCATATGCTCAACCCCACCATCGCCATCAATAACCAATGAATGCAAATTGTGGGGCCCCCGGATTAATCATCCGAGAAATCCTTGTTATGCATACACCATGTTCCCATGATCAGTGAGTCGTGGAACATAACCGACAAGTATCATTACAACATTCGAGACATACCGAATTTACAAGACTTACATAAATTCCGTTATGGCTACATCAATAATCATCAGCGGAACTTCATCAAGCGTAGAGCCCGTCTGAGCCTTAACCTCTGTGCAAATCGGGAGAACGTCCTAGCTCGCATAGTCGCCAACATCATCTTCTTCTTGATATCTGACCAAGTTAATAGCTAGGGATAATGCCAGTGAGTACTTTGAATATACTCGCAAACCACCTTAAGATAATAGTAATAACAAGAGGATATGCATTATGGTTGTGGTAGTAGGAGGGCTCCAAGAGAGGTTCTATTCTCAATTAGTTTCTCTTGTAAATATAGCATCTACATATCTTTGTTGAAAACCTTTGTAAACATTCTGGGAACCTTTTTGAAAAGTTTTGGAAAACATCAGGACTGGGTCACCCATTTGTTCCCGTCTTTAGGTCGTCCCATGACCAAACTCCTTTCTCCTCCTTCCGACCATCCCATGGTCAAAACATTTCCAAAGCCATTTCTTTTCCGAAATCCTTTTTTGAAAACAAAACCAGCACCGCTCTACAGAAGTTTGTCCAACCCGTCCATGACCACGGACACGGCTATTTGAATAGATTTACACTCTGCAGAGGTTGTACACTTTACCCACACCATCCGGGTACACTACCCTGATCTACACCGATCATGGGTCGAGTAACCGATCAAGACTCTCCGGATGCCCACTCCAATATAAGTTCCTACCCTATGAGTGTTACTCCCCTCAAAACCGGGACGTCGGGTACCGAGGACCAACTGGAGCGCATTTTACACTTCCCAAGTGTGCGCTTTCAATGAGGGGCTCATAGTAATGCGTGGAGGCCCGCAGACCCTTCATTCCTTCTCCCGGTCGATGTTTTACATGGACTCAGCCAGAGAAGGCCCACCCTCTAGGGATGTTTATCCCCTATAGTTGTTGCGAGGAAGCTTATACCAGAATAAGCAAACATCAAATCCAGCCCTGTCCCATTCCAGAGTAATATGGTTGCACAGGGTTCAGTTGTTATAGCTAAACTGCAAAGAACCGGGTGCGTTTTCGTAAACCTTTTTCCTCTAGCCTTCCTTCATCATTTTGTAAAAAAAAACCTTTTTCTTTCCCAACATCTCTTGGGAGGTCCCACCTCACCAAGGTTTTATCATAAAACATTTTGTAAAACCTTTCTGGGGTCTTCCCATCCTATAGCTTTGCTTCGGGTAAAACATGGTATCCAACGGGTTATGGTGATATGCACCATCTATTCTACTAGGGTCCAGTAGGTGTCATCGAGAGGGTTGTACTTAGTATTACCATTGAGTAATGGATTGGAGGAGCCAAGCCACTACCAGATATACAACATCATACAGCAAAACAATGCAGTTTTAATAAACAGAAGATAAAACATGCGTAAGTAAAACAGTAGGACAAGGCTTATGAGCAAGAAGGTGGCTTGCCTGATGATCAGCGATATGGCAATATGTCCCTGGACTTCCTCTTAGAATACCCAAGAATACCAATACCAATAATAATAAGATCTCTTCTTCTCGGCATCGATACAATCGCAACTATCGTCGATAAGACAGCACATGCAAACAAACCAAGCCACAATCAACACAAGGCATACAAGAACCAATACAATACATCAAGCAATTGAATAATACCGAATTAAGATTCAGATGGTTTTGAGAGGACTGGTTTAGGAGATTGAGATGGCCTTAGAGAAGGGGATGAACATCCCTTAGGGTTTTATAGTCCAGAAATTACCTAGGAGAGGGGTTTTGGACCAAGGACATATTCTATATGATACCATTGTGTAAAAATGATACCCACATATAGGGTTTGATAAAATGAGACCAAAAAAAGTGGTTTCACTATTTTATCACTTTTCTATGATTTCCTATGAATTTTCTAGTGATAAAGGCTCTAGTTTTAGGAAATAATTCACCAGAAAAGTTCTGGAGCTCCAAAAATTATTTTCTTGGGTGGTTAGGTAAGGATTGATGTACATGTTCACTGAGAGTTGGGATCATGCTAAAATAATTACCAAAATGCCCTCAGGAAATTCTCAAAGGTAGTTATGTAGACAACTTGTCCTTTTCACCAAATTAAATCTACAGAATCTTTTGATTTGATTCCAAGGACACATTGTAGGTATTTTGAGTACCTTTCTATAGAAATTGGAATCACCCTTTTGGTGTTGCAGAGCTACTGAGGTGGTTTTATTAGTGAATTAACTAAGCCTAGAACAGATTAATTAACAATAAATCAACTGGGGCTTAGAAAATTATGGGCTCCTGGGTGTTGATAGATGTGTGCCTTAATGTGTTCTAGGAGGTGGAATTAGGTCAAAACAGGTTATAGTTTGGTCCAGGGAATTTTCTAGAGGCAGAGGCAAGGTGATTTTGTAATTTTTGCTAAAGGTGGACCAGAGCTCCACTTAGCATGGGACCAATTTTCTCTAACAGGTATTTCAGATACCCAATATTTGCAGTTGGATTTTCTCTATTTGGTGGTGTGGAACTACTTTGAAGATTTATTGATTTAGAAAGGTACTATCTAGGAGATAAATCTACAGAAAATATACAGATGTTATTTGGCCAAACTTTTGGTACTGCATGTTTGGGAAAACATGTATAAAATTTTATCTGGCCGAAATAGGGAATTTTACATTTTTATTTTGAATTAAAGCTAAGAAGATAGTTCTGTATAGAAAACAAAATGGATTTAGAAAAGTGAGAGAGCAGCGCTGGGCCAGATCTAAAGGTGGATGGGCCGGCGGAGCGGATGCGGCCCATGTCGCGGTGTGTAGTGAGCAGGAGCACGGTTTAAACCGCTGGCTGGTGGGACCCAGTGGTCAGCGACCGCGGTCGGCCAAAGGGGTACCGGCGAACCCCGACTGTCCGATTTAGTGGGCGTGGACGGCCCTGCATCGTTGTCCAGTTCACGCCAGCGGCGACTGACGGAAACCCTAGGGCGGCTCGGGACGGTGGAGGAGGAGCTCACCGATGGCTGGGAGGCGACGGCGGCGGCTCAGGTCTGTGCGGCACGCGGAGACGAGTCCGGAGAGGGCGGCATCAGCGCTCTCGTTGTCGGGACCTGGCTCGCACAGTGGCACCCGAGAGGGAGCTCGCCGGAGCTTGACCGAGGCGACAGTAGAGGCGGTCCTGGGCAAAACAGAGGGTAGGGTTAGATGCGGGAGAGCATGGGAGTCCTGGAAGCTAACATGCAGAGGAGGGGAAGAACGAGAGAGGGAGCTTAGCTCGAGGAGTCGGAGGAGGCCGAGAGCTTTCTTCTTCCCTATCTCGCGTTTCTCAGAATAGGGGAGAGGGAGTGGTGGACATGGGAGGTGAGTGAGGGTGAGAGGAGGCAAATGAGCCAGAGTTGGGAGAGCTGGGTGGCCTGGGATATTTAACCCGAGTGGGGAGGGTGTAGGAGGGACCAAGTCCATGGACAAGCTTTGGGAGGGTGTTGGGCAGTCATTGGTTAACAGAGGCGGTGAGGCGTGAGAGGTGGGGGTGCTCTGGGTCGTGCAGGAGCAGAGAGGGCCAGCTGGTGGCTGCTACAAGATAATTGGCCTCACATGCTTGTCTCTCTCTCTCTCTTCTTCTCCCTTCCAAGCACATGGGACAAGGGAGAGGGGTTGCTACAGTAGCTTAGCTACAGTGCACACGACCAGGACTGAGGTATGTGGTGGTGGAGGCTTGCTGGGAGGACTTGAGGAGGGTTTGGTTTGATGTTGATCATGTTCTTTGGAAATAGACAAGATTTGCTATGTTGGTGATTTCCAAGCAAGTCTTAAAACTTTGTCTTGGGAAGATGGGGTGAAGATGCTGGTATGTGGATATGGTCCAGGTACATATCCATGAATTATTTGGGAATTATTTGATGAAGTTTGGTCCACTTTATATCACCTATTCAAATAGGGCAGAAATGGTTTTTAGGAATTTATTTGGTATTTTTGAATTGGACAGGTAGAGTTTTTGATGTGAGATGGTCCCAAATTTGAATACACACTTAGGGGAATTTTCCCAAGATTTATTGTGGCTTAAAAGTATTTAAAACAATTATTTTATCCTTTTTGCCATTTTAGAAAAGAGCAAAAAAAATTATTGAAACTCTTCAAAAATATTTATTTTAGAAGTGGGATGATAGGGTATGGTATATAGGACTCAATTGGGCTTAAAGTTAGGGAAGTGTTTTGACAAAAACCAAACTTTCCCTTGAGAAAGGAGTTTCGGAGATTTTGTCTCTTAAAGAGATTAATTAGATTTGGAGCCATAATAATTATGGATAATTGTTGATAAATTTGATGATGCAGGTAGATGATGTAGACAAGGTGTATCAAGCATTTGCAACCTTGGGAATTGGAAATCCAACTTGAATTAGGTGGAAAACAAGGAGTGGTGAATCTAGGGTGATGTTATTTTTATACCACCTAAACCTTGTTGGATCTTGGAGCTCAGAGCTCACCTTGATGCAAAGTATATATGTATAGATAGACCAAGTCATATAGATGATTATGGCATAAGGAATTTGGATTGGTTACATCTGAGGTGGTCTGGAAGTGATGGCAAACTTTGTTGAAAATAAGGCTGCCATACCAGATGAGTCATGATGCCTTATAAACCATGTGGGTTTAAGAAGCACAAGAATCCACTTGGAACAAGTGAAGTAGATGTTGATATACCTATAATGGTAGAGCAAAACCATGCAAAGAGTTGGTCCAGAGAAGGTGAGATGGTTGTGTGAGCTTCTATCAAAGTAGGCATGTTGACTAGATTTGCAGGAATAGTTATTTTCTTGCCTGCAAAACCATCAAGAACAAGTGGTTTGGAGGATGATCTAACCAAAGGCAATAGTGGTCCTTGTTATTCCTTAGTATGGTTAACAAGATGGTTCAAATGCATTATCAAAAATGCTCAAGGGTTGAGAAAAGGAGGCACTCAAAAAGGTGATGTTGGAACAGATTCCAGACTTAGCCAAATTTGGCAGATTTAGGGTTTTTGACTAGATTATGAGAGAGGATGTTTTTGATTGATTTCAAGGTACCAAAGCATCATCAAGTGGATGATGTTGAAGTGTAGATTGAGTAGAAGGGATCCATGCTTGATATTGGTCTTCATTGACTTGGAAGCTTCTAGAAGGGATCACTTCAGAATTGATCTAGTTAAGGGTTTAAGATGATCACCTAGTGGCTAGAGATCAGATCCATCTTGTATTCTTTCTTAGGGTTTGGTGATATTAATGTTTATTGATCCTATAGGATGATCTCCTAGAGTAGCTCATACTACTTCTAAGCAATCAAGTCAAACAGCAGATCAAGGCAACTCATCTTATAAACAAATCAACTACTATTAGGGTTACCATCAAGCCTAGCTTGAGGTAAGGTTGAGGCATTTTGAAGAGGTTGGATTTTGAATAAGATGAGAGTCCTTGGTATCTCTACCAAGAGTAGAATTCAAAAGCTTACTAAAGGTTTTGGAGATCCTAAAGGTAAGAGTAGTTGAAGGTTCAGTCTTGAAAACATAAGGAGATTATATTGTATATCTCTCCATAATTTTGTCAATAGAAGCTACTAAAATAGTTTTGGTTACATAAGCATCTTGGCTCAGGTTTTAAATGCCAGAACGTTTGAGAATATGTAAAATGAGCCAGGATAGTTTTGTTAAATAGCTTTTGTCAACTGATGGTGAGGTAAGGAGTATCATATGGTATACACTCACATGCACAAGCACAAACAGACAACAAGCAAACACTGCACCAATGAACAAGAAAAAGTTTTTGTTCCCCCTGATTTTTGGCATTCTGGACAACTAATCAGGGTTGCTAAAATTGGGATGTTACAGACCTTTCCCCCTCAAAAGAATCTCGTCCCGAGATTTGGGAGAGTAAGGTTAGGGGATGTTGTGTTGGAGTTAGTGTCAGATGTTTCTCGCGTACTAGCTTGTCTGCTTTGTCTTTGAACAGGGTCACTGCAACGGTAGGGTTGAACTTCAATCGTCTGGGATGCATGTGTTGAGCAGGCTTTACTCGGGATTGTGAGGAGTGACCTTCTCTTCTGTCAGGGCTCGATACCTTGAGGGCTTAGGCTGGACAGACTATCTCGATACAGAACTTCACGGGGTACTCGTCGGAGGATAGAATCTACGGTTGGGTGTACCTCTCTCTAAGGATTCACGGCTCTTCCTTAGGGTCGTGGCGTATCCTAATTAACGATTTTTGGGTCAGGACTCCTGAGTTTGCTTCAGTGAAGGTTTACCCTATTTTTGTGGGAAGACGCAGTCTTTCCCCCTTAGGATTAAACTGGGGTATATCGGAGAGTTGACATAATCCTTCCTTCTTGAAGTCATTGAATGAGGTCTTTGGGGATTGTCGTCCATCTTTCTTCTGGAGTAGAGCCCTTCGGAAGTCTTCCGGGAATTATGCCTTACTGGGCTTATATACTACTATTATTCGTACTTATCCTGTTGGAGTCTCAAATCCTCTAAGCGATTGGAATTGAGCGGTTAGCGATCCTGTGGCACTTCCGGGGGGTCTTTAGCTGAAGTAGCAGAGGGCTTCATAGAATCTTTAGTTCGTTTCTGCTCTGATGAACCGAGAGTTGTTACTTGGCAAAAAGACGTCGAATTCTGGGGATCCTTTCTGAAGTATCTTCTGGTAGACAGTCTTCTGGCATTTGAGATTCACTAGTGTGTTTTAGGAGTGATGCTGATCTTCCATTTTGAAACGCTGGCATGATGCTAAGGGAGGCTGTATCTCCTTGGGTCTTTGTGTGAGCTCCATGTCTTCAGGAAACTGAAGTATTCGGGCCTTCTGGTGAGGAACTTCCCGTTGGTTGGGCAGAGGGATCTATTACGAGTTAGCCTCTCAGGGTTGTGGGAAGTTCTAATATACCAAAGCTTAGCGGAGTCAGGTTTTCACTTCTTGTCTTGGTTGACTTACCGGGTTGTTTCTTGTGGATATTGAGGATCCTTCGGTGGTTGACTTCCGGCTTCAACGGAATTCTTGCTTCAGTAGTGATGAGGACATCCCTACAATTACACCTACCCCAATGACTACTGAAGATGCTACAACTGTTGCAAGAAAGGATCAGTCCAATGAGATTAGAATTCGACCTGTTACAAGAGCTCGTGCTAAGCTACTGGAACAACAGGTGAATTTACTCCTAAACGAATCTGGTACTTTGATTGATGAGAACTTTATACTGCCTAAGTCTATGCATTTATGTATGATCAGGTTCGTTGGAGAGACAAGCATGTCGCGAGGAGGAGAAGGGATAGAAGAGAAGCTCAACATGATGATCGCCCAAGGATGCACGAGGGAGGAGCGGGAGGAAGGCGCAAGAGAAGATAATCAAGACAAAGGCAAAAAGATTTGCCACGACCGGAGTGTCTGGCCAGATCCACCAGGACTATCCGGTCTGGTCGAGAGGCAAATTGGCATGGACATTCAGTATGCTAGTTCGGACACTACACGAACACCACCCAGAAACTTCAAAGTTTCCGGCCTGACCGGACTGTCCGGCACACTTCACCCGGAGTGTCCGGCCGACCGATTGTCAAACCACTTCGACCGGAGTGTCCGCCCGCCGACCGAATCTGGCCCGAGTCGGTTTGTAACAGTTTGAGTCGTTTGCGTTTAGTTTCGTTTTCTAGTTGCTCCAGCCGCCCTTATAAGCTATGGGACGACCCCTAGTTAGGGTTTAGACCACGTTAAAATATTTTGGAGTTGTTTCTTTCATAGAACCTCTGGAATTACCCTGTGTTCGAATATACCAACTATAATTGAGTGTGATCTGTTGTTCCATTGGGAATTAGTAGATTGCATACTACCGTTCATGGTCACGGCTGCGTGCGCAAGAGCGTGGTGCTGTGAATATCCTACAAGGTTCGAGAGCTGTTGCATTGGCATCAGGGATCGAGCAGGAGAGTTCATAGCTATAGGCTAGTTATCTATCATCCACCATTATCACTGCCATTCGCTTACTGAGAAGATCAGGCCATCCCATATCATGTTGGTATCAGAGTTCCAGTGTTGCCTCGGTAAGCATCCACAAATCCATCCATATATTAGAGAGTGTTTTCGTCCTATACAGAAAAAGCCTTACAAAAAGATTTGCCATAGACTAGATTGCATTGTTTTCGAGTTTTAGTTGCTGATTGTATCTTCTCGTAGATCCGATTTGCAGGTTTTCCTCGTAGGAGTCTAGTTTCCGTTTGTGTCTAGGTTTAAGGTTTCATCTTGTTTTCCGATGTTCCCACTGTTACCGTTTCCGCAAGTATTTATCGTTTTTTCCGAGTCCACATAGCGTACTTTTGTTTGCATACCATAGACACAGCCTATCTACAGCATCTGTGCCTAGGAACGTACCCACGAGACTAGTTGCTTTGCTCCGACAGGCTGCTCATTAGGGTTTTGAAGTGCAAAAAAATTTCGACAGGCAAAACCGGACTATCCGGCCTAATCACACCGGACTATCCGGCCCCACCGGAGTCTCCGGCGCATATCAACCGGACTATCCGGCCCAGTTTCTGTTATACGTTGCTCTACTCGTTTGCATTGAGTAATGTAGTTGCAAAAAAAAGAGAAAAGAAAAGAGAATCAGTATAAAAAAGAGAAAAGAGCTACAAGCCTGACAAAAAAGAGATATAGAAGTGTTCAATATTGGAGGCCTTGTTGTATAGCACTGGTAGATTGAGCAATCTTGTGCCTGTTCTATTTGAGCTATGACTAGCGTCTCTCTTGTGCATTGCAATATTCCTTTTCATAAGTTGCTTTGCCACGTTTATCTCCATTGTGTGTGTTTCTTGGGTATTTGTATGATCAGCACTAGGACTTGTTTGCGGTGTAGATAGGATACCATACCTATAGCTCCACCTTAAATAACCTGTGTGCCCTATGATCGTTCTCTATACCTTTTGATATTCACTTCATCGCATCAAGTGCATCAGTCTTTGATTTCATTTGGTAGAGCATCTCTATTCACTTTGGAACGGTAAGATCTCCTTTCTTATTAGTTATGAGTGAGTTGTGAGAGTTTCCACCATACAAATTCTGATTTTTGCACTAACCTACTAATCATGTCTACTAGTGATAATGATGTTGTGTTGCAGAAAAAGAAGGATGACGAGCTCGTCAATTGGCGTGAATATGAGGCTTTGAAATCCCACTTGACACGTGTGTTTACTAACACGACAGATGCCATTGACAAGAATCTCCAAGATATGAATATGAGATTGGATCAGCATGTTGGGACAGTTGATACTATCCAAACGCAAGTGGCTACGCTCAATGTCAATGTCACCACTTTGCAACAGTCCATTGAGGGTTTGATAGCCGCCTTGCATAGAAGGGAAGATCCTCAACATGATGATGCCTTTGATGATTTCGATGAGGGTAGCGCTGTTGATGCTTCTCCACATGTTGGCAGGGGACATGTTATTCCCCCTGTCCATGCACCTGCTCATGGTCGTGGGTTTTCCCATCTTGGGCGTGGTCCACGTGTGCCCAACCAAGCTGCTGATGACGGTTGGGCAAGCCAAAATTCTCAATTCCTAAGTTTGATGGTTCCATTGATCCTGAAGACTACCTCACATGGGAGTTGAAGATTGAGAAACTTTGGCGCTTATTTGACTATCCAGAAGATAAGAAGGTCAAGCTTGCAGCATCTGAATTGGATGGTTATGCTTTGCATTGGTGGGATGCTCATGTGCAACATAGGAGGGAGGACAATGAACTTCCTGTGATGGATTGGCGCGAGATGAAGCAAATCATGAAAGCTCGTTTCGTACCAACCAACTACTTGCGATCAGTTTTTGATAAATTGGCCTTCGAAGCAAGGCACCATGACAATTGATGAGTACTACATGGAGATGGAGATGCTTATGCAGCATGCTAGAATTCGTGAGTCCATTGAGATGACCATGCAGCGATTACTAAACAATTTGAATTACCGATCAAAAGCATTGTTCGTCATCACAAGTATGAGACCATGAATGAGTTGTTGCATCATGCTAGATGGGCTGAATCCCAGTTGGCAGAAGAGGCAAAGTCACGTGCTCATTTTCCGTCCTCCAGCTGATTATCGGCCAGGGCTACACCTCCTACAGTCATGCCACCAGCTGTTGTTCCATTTACACCATCAGCCAAACCAGCAAGTACACCTTCATTTAGTTCTAATGCTCGGAAACCCGCTGCTCCTGATGCTAGATCGGGTTCCAACATGTCTACTGCATGTACTCGTGATGTAGTGTGCCAAATTTGTGGAGGTAGAGGTCACTACAAGAAAGATTGTCCAAACAGCAAGGTTATGTTTGTTAATGAACAAGGTGAAGTAGAAAGTAGAGATGAAGCTTCTGATGATGATATTGATGACGGTGAGGGAGGTGTTGATGCATATGCTGAGCGTGCACCAACTATTGTCGTATCATCACGTGTACTTTGTGTGCAACCGGTTGAGGAATCCCAACGTTGCAACTTTTTCCAAACAAAAGGTCTAGTTGGACCAAACAAAGCTTGAAAGGTAATTATTGATGGAGGTAGCTGCAGAAATCTTGCAAGTAAGAAACTATGTGCCAAACTGAACTTGACATACTTACCTCATCCCAAGCCATACTACATACAATGATTGAGCAACAATGGTGAGATGAAGGTAAATCATATGGTACGTGTGAATTTTCAAATAGGACCATACAAAGATTCTATTGATTTTGATGTGGTTCCTATGATTGGTTGTCACCTACTATTGAGTCGTCCTTGGCTCTATGATCGCCATGTGCAACACAATAGCCGGGCCAATACATATCACTTGGAATTCAAAGGAAAGAAGATTACTATGTAGCCAATGACACCACAAGAAATTGTGAATGATTCTCGCCAAAAGATAGAGGTGAACTTGAAGGAAGATACTACCACTCAGCGAGACTGTGTAACAGTTGTTCCTGATGTAATTGATCCTACATTGAGTGATATAACGAAAAGTGAGAGAGTGCTTGGGTTATTGATATTATCCACCAAGGAGGATAGGAGAGAGTTTCGTGAGGATCCTACAGCCATGCCACTTGTGCTCATGTATAAGGGCGAGGTATTGGTTTCTAACGACATGACCCCCATTTCTCTTGGTGTCTCTTCTGTTTTGCAGGATTTTGGGGATGTGTTTCCAGAAGACGTACCCGCAGGTTTGCCCCCATTGCATGGTATAGAACATCAAGTGGACCTGATTCCTAGCGCCACACTTCCCAACCGTGCACCTTACAGGACTAATCCCGAAGAAACTAAGGAAATTCAGAAGCAAGTACAAGCGTTACTGGATAAAGGGTACATTCGTGTCTCTCTTAACCCTTGTGTTGTTCCTGTTATTTTAGTTCCTAAGAAAGATGGTACATGGCGCATGTGTGTTGATTGTAGAGCGATGAATAACATCACTATTCGATATCGTCATCCTATTCCACGCTTAGACGATATGCTAGATGAATTCAGTGGTGCTGCTGTTTTCTCTAAAATTGACTTGTGTAGTGGTTATCATCAAATTAGGATGAAAGAAGGGGTTGAATGGAAAACTGCTTTCAAAACTAAATTCAGTTTGTATGAGTGGTTAGTTATGCCGTTTGGTCTTACTAATGCACCTAGTACTTTCATGCGTTTGATGAATCATGTTTTGAGAGAGTTTATTGGTCGTTTCGTGGTTGTTTACTTTGATGATATACTCATATACAGCCACACCGAATCTGAACATTGCACTCATATTAGACAAGTTTTGCAAGTGTTACGTGATAATAAACTATATGCTAATTTTGAGAAGTGTACATTTGCAAAAGATAAGGTCATATTCCTAGGATTTGTTGTTTCTAAGCATGGAGTAGAGGTAGATCAATCTAAAATTGAATCAATTCAGAATTGGCCTACTCCAATGAATGTTAGTCAAGTGCGTAGTTTCCACGGTCTCGCTGGTTTCTATAGGCGCTTTGTGAAAGATTTTAGCACCATTGCTGCACCATTAAATGATTTGACAAAGAAAGGTGTTCCTTTTGTATGGGGCGCCGCCCAAGACATTGCTTTTGATACATTAAAACGTTTGCTTACTTCTGCACCATTACTTGCATTACCTGATTTTTCCAAGCAATTTGAAGTTGAATGTGATGCTAGTGGTATAGGCATAGGTGGCGTTTTGATGCAAGAGGGTCGGCCTATAGCTTATTTTTCTGAGAAATTGACTGGCGCTCGTTTGAATTATTCTATCTATGATAAAGAATTGTATGCACTTGTTACAGTACTTGAGGTTTGGCAACATTCTTTGTGGCCAAAAGAATTCATCATACATTCTGATCATGAAGCATTGAAATACTTGAAAGCTCAATCAAACTTGCATAGAAGATTAGCTAAATGGGTTGAGTTCATTGAGTCTTTTCCTTACATCATTAACTATAAGAAGGGAAAAGAGAATGTTGTTGCTGATGCTCTATCTAGGAAGAACATGATATTAACCAATCTTGATGTTAAAATTCCTCGATTAGAAGCTATTTGTGCACTTTATGCAACTGACCATGATTTTGCTGAACCATATCGTTTGTGTGCTCTTAGAAACGCATGGGATAAGTATCATATACATGATGGATATTTGTTTCGAGCTAACAAACTATGTATTCTAGAATCGTCGTTGCGTTTGTTCTTAGTGCAGGAATCACATGCTGGTGGTTTGATGGGTCACTTTGGGCGTGAGAAGACGTTGCTCATGCTTGCTGATCACTTTTATTGGCCCAAGATGAGGCGTGATGTGTACAGATTTGTGAGCTGATGTATTACATGCCACAAGTCGAAATCTAAGTTGAAGCCTCACGGTTTGTATACACCTCTCTCTGCACCTAATATTCCATGGGAAGACATTAGTATGGATTTTGTGCTAGGTCTACCTAAAACTCAGAGAGGTCATGATTCTATATTTGTGGTAGTAGATAGGTTCTCTAAGATGGCTCATTTTATTGCCTGCCACAAAAGCGACGATGCGTCGCATGTTGCTAACCTGTTTTTCAGGGACATCGTGAGATTACATGGAGTACCAAAGATGATTGTTTCTGACCGTGATGTGAAGTTCATGAGCTACTTTTGGAAGACCTTATGGGGGAAGCTAGGAACGAAGTTGCTGTTCAGTACTACATGTCATCCCCAACAGATGGTCAAACGGAGGTGGTGAATAGAACATTGTCACAGCTGCTAAGGACCCTGATTAAAAAGAATCAGCGGGAGTGGGAAGAGTGTTTGCCACATGTTGAGTTTGCTTACAACAGGGCTGTGCATTCAACTACTCAGCTTTGTCCTTTTGAGGTGGTGTATGGTTTCAAGCCATTGACGCCACTTGATATGTTGCCTCTGCCATTACATGAGAGAGTTGATATGGAGGCATCAAAACGTGCTGATTATGTGAAGAAAATACATGAGAAGACTCAAGAGGCTATTGAGAAGAAAGGAAAGAACATTGCTGCTGCAAGGAATCAAGCAAGGAAAGAAGTGTTGTTCGAGCCTGGAGATATGGTTTGGGTGCATCTATGCAAGGATAGATTTCCACTACTTTGAAAGTCAAAATTGAAGCCACGTGGTGCTGGTCCTTACAAGGTGTTAGCCAAGATTAATGATAACGCCTACTCGGTTGATATACCTATTGAGGAGTTTGGTGGAGTTAGCAATAGCTTCAACATTGCTGATTTGTCACCATATGCTGGAGAAGACCTTGGAGCATCGAGGTTGACGCATTTTGAAGGGGGGGAGATGATGAGGACATCCCTACAATTACACCTACCCCAATGACTACTGAAAATGCTACAACTGTTGCAAGAAAGGATCAGTCCAATGAGATTAGAATTCGACCTGTTACAAGAGCTCGTGCTAATCTACTAGAACAACAGGTGAATTTACTCCTAAACGAATCCGGTACTTTGATTGATGAGAACTTTATACTGCCTAAGTTTATGCATTTATGTATGATCAGGTTCGTTGGAGAGACAAGCATGTCGCGAGGAGGAGAAGGGCTAGAAGAGAAGCTCAACATGATGATCGCCCAAGGATGCGCGAGGGAGGAGCGGGAGGAAAGCGCAAGAGAAGATCATCAAGACGAAGGCAAAAAGATCTGCCACGACCGGAGTGTCCGGCTAGATCCACCCGGACTGTCCAGTCTAGTCGAGAGGCAAACTGGCGTGGACATTCAGTATGCTAGTTCGGACACTACACGAACACCACCCGGAAACTTCAAAGTTTCCGGCCAGACCGGACTGTCCGGCACACTTCACCCGGAGTGTCCGGCCTGACCGGACTGTCCGGCCCACTTCGACCGGAGTGTCCGCCCGCCGACCGAATCTGGTCTGAGTCGGTTTGTATCAGTTTGAGTCGTTTGCGATTAGTTTCGATTTCTGGTTGCCCCTGCCGCCCTTATAAGCTATGGGACGACCCCTAGTTAGGGTTTAGACCATGTTAAAATATTTTGGAGTTGTTTCTTTCATAGAACCTCTGGAATTACCCTGTGTTCGAATATACCAACTATAATTGAGTGTGATCTGTTGTTCCATTGGGAATTAGTAGATTGCATACTACCGTTCGTGGTCACGGCTGCGTGCGCAAGAGCGTTGTGCTGTGAATATCCTACAAGGTTCGAGAGCTGTTGCATTGGCATCGGGGATCAAGCGGGACAGTTCATAGCTACTGGCTAGTTATCTATCATGCACCATTATCACCGCCATCCGCTTACTGAGAAGATCGGGCCACCCCATATCAAGTAGACTGATGAAGAAGGGAGTGTTGCGCTATTGACGAGTCTTGAGAGGTGAGTTTGATGAGGTATGCCATCTTGCTGAGGTGAAATCTTTGAGTTAATTCTGACTTGACGATGTCGAACTCCTGGTTCTTGCGATGCTTTTCCTATCATATACTCTCGAGGTTAGTCTGGGTCTGATTACCGACAGCTAACACAGGGGTTTCCTGAGTTACTAGGTGGGTCATCGCTCCTCGAGTCACATTTTTAAGGGGGTCAAAGCAAACTAGAACATACAAACAAGGCGAACAGAGCGAGGGAATCGCAATGTCCTCGGCAGACAACACAAATCAAGCGACAAGGATGCACTTAGGCAAGCAAACACGGTCAACGCTAGGAACCAAGGAGTTAACTACTCGCGATGTAGGGGGGATCCTATTCGTAGGACTATTGACCCTAGATATCGTCTTTCTTCGAGTCGAAGTCCCTATCTTACAGATGAAGCTATTGTCATATCGTGGATGCTTCTTGATAGTGCAACACCTAATGTCTTCTGATTATGAGGATTCCGCTGGTAGAGCGATATGGTAGTCTCCTTGTTTTTGCTGGTAGTTTCTTGTCTTCATCTTGCTCTCATTGTCTTTACTGGGTTCTAGATCCTAGTTATTTAAAATCCGTAGGTTTGAAGTTGAGAGAATTCCTTTGTTGGCCTCGTTGAAACTTGGCTTCCTTTCTTGGCCTCAGACAAAATTTTCTTCCCTTTTTAACATGGAAAATTCAGAAGGTTCCTTATCTGGCCCTCCTATCGGGTCCGTTTGCTGCCCCCGTTACATTTTATTTTTCCGGACGAGTATGCCCTGGCTCGCTCGTATCACACCAGAAAGAAAAAAAGAAAACCCAAATCCCATCCCCAGTCCCGTCCCATCCCGACCCGACCCTCCTCTCTCGCCTCGACCCTCCTCTGTCGCCCCGCCCATCTCTTCCCTCCTCTGTCGCCCCGCCCATCTCTCCCCTCCTCTACTGGCGACGGCTAACCTAGCGGTGGGAGAAACAGCGGCGACGGGGGCACAAACCCTCCTCTCTCGCCGCGACCCTCCTTCCTCACCTCACCCATCTCTTACCTCCTCTACCGGTGACAGCTAACCCTAGCTGCAGGAGAAACGGCGGCGACGGGGGCGCAGCTATGGGAGAAGAGGGCGGCGGGGGCACTGTCTAGGTCGAGTTAGAGGCGAAAGCAGAGGGAGATCAAGGAGGGGATCCATATGGCGAGCTGGGCACATCGACGCAAGATGCTACGGTGGCGAGCTCAGTGGCAGGAATGGCTGCAGCTATCCGCCACTGCTCTTCTACAGGAAGAATCCACCGCACTCCAACGGGATCGGCTTCAGGTGTGGGATCATCGGCATGGCCTGAAGGGTAAGTAGCTCTCTCCTCTGTTATCTTGTTTCTCGGATTCGACATGGCCAGAATTGACCACAACTTGTGATGTCTCTTGTCTAATTGCTAGTATAGTAGTGCTTATGGATGCATATTTTGTTCACAGGCTGGATCCCAATTCAAGTTATTGTTTGAAAATAAGATTGCTTGGCAACCCCAAAACAGCTAGAAAAGACATCAACGGTTTTTATTTTGAGAAGTTTGTTGACTCTGATTTGACAAACTATAATGATTTGGTGGCATCAATTGTAGAGCAGTACCAACCGATATATTTGGAAGTTGCACATCTTCACTATTATGACGAGGTTCTAAGAACATTCCCAGAAATAAAATCTGATCAAGAATTGATGACAATGTTTGAGAAGCACTCCGAGACAAAGTTTGTTCAAATTTTCATTGCATATTGGGATCCCTCTGAAACATATAAGCCTTGCATTGAGTGGTTTATTGATATGCATGTCCAATCAAACAACAATCCATCACAAGATGATGATAGTTACCTTCGAAACCCAATACCCGAGAATGAGCATGTTGGTATTGATGAAGAGGGCATGTATTCAGAGAAAGAACCTATACCTCTAAATGTGGTTCTTTATTCTGATAAAGAGAAGGAAAAAGACTATGTTTATGAGGACGAGAGCGAGGATCATAGCGAGGATGAGACCGAAGTAGAGGAGGATGAGGAGGTACATGAGCCAAATCATGCACCCAATGTTGAGTACAATAAAGAAGACCCTCCAATGACAGTAGGATCCACATATACAAATATGGATGAGTTTAAGTTGGCCATTCAACAACATGCAATCAAACGTGATTTTGAGTTTAATACGAAGAAGAGTGCACCACATAGGTTCATAGCCTATTGTACAAGAAAATATGAAGATGATTTCCCATGGAGGATACATGCTTCTACAACGGATGATATGTGTACTGTTGTGGTAATTTCCAACTTAACTTCTGATTTTGTAGATTATCTCTTACTTATATTATGATCTTGCAGCTAATATTCTGATTTTGTAGGTGAAAACAAATCCTTTTGAACATGATTGTTCTAGTACAAAAAGGAATAAGAAGGTGAAGAATGCAACTAAGCATTGGATACGTGAGAAGGTGAAGGATTGGCTCATTGAAGATGCAACTCTGGGAGCACATGAATTGCGAAAGAAGCTTAAAGAGCACTACAAGATAAAAATCCACTACAAAATAGTCTACATGGGTAAGCTGCTAGCTTTGAAACAACTATATGGTGATTGGGATAGCAGCTTCAATAACTTGTATAGGTTTAAGGCAAAGTTGAAAGTTGTTGCCCTGGTAGCATAGTGCAGATTGATCATCATACTATAAATGGTCAAATCAGGTTTAGAAGAATTTTTGTTGCTTTCAAACCTTGCATAGAGGGGTTCCGTGTTGGTTGCAGACCATACTTGGAAGTAGACAGCACCTTCTTGATGGGCAGGTTCAAGGGGCAGCTAGCTAGTGCAACCGCTGTTGATGGGCATAATTGGATGTATCCGTTCTGTTTTGGAGTTTTTGACTTTGAAACTAACAAGAATTGGATTTGGTTCATGCAACTACTTAGACATGCCATAGGATCACCACTAGGTTTGGCCATATGCACTGATGCTGGTCAGGCAGTGATGTCAGGGGTAAAGCAAGTGTTCCCAGAGGCAGAACATCGAGAATGTTTGTTTCACTTGGTGAGCAACTTCAAGAAGAAGTTCCATGGGAAGGTGTTTGATGACCATCTTTGGGCTGCTGCTTACTCATGGAACCCATATTTATTTGGAAAACATTGGGTTGCAATGGAGGAAGCAAGACCAGCCGCAACTGCATATATAAGGAAGTGGCATGATAGGTTGTGGTCTAGGAGTCAATTCTCTACCTTGTGCAAGGTGGACTATGTAACCAACAACTTGGCAGAGTGCTTTAATAATTGGATTAAGCACTACAAATCCTTGAACTTAGATGACTTCATGGACAAGTTGAGACAAATGATTATGATCAAGTGGAACCAAAGGAGAAAAGTAGCAAAGAAGTTAGATGCATTGGTGCTGCCCCACATAATGAAAAGGTTGAATGCAATGACTAGAGAATTAAACTTGGAAGTGGTAGAATGCTCAGAAGAATTGGCCGAAGTTACTGCATTGGGAGGCAATGGCTTTAGGTTTGTTGTCAACTTGCAAGAGAGGACATGTTCTTGTAGACAATGGCAAGTTTCTGGCCTTCCTTGCAAACATGCGTTTGCCTTCATCACATCACTAAGCAATACACACATAAAGAACCATGTTGACTTGTATTACTCTATTGAAACCTTTAGAGCAGCTTATGCCCAACTAATCCCTGCTATGCCTGACAAGACTCAGTGGCCTAAATCTGACCATGGATTCTTCATGCATCCACCACCCCTAAAGGCTACAGCTGGTAGGCCCAAAACTGAGAGGTACAAAGCTTGCAATGACAAGAAAAAGAAAACAGGCCAACATTTGTGCCCTATTTGCAAGGACTGTGGCCATCATTGGCATAATTGTAAGAAGGGTAACCCAGATGACATTGCTGCAATGATGGCTGTGAGGTAAAAGGCCAACATTTATCTCATGTTCTTGCACTATATATGTACTAATTTTCTTGAGTTCTCACTTTTCTTATTTTTGAATTAGAGAACCACCAAAGAGGAAGAAAAAGGCCACCAAAACAACTGAATCGTCCATTGTGCCGTGCGATGATGGAGCACAAACAAGAATGTGTTTTCCACCAAGGTTAGCAATTTGTACACATGTACTCATGGTTACATGCAATCTGACTTTGAATAATAATAAGTAGCTTATTCCCACCATAGCCATAGCTTTGAAACTACAACAAAGAAAATTGGAAAAGATGCAAAAACTAGTGTTGGAGCATCAAAAAGGTAATTATAACTAGATATGAAATTTTATATTGAGTTAAATTAAAACCTTAAGTATTCTACATGCTTCTTCTCATCATAGGAAAATGTTGGGGGACACTAGTAGAAAAGGGGAAAAAGCCAAGTGTGAATCTGGAGGATCAAAGAGGTAATGTTTCTATTTTTTCTAGAAGTTATGTACTTTTTCTGCCTTTTCTTGCTCCAATTACTAATGACATACATGTATAACTACAGATCAGGAACTGGCTCAAATCAACATGTACCACTTTCTATTGAGAGTTCTATGCCCAATGAACAAACAAATGTTCCGGTCAAGAAGAAAAAGAAAAAGCCAGTTACTAAAATTCCGATGGTGACATTTGACAGTCCAGCAATGGGCACAAGAAGCAAAAAGTTTAATCCTTCTAGCCCTGCAATGAGCACAAGAAGCAAAAGAAGGCTCAACTTGTAATTGTCATCTAATTGAACGGTTACATTTCAAGTTTCTTTTGGAACAATTTGTGTGGCCGTATGCATGTGTGTGATGTATGTGACCATATGTATGTGTGAACTAGCATACTATGACCGAATGCATGTGCGTGATGTATATGTGAACATGTGTGTGATGTATGTGTGAACTAGTGTACTATGACCACCGTTTCTTACATATATGAACATGTGTGAACTAGTGTCAGTTTCTTATATGAGATCTCTTCTTATATACATGAACATGTGTGAACTAGTGTACTCTGACCGTTTCATATATATATATATATATATGAACTATTGTGCAGGGAATATGGCTATAGTTCAAGGGAAGTTTTGCCGAAATTTTCAATTTTTTGAGTTTAAATATGATCCTAAGTTTTTCAATTCAAATCGGTTATGTGATAGAATTTTTGGTTCCCTATATTGTCACATATTACACCAGGGGAAAAAGTGTAATCTTACATACCAAGTTAACACTGTTAGTGTCCAAATTGTACTAGAGGGCCAAATAAGGAACCGAGAGAAATTTCAGTGTCAAGAAGGGAAGAAAATTTTGTCTAAGGTCAAGAAAGGAAGCCAAGTTTTAGCCAGGGCCAACAAAGGAATTCTCTCTTTGAAGTTTGGATGAGAGATAGAGGAAACCATTTTCGAAAGCATTTACTTAGAGTAAGAGAAGAGGTAGAACTTTTTGAAACTCATTGGGAAACTAATTTTCGAAAGCCGGGGTTTTCAAAATAAGGTTCCTGTCTAATGACCATGCTAACTAAAGTTCTCCTATAGTCAGGATGGCTCTGATACCAAGTCTGTGGGGCCCCTGGATTAATCATCCGAGAAATCCCTGTTATGCATACACCATGTTCCCATAATCAGTGAGCCATGGAACATAACCGACAAGTATCATTACAACATCCGAGACATACTGAATTTACAAGACTTACATAAATGCCGTTATGGCTACATCAATAATCATCAGCGGAACTTCATCAAGCATAGAGCCCGATCCATGCCTTAACCTACAGGCAACTGACTGGGAGAACGTCCTAGCTCGGATAGTCCCCAACATCATCTTCTTCTTGATATCTGACCAAGTTAATAGCCAAGGACAATGCTAGTGAGTACTTTGAATGTACTCGCAAACCACCTTAAGATAATAGTAATAATAAGAGGATATGCATTATGGCTGTGGTAGTAGGAGGGCTCCAAGAGAGGTTCTGTTCTCAATTAGTTTCTCTTGTAGATATAGCATCTACATATCTTTGTTGAAAACCTTTGTAAACATTTTGGGAACCTTTTTGAAAAGTTTTGGAAAACATCAGGACTGGGTCACCCATTTGTTCCCGTCTTCAGGTTGTCCCACGACCAAAATCCTTTATCCTCCTTCCGACCATCCCATGGTCAAAACCTTTCTCCTTTATGACCATCCCATGGTCAAAACATTTCCAAAGCCATTTCTTTTCTGAAATCCTTTTTGAAAACAAAACCAGCACCGCTCTACAGAAGTTTGTCCAACCCATCAATGACCACGGACACAACTATTCGAATGGATTTACACTCTGCAGAGATTGTACACTTTACTCACACCATCCGGGTACACTACCCTGATCTACACCGATCGTGGGTCGAGTAACCGATCAAGACTCTCTGGATGCCCACTCCAATATAAGTGCCTACCCTATGAGTGTTACTCCCCTCAAAACCGGGATGTCGGGTACCGAGGACCAACCGGAGCGCATTTTACACTTCCCAAGTGTGCTCTTTCAATGAGGGGCTCATAGTAATGCGTGGAGGCCCGTAGACCCTTCGTTCCTTCTCCCGGTCGACGTTTTACATGGACTCAGCTAGAGAAGGCCCACCCTCCAGGGATTTTTATCCCCTATAGTCATTGCGAGGCAGCTTATACTAGAATAAGAAAACATCAAATCCAGCCCTGTCCCATTCCAGAGTAATGTGGTTACACAGGGTTAAGTTGTTATAGCTAAACTGCAAAGAACTGGGTGCGTTTTCATAAACCTTTTTCCTCCAACCTTCCTTCATCATTTTGTAAAACAAAACCTTTTTCTTTCCCAACATCTCTTGGGAGGTCCCACCTCACCAAGGTTTTATCATAAAACATTTGGTAAAACCTTTCCGGGGTCTTCCCATCCTATAGCTTTGCTTCGGCTAAAACATGGTCTCCAACGGGTTATGGTGATATGCACCATCTATTCTACTAGGGTCCAGTAGGTGTCATCAAGAGGGTTGTACTTAGTAGTACCATTGAGTAATGGTTTGGAGGAGCCAAGCCACTACCAGATATACAACATCATACAGCAAAACAATGCAGTTTTAATAAACAGAAGATAAAACATGCGTAAGTAAAACAGTAGGACAAGTCTTATGAGCAAGAAGGTGACTTGCCTGATTATCAGTGATATGGCAATATGTCCCTGGACTTCCCCTTAGAATACCCAAGAATACCAATACCAATAATAATAAGATCTCTTCTTCTCGGCGTCGATACAAGCGCAATTATCATCGTCAAGACAGCACATGCAAAAAAACCAAGCCACAATCAACACAAGGCATACAAGCACCAATACAATACAGCAAGCAATTGAATAATACCAAATCAATATTCAGATGGTTTTGAGAGGATTAGATTTAGGAGATTGAGATGGCCTTGGAGAAGGGGATGAACACCCCTTAGGGTTTTATAGTCCAGAAATTACCTAGGAGAGGGGTTTTGGACCAAGGACATATTTTGTATGATACCATTGTGTAAAAAGATTCCCACAAATACGGTTTGATAAAATGAGACCAACAAAAGTGATTTCACTATTTTATCACTTTTCTATGATTTCCTATGAATTTTCTAGTGATAAAGGCTCTAGTTTTACGAAATAATTCACCAGAAAAGTTCTGGAGCTCCAAAAATTAATTCCTTGGGTGGTTAGGTAGGGCTTGATGTACGTGTTCACTGAGAGTTGGTATCATGCCAAAATAATTATCAAAATGCCCTCAGGAAATTCTCAAGGGCCGTTCTGTAGACAACTTGTCCTTTTCACCAAATTAAATCTACAGAAGCTTTTGATTTGATTCCCAAGGACACATTGTAGGTATTTAGAGTACCTTTCTGTTGAAATTGGAATCACCCTTTTTGGAGTTGCAGAGCTACTGAGGTGATTTTATTAGTGAATTAACTAAGCCTAGAACAGATTAATTTACAATAAATCAACCAGGGCTTAGAAAATTATGGGCTCCTGGGTGTTGATAGATGTGTGCCTTAATGTGTTCCAGGAGTTGGAATTAGGTCAAAACAGGTTATAGTTTGGTCCAGGCAATTTTCTAGAGGCAGAGGCAAGGTGATTTTGTAATTTTTGCTAAAGGTGGACCAGAGCTCCACTTGGCATGGGACCAATTTTCTCTAACAGGTATTTCAGATACCCACCATTTGTAGTTGGATTTTATCTATTTGGTAGTGTGGAACTACTTTGAAGATTTATTGATTGAGAAAGGTACTATTTAGGAGATAAATCTACAGAAAATATACAGATGTTATTTGGCCAAACTTTTGGTACTGCATGTTTGGGAAAACATGCAAGAACATGTATAAAATTATATCTGGCCGAAATAGGAAAGTTTACATTTTTATTTTGAATTAAAGCTAAGCAGCTAGTTCTGTATAGAAAACAAAATGGATTTAGAAAAGGGAGAGAGTAGCGCTGGGCCAGATCTAAAGGTGGATGGGCCGGCAGAGCGGATGCGGCCCACGTCGCGGTGCGCAGCGAGCGGGAGCGCGGTTTAAACCGCTGGCTGGCGGGACCCAGTGGTCAGCGACCGCGGTCGGCCAAAGGGCTACCGGCGAACCCCGATTGTCTGATTAAGTGGGTGCGGACGGCCCTACGTCGTCATCTAGTTTGCGCAGGCAGCGACTGACGGAAACCCTAGGGCGGCTCGGGATGGCGGAGGGGAGATCACCGATGGCTGGGAGGCGACGGCGGTGGCCCAGATCTATGCGGCGCGCGGAGACGAGTCCGGAGAGGGGCGGCATCAGCGGTCTCGTCGCCGGGACCTGGCTCGCGCAGTGGCGCCCGATAGGGAGCTTGCTAGAGCTTGACCGAGGCGATGGTAGAGGCGATCCTGGGCAAAACAGAGGTTAGGGTTAGATGCGGGAGAGCATGGGGAGTCTTGGAAGCTAACATGCAGAGGAGGGGGAGCACGGGAGAGGGAGCTTAGCTCGAGGAGAGGGAGGAGGCCGAGAGCTTTCTTCTTCCCTCTCTCAGGTTGCTCAGAACAGGGGAGAGGGAGTGGTGGACAGGGGAGGTGAGTGATGGTGAGAGGAGGCAAATGAGCCAGAGTGGGGAGAGCTGGGTGGCCTGGGATATTTAACCCGAGTGGGGAGGGTGTAGGAGGGACCAAGTCCATGGTCAAGCTTTGGGAGGGTGTTGGGCAGTCATTGGTTGACAAAGGCATTGAGGGGTGAGAGGTGGGGGTGCTCTGGGTCGTGCAGGAGCAGAGAGGGCCAGTTGGTGGCTGCTGCAAGATAATTGGCCTCACATGCTTGTCTCTCTCTCTCTCTCTTCTTCTCCCTTCCAAGCACATGGGACAAGGGAGAGGGGTTGCTACAGTAGCTTAGCTACAGTGCACACGACCAGGACTGAGGTATGTGGTGGTGGAGGCTTGTTGGGGAGGACTTGAGGAGGGTTTGGTTTGATGTTGATCAAGTTCTTTGGAAATAGACAAGATTTGCTATGTTGGTGATTTCCAAGCAAGTCTTAAAACTTTGTCTTGGGAATATGGGGTGAAGATGCTGGTAGGTGGATATGGTCCAGTTACATATCCATGAATTATTTGGGAATTATTTGATGAAGTTTGATCTACTTTATATCACCTATTCAAATAGGGTAGAAATGGTTTTTAGGAATTTGTTTGGTATTTTTGAATTGTACAGGTAGAGTTTTTGATGTGAGATGGTCCCAAATTTGAATACACACTTAGGGGAATTTTCCCAAGATTTATTGTGGCTTAAAAGTATTTAAAACAATTATTTTATCCTTTCTGCCATTTAAGAAAAGGGAAAAAAGAATTATTGAAACTTTTCAAAAATATTTATTTTAGAAGTGGGATGATAGGGTATGATATATAGGACTCAATTTGTCTTAAAGTTAGGGAAGTGTTTTGGCAAAAACCAAATTTTCCCTTGAGAAAGGAGTTTCGGAGATTTTGTCTCTTAAAGAGATTAATTAGATTTGGAGCCATAATAATTATGGATAATTGTTGATAATTTGATGATGCAGGTAGATGATGTAGACAAGGTGTATCAAGCATTTGCAACCTTGGGAATTGGAAATCCAACTTGAATTAGGTGGAAAACAAGGAGTGGTGAATCTAGGGTGATGTTATTTTTATACCACCTAAACCTTGTTGGATCTTGGAGCTCAGAGCTCACCTTGATGCAAAGTATATATGTATAGATAGACCAAGTCATATAAATTATTATGGCATAAGGAATTTGGATTGGTTACATCTGAGGTGGTCTGGAAGTGATGGCAAACTTTGTTGAAAATAAGGCTGCCATACCAGATGAGTCATGATGCCTTATAAACCATGTGGGTTTAAGAAGCACAAGAATCCACTTGGAACAAGTGAAGTAGATGTTGATAGACCTATAAGAGTAGAGAAAAACCATGCAAAGAGTTGGTCCAGAGAAGGTGAGATGGTTGTGTGAGCTTCTATCAAAGTAGGCATGTTGACTAGATTTGCAGGAATAGTTATTTTCTTGCCTGCAAAACCATCAAGAACAAGTGGTTTGGAGGATGATCTAACCAAAGGCAATAGTGGTCCTTGTTAGTCCTTAGTATGGTTAACAAGATGGTTCAAATGCATTATCAAAAATGCTCAAGGGTTGAGAAAAGGAGGCACTCAAAAAGGTGATGTTGGAACAGATTCCAGACTTAGCCAAATTTGGCAGATTTAGGGTTTTTGACTAGATTATGAGAGAGGATGTTTTTGATTGATTTCAAGGTACCAAAGCATCATCAAGTGGATGATGTTGAAGTGTAGATTTAGTAGAAGGGATCCATGCTTGATATTGGTCTTCATTGACTTGGAAGCTTCTAGAAGGGATCACTTCAGAATTGATCTAGTTAAGGGTTTTAGATGATCACCTAGTGGCTAGAGATCAGATCCATCTTGTATTCTTTCTTAGGGTTTGGTGATATTAATGTTTATTGATCCTATAGGATGATCTCCTAGAGTAGCTCATACTACTTCTAAGCAATCAAGTCAAACAGCAGATCAAGGCAACTCATCTTATAAACAAATCAACTACTATTAGGGTTACCATCAAGCCTAGCTTGAGGTAAGGTTGAGGCATTTTGAAGAGGTTGGATTTTGAATAATATGAGAGTCCTTGGTATCTCTACCAAGAGTAGAATTCAAAAGCTTACTAAAGGTTTTGGAGATCCTAAAGGTAAGAGTAGTTGAAGGTTCAGTCTTGAAAACATAAGGAGATTATATTGTATATCTCTCCATAATTTTGTCAATAGAAGCTACTAAAATAGTTTTGGTTACATAAGCATCTTGGCTCAGGTTTTGAAATTCCAGAACGTTTGGGAATATGTAAAATGAGCCAGGATAGTTTTGTTAAATAGCTTTTGTCAACTTATGGTGAGGTAAGGAGTATCATATGGTATACACTCACATGCACAAGCACAAACAGACAACAAGCAAACACTGCACCAATGAACAAGAAAAAAAAAATTGTTCCCCCTGATTTTTGGCATTCTGGACAACTAATCAGGGTTGCTGAAATTGGGATGTTACAGACCTTTCCCCCTTAAAAGAATCTCGTCCCAAGATTCGGGAGAGTAAGGTAAGGCGTGTTGTGTTGGAGTTAGTGTCAGATGTTTCTCGTGTACTAGCTTGTCTGCTTTGTCTTTGAACAGGGTCACTACAATGGTAGGGTTGAATTTCAATCGTTTGGGATGCACGTGTTGAGCAGGCTTTACTCGGGATTGTGAGGAGTGACCTTCTTTTCTGTCAGGGCTCGATACCTTGAGGGCTTAGGCTGGACAGACTATCTCGATACAGAACTTCACGGGGTACAAGAGATTTGTCCCCGAGCACTATAGAAAAGATCTCTTCGACAAGCTAGAAAACTTGAAGCAACGTACCAAGTCAATTGAAGAGTTTTACAAGGAAATGGAGAAGGCTATGATCCAAGCCGATGTGAGAGAGATCGAAGAGGAAACAATAGTAAGGTTCCTCAATGATTTAAGCCACCCAATAAGGAAGAATGTTGACTTACAACCGTACAAGAACCTCACTAAGATCCTCCATCAAGCTACTAAAACCGAGCATCACTTGCAAAAATAAAATGCTGATGAAAAGTCCAAGGCATACTTCACGTCCATCAATGCAAATTCCTCCACCAAGCCAACAAACCAAGCACCAAGCTCATCCAAGCAAGCAAAGACGATGATAGTATCCTCCTCCAACATGACATTGGATAGTCATGTCACTTGCTTCAAGTGTGGAGTGAAGGATCACAAGTCATATGAGTGCACCAACACAAGGGTGATTCTTACGGATGAGAATGACGCAACCTACTCCGTGAGTGAAGAGGAACATGAAGCGTTGACTCAACGAGCGATTGCAAGGGAAGCCGCAATGTAAGTGGATGACACCCTAATATGCGATCATGATCCAAGCCCTTACCTACTCATTGCTCAAGTCTTTACAACAAACTCCATACCAAGATAGGACCAATGCCTCAATATCTTCCAAATTCGTGACGGAATTGATGGAAAGGCCACAAAGGTGATCATCGATGGAGGTAGTTGCCGCAACCTCACAAGTACGAAGCTTTGTGAGAAACTCAAGTTTCCATGCATAGAGAACCCTCATCCATATCACGTCAAATGGCTTGATGATAATGGAGCACTCAATATAACATCAAAGGTCAATGTCTCCTTCAAGATTGGCCCATATGAAGAAAACATTGAGTGTGATGTCGTGCCAATATCCGTGTGCCACATTCTACTTGGGAGACCATGGCAATACGATATAAGAACCATACATCATGGTAGCACTAACCAATACTCCTTCAAGTGGAACGACAAGACATTCGTGCACAATATAAAGCAAGCTAAGGACCTTGTGAGATGAGTGGTGTGAGAGGGAACCACAATCACGAGAGTGAGTCCCACAAGCCCCAAATGAGTGGAAAAATCATGAGTGCCATGACGCAAGCCACCAAATGTGAGAAGAGAGATTTGAGTGTGACCCATACTAACAATCCATCATACAATTCTATCTCTTTGTTGTCGGTTTTCAAGGTACCCAAGATAGACCACCACCTACAAGGATCATGCGACAAGATCTCCAACCACAACATGTTGGCAAGAAGTTATACAAGCTATTCAACATGTTTGGTAATTGCTTAGACACCGGTGGCACATCTCTGTCCAATAACAAGGCCAAGGGCACACCTCCTTCCCTGCATGATTAAACAACATCGTCGAGGTCGACTCGTTTTCAAGCGGGGGGAGATGATGCAGCCCAACATATGGCAATCACCATTGGTCCACATCATGCTACACCAACAACTCCTACAAAGGTGAATTCCTTCCATCTCTCACTGACCATTGGCAATAATGTGAATGGGATCCTACTTGAGCCAAGTACCTATTGTGTAACTAGGCCTAGGATCATGATGCCAAGAGGAGGCGACAAGGATGAACCTCAAGCCAAGACACCCAAGAAAAAGCCTGGAAAAGAAGACGCAAGAGGCTGCTGAGCAAGACTTGAGTCTCTTCCCTAGGACACTGGCATCTCCACCCTATGACCCCGGAGTCTCCGGCCTGCACTCCGGGCAAGACTCCACCCCCATCTTGGAGTGTCATTACACCCCTCCAGAGACCAAGCTAGAGAGCGATGAGCACTGTGGAGTCTCCGCCCACCCTGGAGTCTCTGGACTCTGCACCCCAGAGTCTATGGCCCGCTACACCGGAGTCTCCGCCCCCATGTCTCCGAATAGGACTTCGGACCCCGCCGAATGGTCTATGCATACCACCCAGAAGACCCGACTAGAGTCTGAAGACCATCCCAGAGTCTCTAGCCACCCCCAAGTCTCCGGTGTAAGTGAAACGGGCCTGCATGCCTTGAGTTGGGCATGGCCCATGTAATTCCCCCAAACTCCCCTTTATGCCTAAATTCCCCCTAGCTTGTGGTTGGCCTATATATATGCCTCCACTCCCTCCTTGAAACCCTATAGATGATGATGAATTAAGGCATGTCCTTCTCCAAGTCATCAAGACCCTCCTCAGGTGTTTGGTCTCTCCTTTTCAAGGGTTCTAGTAGTTCTTGGTCTCTCCCCTTGGGATTCTACATGGTTCCTACCCTCTCCTTGATTTGGATTCTATCATCTGCTTGCGATCTCTCCTTTGGTGATTCTACTGCAAGGTCTCTCGCCGAGGATTCTATTGGATTGGTTGTTCGAACCAACGGGAGAAAATCGAATCAGGTGTGTTTTGGCATGTGTTTGTATCTTTACCTTGCATTATAGTTGTGTTCATCATGTTCATCGCATGTCCCCTCACTCCCCACCTCAAATCCGTGAGGATCAGGCCACCTCAATAGTAAATCTGCGAGGAGACCCTATCAAACCATATGATAAGTATTGTTGCAAGCAAAAAAGTGAAAGAGCAATTATTCATCTTATTGCAAGCAACGAGAGAAATTGAATAACTATCATGACAAAGCATGATCTGAGGTGTACCGTTTTTAACATCATTGCAAGGAAAATATTGGAAAGAGCAATTCTTCAACAAAGTACAAGAAATGATATCATCGACGTATCTTTTACATCATATCATGTCTATGGCAATATGATGATAATAAAAGGATTCCACATGGTCATCATGATGCATACCAAAATCAACATATGGGAATAAGAGTGGAACACATGTCATGTCACAAGTATCATCCATGGCATGCAAATCATCACAAGTCATCATGTCCACTAGTGGGATCATGGCATCCTCAACACCCATCTTGTTCATACCTCTCATATGAAGTGGGTGTTGTGGTAGTATTGGCCTCCATGTGGGCGACTTCGTCTTCTTGATGTAGACATGGCGTAGCATCGTCTCCATGTACCATGTACATCTTCTTGGTAGGAGGCATCATCATCTCCAATCTTGGTGCTTCTTGATCCATGGAACCTAGCACATCATGAGAAAACACAGTAGAGGAAGTGGGTAAGTCGTTAGAAATCAAAGTTGATGAGGACATCCCTACAATTATACCTACCCCAATGACTACTGAAGATGCTACAACTGTTGCAAGAAAGGATCAGTCCAATGAGATTAAAATTGGACCTATTACAAGAGCTCGTGCTAAGCTACTGGAACAATGGGTGAATTTACTCCTAAACTAATATGGTACTTTGATTGATGAGAACTTTATACTGCCTAAGTCTATGCATTTAAGTATGATCAGGTTCATAGGAGAAACAAGCATGGCGTGAGGAGGAGAAGGGCTACAAGAGAAGCCCAACATGATGATCGCCCAAGGATGCGCGAGGGAGGAGCGGGAGGAAGGCGCAAGAGAAGATCATCAAGACGAAGGCAAAAAGATCTGCCACGACCGAGTGTCGGCGAGATCCACCCTGATTGTCCGGCCTGGTCGAGAGGAAAACGGCGTGGACATTGATATGCGATTCGGACACTACACGACGCCACCCGGAAACTTCAAAGTTTCCGGCTAGACCGACTGTCCCACACTTCACCCGGAGTGTCTGGCATGACCGGACTGTCCGGCCCAGTTCGACCGGAGTGTCCACCCGCCGACCGAATCTGGTCCGAGTCGGTTTGTATCAGTTTGAGTCGTTTGCGTTTAGTTTTGGTTTCTGGTCGCTCCAGCCGCCCTTATAAGCTATGGGACAACCTCTAGTTAGGGTTTAGACCACGTTAAAATATTTTGGAGTTGTTTCTTTCATAGAACCTCTGGAATTACCCTGTGTTCGAATCTACCAACTATAATTGAGTGTGATTTGTTGTTCCATTGGGAATTAGTAGATTGCATACTACCGTTCGTGGTCACGGCTGCATGCGCAAGAGCGTGGTGTTGTGAATATCCTACAAGGTTCGAGAGCTGTTGCATTGGCATCATGGATCGAGCGGGAGAGTTCATAGCTACAGGCTAGTTATCTATCATCCACCATTATCATTGCCATCCGCCATCGAGAAGATCGGGCCACCCCATATCATCTTGGTATCAGATTTCCAGTGTTGCCTCGGTAAGCATCCACAAATCCATCCATAGATTAGAGAGTGTTTTCGTCCTATACAGAAAAAGCCTTACAAAAAGTTTTGCCATAGACTAGATTGCATCGTTTTTGAGTTTTAGTTGCTAATTGTATCTTCTCATAGATCCGATCTGCAGGTTTTTCTTCGTAAGAGTCTAGTTTCTGTTTGTGTCTAGGTTTAAGGTTTCATCTTGTTTTCCGTTGTTCCCACCGTTACCGTTTCCGCAAGTATTTATCATTTTTCCGAGTCCACATAGCGTACCTTTGTTTGCATACCATAGACATAGCCTATCTACAGCATCTGTGCCTAGGAACGTACCCACGAGACTAGTTTCTTTGCTCCGACGGGCTGCTCATTAGGGTTTGCAGTGCAGAAATTTTCGACAGGCAAAACCGGACTATCCGGTCGAATCACATCGGACTATCCGGCCCAACCGGAGTCTCCGGCGCATATCAACCGGACTATCCGGCCCAGTTCTGTTATAAGTTGTTGTGCTCGTTTGCATTGAGTAATATAGTTGAAAAAAAAGAGAATCAGTATAAAAAAAGAGAAAAGAGCTACAAGCCTGACAAAAAAAGATATAGAAGTGTGCAATATTGGAGGCCTTGTTGTGTATAGCACTAGTAGATTGAGCAATCTTGTGCCTGTTCTATTTGAGCTATTACTAGTGTCTCTCTTGTGCATTGCAATATTCCTTTTCATAAGTTGCTTTGCCACGTTTATCTCCATTGTGTGTGTTTCTTGGGTATTTGTATGATCAGCACTAGGACTTGTTTGCGGTGTAGATAGGGTACCATACCTATAGCTCCACCTTAAATAACCTGTGTGTCCTGCGATCATTCTCTATACCTTTGATATTCACTTCATCACATCAAGTGCATCAGTCTTTGATTTCGTTTGGTAGAGCATCTCTATTCACTTTGGAATGGTAACATCTCCTTTCTTATTAGTTGTGAGTTAGTTGTGAGAGTTTCAACCATACAGATTTTGATTTTTACACTAACCTACTAATCATGTCTTCTAGTGATGATGATGTTGTGTTGCAGAAAAAGAAGGATGACGAGCTCGTCAATTGGCGTGAATATGAGGCTTTGAAATCCCACTTGACACGTGTATTTACTAACACGACAGATGCCATTGACAAGAATCTCCAAGATATGAATATGTGACTGGATCAGCATGTTGGGACAGTTGATACTATCCAAACGCAAGTGGCTACGCTCAATGTCAATGTCACCACTTTGCAGCAGTCCATTGAGGGTTTGACAGCCGCCTTGCATAGAAGGGAAGATCCTCAACATGATGATGCCTTTGATGATTTCGATGAGGGTAGCAATGTTGATGCTGCTCCACATGTTGGCAGGGGACGTGCTATTCCCCCTGTCCATGCACCTGCTCATGGTCGTGGGTTTGCCCATCTTGGGCGTGGTCCACGTGTGCCCAACCAAGCTGCTGATGACGGTTTGGGTAAGCCAAAATTCTCGATTCCTAAGTTTGATGGTTCCATTGATCCTGAAGACTACCTCACCTGGGAATTGAAGATTGAGAAACTCTGGCGCTTATTTGACTATCCAGAAGATAAGAAGGTCAAGCTTGTAGCATCTGAATTTGATGGTTATGCTTTGCGTTGGTGGGATGCTCTTGTGCAACATAGGAGGGAGGACAATAAAGTTCCTGTGATGGATTGGCACAAGATGAAGCAAATCATGAAAGCTCGTTTTGTACCAACCAACTACTTGCGATTAGTTTTTGATAAATTGACGCAATTGAAGCAAGGCACCATGACAGTTGATGAGTACTACAAGGAGATGGAGATTCTTATGCAGCGTACTCGAGTTCGTGAGTCCATTGAGATGACCATGCAGCGATTCTTAAACAATCTGAAGTTACCAATCAAGAGCATTGTTCGTCATCACAAGTATGAGACCATGAATGAGTTGTTGCATCATGCTAGAGAGGCCGAATCCCAGTTGGCAGAAGAGGCGAAGTCACGCGCTCGTTTTCCATCCTCCAGCAGATTTTCGGCCAGACCTACTCCTCCTACAGCCGCGCCACCAGTTGCTGCTCCATTTACACCATCGGCCAAACCAGCAAGTACACCTTCGTTAGGTTCTAATGCTCGGAAACCCGTTGTTCCTGCTGCTAGCTCGGGTTCCAACATGTCTACTGCACGTACTCGTGATGTAGTGTGCCATACTTGTGGAGTTCGAGGTCACTACAAGAAGGATTGTCCAAACAGCAAGGTTATGTTTGTTAATGAACAAGGTGAAGTGGAAAGTGGAGATGAAGCTTCTGAGGATGATATTGATGACGGCGAGGATGGTGTTGATGCATATGCTGAGCGTGCACCCACTATTGTCGTATCTTCACGTGTACTTAGTGTGCAACCGGTTGAGGAATCCCAGCGTTGCAACTTGTTCCAAACAAAAGCTCTAGTTGGACCAAACAAAGCTTGCAAGGTAACTATTGATGGAGGTAGCTGCATAAATCTTGCAAGTAAGGAACTATGTGCCAAACTGAATTTGACATATTTACCTCATCCCAAGCCATACTACATACAATGGTTGAGCAACAATGGTGAGATGAAGGTAAATCATATGGTACGTGTGAATTTTCAAATAGGGCCATACAAAGATTCTATTGATTTTGATGTGGTTCCTATGACTGTTTGTCACCTACTATTGGGTCGGCCTTGGCTCTATGATCGCCATGTGCAACACAATGGCCGAGCCAATTCAAAGGAAAGAAGATTACTATGCAGCCAATGACACCACAAGAAATTGTGAATGATTCTCGCCAGAAGATAGAGGTGAACTTGAAGAAAGATACTACCACTCGGTGAGACTGTGTAACAGCTGTTCCTGATGTAATTGAGCATAAATTGAGTGATATAACAAAAAGTGAGAGAGTGCCTGGTTTATTGATAATAGCCACCAAGGAGGATATGAGAGAGTTTCGTGAGGATCCTATAGCCATGCCACTTGTGCTTATGTATAAGGGCGAGGTATTGGTTTCTAACGACATGACCCCTATTTCTCTTGGTGTCTCTTCTATTTTGCAGGATTTGGGGGATGTGTTTCCAGAAGACGTACCCGCAGGTTTGCCCCCATTGCGTGGTATAGAACATCAAGTGGACCTAATTCCTGGCGCCACACTTCCCAATCGTGCACCTTACAGGACTAATCCCGAAGAAACTAAGGAAATTCAGAAGCAAGTACAAGCGTTGTTGGATAAAAGGTACATTCGTGTCTCTCTTAGCCCTTGTGTTGTTCCTGTTATTTTAGTTACTAAGAAAGATGGTACATGGCGCATGTGTGTTGATTGTAGAGCGATTAATAACATCACTATTCGATATCGTCATCCTATTCCATGCTTAGAGGATATGCTCGATGAATTGAGTGGTGCTGCTGTTTTCTCTAAAATTGACTTGCGTAGTGGTTATCATCAAATTAGGATGAAAGAAGGGGATGAATGGAAAACTGCTTTCAAAACTAAATTCGGTTTGTATGAGTGGTTAGTTATGCCGTTTGATCTTACTAATGCACCTAGTACTTTCATGCGTTTGATGAATCATGTTTTGAGAGAGTTTATTGGTCGTTTCGTGGTTGTTTACTTTGATGATATACTCATATACAGCCACACCGAATCTGAACATTGCACTCATATTAGACAAGTTTTGCAAGTGTTACGTGATAATAAACTGTATGTTAATCTTGAGAAGTGTACATTTGCAAAAGATAAGGTCATATTCCTAGGATTTGTTGTTTCTAAGCATGGAGTAGAGGTAGATCAATCTAAAATTGAATCAATTCAGAATTGGCCTACTCCGATGAATGTTAGTCAAGTGCGTAGTTTCCACGGTCTCACTGGTTTCTATAGGCGCTTTGTGAAAGATTTTAGCACCATTGCTGCACCATTAAATGATTTGACAAAGAAAGGTGTTCCTTTTTTATGGGGCGCGGCTCAAGACATTGCATTTGATACATTAAAGTGTTTGCTTACTTCTGCACCATTACTTGCTTTACCTGATTTTTTGAAGCAATTTGAAGTTGAATGTGATGCTAGTGGTATAGGTATAGGTGGCGTTTTGATGCAAGAGGGTTACCTATAGCTTATTTTTTCGAGAAATTGGTGGTGCTCATTTGAATTATTCTATCTATGATAAAGAATTGTATGCACTTCTTAGAGTACTTGAGGTTTGGCAATATTATTTGTGGCCAAAAGAATTCATCATACATTCTGATCATGAAGCATTGAAATACTTGAAAGCTCAATCAAACTTGCATAGAAGATTAGCTAAATGGGTTGAGTTCATTGAGTCTTTTCCTTACATCATTAACTATAAGAAGGGAAAAGAAAGCGTTGTTCTTGATGCTCTATCTAGGAAGAACATGCTATTAACCAATCTTGATGTTAAAATTCACGGATTAGAAGCTATTTGTGCACTTTATGCAATGACCATGATTTTGCTGAACCATATCGTTTGTGTGCTCTTAGAAGCGCATGGGATAAGTATCATATACATGATGGATATTTGTTTGAGCTAACAAACTATGTATTCAAAATCGTCGTTCGTTTGTTCTTAGTCTGAGAATCACATCTTTGGTGGTTTGATGGGTCACTTTGGGCGTGAGAAGACCTTGCTCATGCTTGCTGATCACTTTTATTGGCCCAAGATGAGGCGTGATGTGTACAGATTTGTGAGCCGATGTATTACATGCCACAAGTCGAAATCTAAGCTGAAGCCTGACGGTTTGTATACACCTCTCTCTGCACCGATTATTCCATGGGAAGACATTAGTATGGATTTTGTGCTAGGTCTACCTAAAACTCAGAGAGGTCATGATTATATATTTGTGGTAGTGGATAGGTTCTCTAAGATGGCTCATTTTATTGCCTACCACAAAAGCGGCGATCGATGCGTCATGTTGCTAACCTGTTTTTCAGGGACATCGTGAGATTACATGGAGTACCAAAGACGATTGTTTCTGACCGTGATGTGAAGTTCATGAGCTACTTTTGGAAGACCTTATGGGGCAAGCTAGGAACGAAGTTGATGTTCAGTACTACATGTCATCCCCAAACAGATGGTCAAACGGAGGTGGTGAATCGAACATTGTCACAGCTACTAAGGACCATGATTAAAAAGAATCTGCGGGAGTGGGAAGAGTGTTTTCCACATGTTGAGTTTGCTTACAACAGGGATGTGCATTCAACTACTCAGCTTTGTCCTTTTGAGGTGGTGTATGGTTTCAAGCCATTGACGCCACTTGATATGTTGCCTCTGCCATTACATGAGAGAGTTGATATGGAGGCATCAAAACATGCTGATTATGTGAAGAAAATACATGAGAAGACTCGAGAGGCTATTGAGAAGAAAGGCAAGAACATTGCTGCTGTAAGGAATCAAGCAAGGAAAGAAGTGTTGTTCGAGCCTGGAGATATGGTTTGGGTGCATCTACGCAAGGATAGGTTCCCACTACTTCGAAAGTCAAAGTTGAAGCCACGTGGTGCTGGTCCTTACAAGGTGTTAGCCAAGATTAATGATAACTCCTACTCGGTTGATATACCTATTGAGGAGTTTGTTGGAGTTAGCAATAGCTTCAACGTTGCTGATTTGTCACCATATGCTGGAGAAGACCTTGGAGTGTCGAGGTCGACGCCTTTTGAAGGGGGATATGATGAGGACATTCCTACAATTATACCTACCCCAATGACTACATACGATGCTACAACTGTTGCAAGAAAGGATCAGTCTAATGAGATTAGAATTGGACCTATTACAAGAGCTCGTGCTAAGCTACTGGAACAACAGGTGAATTTACTCCTAAACGAATCTGGTACTTTGATTGATGAGAACTTTATACTGCCTAAGTCTATGCATTTATGTATGATCAGGTTCGTTGGAGAAACAAGCATGGCGCGAGGAGGAGAAGGGCTACAAGAGAAGCCCAACATGATGATCGCCCAAGGATGCGCGAGGGAGGAGCGGGAGGAAGGCGCAAGAGAAGATCATCAAGACGAAGGCAAAAAGATCTGCCACGATCGAGTGTCCGGCCAGATCCACAGGTGTCGGCCTGGTCGAGAGGCAAGCGGTGTGGAGATTGAAGATGCGATTCGGACACTACAGACGCCACCGGAAACTTCAAAGTTTCCCAGACGACTATCCGCACACTTCACCCAGAGTGTCGGCATGACCGACTGTCCGGCCCGCCGGAGTGTCCGCCCGACCTACCGATTGTCAAAGTCGGTTTGTATCATTTTGATTCGTTTTCGTTTACTTTCGGTTTCTGGTCGCTCCAGCCGCCCTTATAAGCTATGGGACGACCTCTAGTTAGGGTTTAGACCACGTTAAAATATTTTGGAGTTGTTTCTTTCATAGAACCTCTGGAATTACCTTGTGTTCGAATCTACCAACTATAATTGAGTGTGATCTGTTGTTCCATTGGGAATTAGTAGATTGCATACTACCGTCAGTCAATTTGCGTCTTGCAAGAGCATGGTGTTGTGAATATCCTACAAGGTTCGAGAGCTGTTGCATTGGCATCAGGGATCGAGCGGGAGAGTTCGTAGCTACAGTCTAGTTATCTATCATCCACCATTATCATTGCCATCCGCTTACTGAGAAGATCGGGCCACCCCATATCAAAAGTGGTATCACATGACCTATCAACTACCACTCTCAACTCACTCAGTGTATCACTCATGCCCTCAAAGTGGAAGCACGCAATCTCACGTATGTTGGAGTCACTCATCTCACTCTTGTTCTCACTCAAGTGGGTAAGTGGCTCTCATACTCACATGGGATTGGTACCACATCATCGCTCAAGCATATAGGGATATCCTCGGTTATTTCAACTCCATGCACCTCCTTTGGTGAAGAGAAAATCTCATGCTCACCATTCTCGACCTTGTCGCTGTCTTGTACATTAGGTGCCATTATGGTGGTGGCACTCATATCGGAAGTATTTGTCCTTGACGCCAACTTCGCCATTGCATCCATTTTTTGGCAAAGCAACTTGTTTTCTTCGATATCATGGGGGGTCATTTTTTTGAAGTCCGCGTCCAAGTTGGTGAAGTACAGGTCCATCTCTTGATTGGATTACATTCTTGGAGTCCTTGGAGAAGAAGTTGTAGTGAATCTCTTGTAGTTGGATGCTTCAACTTGAACTTGAAGTTTTGGCATTGAATCTTGATGGAGTGGAAGAAGGCTTGCTCTTGGTGCCATTTTGGTGGTGGTACTAGTAGTGGGAAGGTTCCTTAGGGTGATGGTGTCGTCAAAGGTCATTGGCGTGCCTTGCCGAAGGTTTATGTTGGTGAAGCCTTGGTCATCCACATGCCGCTCGCGATGATGATCCTTTTCCTTGGAACTTTTCTTGTGATGGTGGTGCCTTCTTGAGCTTGATTGAGCATTATGGATGGTACTCAACATGTATTCTCTGTCTTCATGGTGAAGATGCCTTGAACGACGTCTTGTATCCTCTTAATGTTAGCGATGATCATGAGAGGATGTATGTCGATGAAGATTCTTGTTGCATGGCACCTCTAGTGGGAGATGATGTTGGAGCACCACTTCTCTTGGAGTGTGTGGCACTTGATGCCTTGGAGGTGGTTGTGCTTGACTCCGTGGAGATTGTGGTTCTTGGCATCTTGGAGATGGTGGTGCGTAGCGCCATGGAGATGGTGGCGCTTGACGCCTTGGAGGTGGTGGCTCTTGACGCTGTTGAGGTGGGTCATTGAAGTAAGTGGTGCCCTTTGGTGTGGCACACTTGTCCTTGAAGGTCGTTGTTTCTTGATGATGCGCCTCCTCTTGCTTGGCGTAGTAATCTTCCATCTCCAAGCGATGGAGGAATTCTTCATGGCTCATGGAAGAACCATCAAAGACGATGAAGTTCTCCATGTCCTCCATACTTGGCAAGGCGTCGTCGATGTCGCACTCAAAGTCGTCCATGCTTGGGGAGTCATTGTTGTTGTACTACTCCATATCACCCAAGCATGTGGAGCCATTGTTGGTGTAGTGCTCCATGCATGAGGAGCCATTGTCGATGTAGAGATCCAATTCCTCAATTCTTGAGGAGCCATAGTTGATGACGTGCTCCACGTCTTCCATGCATGTGGAGTCGTCATATGTGTAGTGCTCCAGGTCCTCAAAGCATGCGGAGCCATTGTTGGTGTAGTGATCCGTCATGTCCTCTATACTTGTGGAGTCGTAGTCATGGTGGCTCATCATGGATTCTTCATAGATATCATCCTCGATTCCAGAGTCCCTAGACATGATTCACAAGACCAAGTGGTGTATATGGAAGTGGTAGAGGGTGTTAGGGATGCAACGTCAAACCTCACTTTACCTTGGAAGATAGTATCATGCAAGTGGCCACACTTGAGAGCAATAAAAACCAAGTAATTGCAGTTCACGTGGAACACTAAAACCAACTAACCACTAAAAACACGCACACACAAAGCTTATGGTGAATGGATATGGAAGGTGGCATGTCAAGGAAACAATCCAAAATCAAGACGTTGTAATGGCAAGTAAAGAACCACGATGACCACAGAGCAAAACAAGTCAATGCACAAGATAGGAATTATGTACAAGGAAACACACACGGTGGGATAAATGGGACTTGTGCGATAGAGAAAGTGAGCTAATAACCAAATGATTGCCTAGTGAAGACTATAAGTTCGTGTGGCACAAGTGCAAGAAGAGACGCTAGTTCGATTGCAATAAATTTGTTGGCTACAAGATATGCACAATAAGTACCACCTATATTATGTTCATCAAGCTTGTGCTTCCTATTCTATGAGGAACTAGTTTATTTACTTTTCTTTTTCTTTTTTCTATGTTTTTTCTTTTTTTTTCTTTTTTTCACTTGCCTCTTCCTTGTGCCAACAACTATACAACATAACTATATGAGATAGCGTGCTCACAACTTTTGCTTGGAATTGTACAAGGTATCAAATGTGCATAACCCAAGAAATAATAGGAGGAAATAGTGTCAATAGGTGAATTTTGGTTGCAAAGGTAGTGGAGTTCACAAAGGAAAGAAAGTGGGGAGAAGTCGCGGAATGTTTATACCTTTCATCACCGATCTTCATCTTTTATTGTTGGCTTCTGCCTTGTTCATGGAATTTGGATGGAGTAGATATCATAAAGAACTTGGATGATGATGTATATCTCCTTCTCTTCTTCAAAACTAGCTAAAGAACACCAAACTCCAAGTTTGAATGCAAAAGTTATGCTCAAAATGGTGAGAGGCTGAAATCTGAGAATCTAATATTTTTGAGCGGTAGTACCGGATTTTCGGAGGCCTGGTAGTATCTCTTAGGTACCGGGAGGTGCGGTAGTACCGGATTTTGAGCCTAGTAGTACCGGTTATTCTTGGGATACCCAGATTTGATGCATTTTCGTGATTTTGGGGCGATTTGGGCAGAAAATATATTTAAGGAAAAACACCAAATCAAAGGGTTAAATGATGGAATTAGGCCATGGGAACGCAGGGGAAGCTGGATCGACAAGTTTACCAAGTAATCCATGGATCGAAACACACGAAAACTCACTCAAATCACAGATCGATCCAAAACATGAATTGGGGTTATTTTTTGTGGAATTTTCAAATTTATAGGGAAAAGATCAAAATGATGGGAAATTCGTGGCAACCAAAAGCTGTTGATACGAGATGATAATGGGTGACCTCAAGGGTGGCCCGATCTTCACAGATATCATGATCAAATCGGGAAAGTAGCGGAAGCCAACACACACCTCGCAAAGGCCAATTGCTCCCACTGGTCCGATAGAATCCTCGCAAGGAAAGATCGATCAACGTGCTGCGTTCAATACCAAGCGGAGAGGAAAGAACACCTTGGAGAGGGTCTTGACAACCACGCTCACGCACTCGCAAACGTAGGCCTCGTACAATGATGGATGCGCGATGCAAACTCCAACGAGGTTGGTGACGATAGTCGATCCCCTTGGTAAAGGGGATGAGGCAAAACTAGAGATTCCACAAGGGGGTTGTCTTTAGTCTATCATCTATGCTAAGGGATACATGAGAGGTAGGGGCTCTATATATAGGCCAACCACTTACATAGGGCTAGTTTGGGGATAGAACTATGGTTGTAACATAATAAAGGGGTACATGGGCTAGCACTACAAAAAATCTGGTGATATATGACCCTCCATATTGGTCACTGAAAGGTTATAGTTTTTAATTTATGACATTTTTGTGACCAAATACATAAGGTCAAAAGCTGAGCGTCAATAGTTAAACACCACGACCTTTTTTCTGAATTGGTCATAAACGTCTATGACTAATACATTTGGTCACAGATTCTATGACCAACTGTATTGGTCACAGACTATCTGCCCTATCCACGTCATCCTACGTGGCTGATCCTACGACCAAATCGAATGGTCTTACATCAGATTCAGCCCGGTCCAGTTCGGTGCTCTACATGGGCCAAACCCAATAATTCTACGTATACATATTTTTTTCCTGTCTATTTTGCTCAACTACATGGGCCAAGCCCAACGTTCTTGCCATTTCGAATTTGGGCCATGACCTTTTGACAATATATTATTTTTCCATTTTCAACCTTTTTATTCTAGATTAGGTTCCACTTGTTACATCGGTCCCACTTGTCAGATTTTTAAATCGGTTCCACATATCATATGGGTCCACTATAAGTGGGACCTAGTGGTCAGCTTTACATCTCAACTACTCACAATTTACACACATACACAATATTTTCAATAAGAATAGATAGAACGCACGATATTCATCAAGAAACTACCAAATTAGTCTATTACAATCCTTGCATAGTTTATTACAACCCGTATGCTTAATATTACAAGCCTACTAGATTGATCTGTGTGAGCCTTTGGAATTGATCGCAGCTGCAGGTATCCAGCCGGACTGTGCCAAACTCCACCTGATCGCTAGCAGTGTCGTATCCAGCCAGGCCACTGCGGCAGCTCGCCCCAACCTCCCGACAGCGCCGGAGCCCATGTCAGCAGCTCATCACCAACATCCTGGAAACATCACCTTCCGCCAGCAACATCGCCTTCTCGCTGGCTCCCAGTAGCTTAACTCGCTGGTTCCGAGCAAGCCAACTCGCTCTGATCTCGGGCAAGCACCACCATGGCAACCTCTGATCTACAAGAGGGGATCTATCCTCCACAGCAACAATTGAAAATTACCAACAAGAATAGCACAAGCATTATCTTACCTCAACTGCACTCCACCTGAAGAAGATAATGATCAGAATCATCAAGCAGGTATATTGTAATCTAATTTTCAGTGATCATACAGATAGAGATCTATAGAGCAAAGTATGATGAGTTTTTTTAACTTAATGTACTCCTGCATGCACAAGATAAAGCATGAAGAAATTTCAAGATAAAGCATGCATTACTTGTAACAAATTCAGATACTTTGTGCAATATTCAAAAAACTACATGCAGACTATCACTTGTAAAAACCAAGGTAAGCTTGTTTCCATAAAGACATGCCTGCCAGATTATGTTTAGTGCAGAGTAAGCCACTTGTAAGCCTTGATGGTTTTTTCACTGGAAAAAATTCCAGCAACGTCTACTCCAAGCGAGCTTAACAAGCAACTTGTGCTAAATGGAGTATGCAAAATGGAGTATCTGAATACACTAGAGTATTTAAATTCCAGTCAATATCATCCCAGTCAAGATGGAGTACCTTGTGAATTCATCCCTGTCAAGATCTCACTAGCCCTTTTCTTGAATAAAGCAATAGGGGAAACAATCTCCATTGAATAAAGGTATAGGTAACTCACAAGCAGCAGAAATTTCTATTTATAATAGAGTAACAAGCTAAATATTTCACACTCAGAAAAAATCAAACCATGCTGTACTCAAGCACTGTACTCCATGGAGAAAACATTCAAATGGTACCAATCAGACAAACACGACTTGCAGAAAACCTTCATCAGAATCATGCTTAACCACTACTAAATCTACAGCATGCACAAGACAACAAATATTCAGTACACCTACTATGCTACTGACTGTATCACCAGATAAATATTGCCCATAACATGTTCATTCTAATAGGATTGGTAAATACTAAACTTGCTATAGTTGTTCATGCTATAACTCTAAGAAAGCAGTATACATAGAAGCAAGAAGGGTACTATTAAGGACATACAAGTGAGAACATTCATAGAATAAACTGTTTTGAATATGTAATATTCAAATGGTGAATGGTTTATATAGAATTTAGTGAATGCATTTCCAGGTCAACCAGTGAATGCATTTGATGACAAATTTAGCCTCAAGTGTTTAACCATCACATTGCTAGTATACTGATACTACACTCATAATATTTTTAGATACCCACTCTGCATATGACAATGGGCAAGAGAACAAAGCATAACATGTCTTCCTTTTCCATGTAGACCAGCCATAGGTACGACTCCACGACCTTGGACTACATTCAGTAGATGGCTAGAATCTAAAAGGTACTGACTGTATAAGTACATTTACAAAAACAGTGGCACAATAGATATAAAATTGAATGGCTAGGACTTGAAGACTATCAGGAAGTTATTTGTAAATGGTATACACCTAGTGTCTCATGCATGTATATATGAATATTAACTTGATGGTACAGACACATCATGAAGACGTGAAGTGAGCACCAGGAAATATTAGATCAGTTGTAACACTGCACCAGGAAGCTTCTTTTAGCTCTCTATAATTCAGTTTTAACACTGCACCAGGAAATATTAGATCAACTACTACTTGTCATTGCAACAACATAATGGGACTTACCAATTAAAGACAGAGTGCAAGGTAGTAAGTCTTCTAAAGCTGAAAGAAATAAATAACATTCTTGCCTTCCCAAGCCACTCAAATTTGGTGGGTAACATACATATTATCAAATATTTATCATGCCTACTAGGACATCGCATCAGATTCCTACCCAGCTTGAATCAATGATGTTCAAATAAAAATGTAAATATAGGCATCACCTGGTAAATTTGTCAAAACATAGAATGGGAATAAAATGGGAGTAATTTCAGTAAGTGCAGTGAAAACAAATTACATATTATGCTGTCCAAGGTTGTCTAAAATATGTCTGCAATAGGCCAATAAATTGTCTTTCCGTGAAATATTAAACAATGGCAATCAGATAGACATTTCATCAAACACACAATGGAGAAACAGAGAGGGGAGGGAGCATACGATGTCTTTGGAGATGATGGCGAGCTGTCCTCGTTAGCTTTGGCAGCTCTTTTAGCGGTCGTCCTGCCCACCTCGACCCCTGCGAGATCCGAATCCCACGACCACAAGCCGCAGCAGTACCTGGCAACACCGAGGACCATGGCGGTGTGCGCATCGTGGCTTCCCCTTGTGGCCCGCTTGTCTGCTCCTCCAAGCTACTTCTTCTGGCCGGCCTCATGACCAGCTGGCTTGGGGAAGTCGTAGATGACGCAGATGGTGGACGTGACCTGCTCCACGCGCCTGTCGGACTCCATCCAAACAACAAGGTGACCCTCGCCCACGCCGAAGCCTAGGTCGCATGCCTCCGAACCAGAAAAAAAATAACAGGAAAAAACATCAGAATCTTCACTGCTCGGTCATGGGGCGGCCATCGTCGGGTCAAGGTAGAGCACGTACTCCTCTTCGCAGCCGCCGCTGAGAGGATATGAGGCACCGCCCTCTTGGCAACTGTTGCCGACGCGCCACACATCACAAAGTCTGCCGCCATCTTCCTTCCAAGGAGGCGCGGGGATGCGATCCCTTACGTGAGCGGAGGCGCGGAGATGCGATGGGGAGGATGGATCTTGGGGTTTGGGGCGGTGGCGCGGGATGCGATGGGGAGGTGGCGCGGGATGCGATGGTGAAGCCCTGCCGCTTTGGAAGGAAGAGGAAGGCGCACACGTGCTTGCTTGTGCGGGCACAGATGTGGTACGATGAGCTAGCAGGCGCGGAAGGCGGCAGGATTTGGTGCCGGCGAGCCAAAAAGGAAGAAGTGGCGGCGGGGCTGGCGAGCGAGAAAGGAAGAAGTTGGGTGAGTGGATTAGGGTTTGGGTGTCCCTCTGGATCTGATATGTGGTGATATTACACGAAATTACCCCTTATCACTTACGTGGTGCCTGACTGTAGCAACTGCGGGCCGATTCGTCATTTCAAGTCCAAAGTCTGGGAGGATGGCGGAGAGGAGAAGCTGACGTAAAATTTCAGGCGTTCGATGGAGGCTAGGTGGACGGCTGAGATCTACTTTGGTGAGGTGATCCGTGGTACTCTAATTATCTATTTTGATTGGTTGGCTCTATGAATGTAAAAAAGGGCTTTCTATAAAGCGTCTGTCAATATTATGGCCATAATCATAGCATGGTTTATTATAGTATGCTCATACTGTGTAGACATATGTATCTTGGAACGACTAACAATGTTGTACGAGAAAGCTTTCCTTTTTGTTGGGAGAAAAATCATTTTCTATTTTTCGAGTACCAAAAAATGGGGCGTTTTCTGAAGCAACCACCAAAGGAATAATTCAAAATGCTACCACCCTATTTTTTAAAAATACTAGACCATGTTACATGGCCAATGTCCTAACTAGGGTATCTAAAATATTTTCAGCCACCCCTGGCGAAAAAGACAAATGACTGCTGAATCGGTAGGAAGCGGGTCCGGTTTGAACTACATGTACATTATCTAATGCTCATGTTTTTTTGAAAAAATTATTTTTAGCTTCACAATATGCTATTTTATCAGAGATCTGATGCAATTTTAGCGAGGCTCATCCCCTAGCTAAGAACCTTCGTGCCCGTTGTTTTGACCATTGTTTGAAACGAGCATAAGAAATTCAAAAACGGTCCAAATGAGGTAAATCCTTCGCGTGGTGTCATATTATGTGACATAGTTGCGAGTAAAAATACCAAACTTAGTATATTGTAAGTGTCTCAAAAAAACCTTCTCAGAAATGACCTATCATGTTGGAGGTTTCATGGCTTTTGGACCAAACGACCAATGTTATGGCTAGAATGTCAGCATAGTTTATGATAATGCCCCCGTATTGTGCACATAGTTGTATCTTGGGATGGTGAACAATGTTGCAGGAGGAAGTTTTCGTTTTCGTGGCACAGAAAAGCCATTTTCTATTTCCCGAGTGCCAAAAACGAGGTGTTTTGTTAAGCAACTACCAAATGAAAGTTTTAAAATGATACCACCCTATTTTTCAAAAATACTAGACCATGTTACATGGCCAATGTCCCAACTAGGGTATCGAAAATATTTTTTCCACCCCTGGCGAAAAAGACAATGTTTGCCGAACTAGTAGGAAGTGGGTCCGGTTTGAACTACAGGTACATTATCTAATGCTCATGTTTTTTTGAAAAAATCATTTTTAGCTTCACAATATGCTGTTTTATCAGAGATCCGATGCAAGTTTAGTGAGGCTCATCCCCTAGCTAAGAACCTTCATGCCCGCCGTTTTGACCATTGTTTGAAACGGGCATAAGAAATTCAAAACACGGTCCAATCGAGGTAAATCCTTCACGTGGTGTCATATTATGTGACATAGTTGCGAGTAAAAATAGTAAACTTGGTATATTGCAAGTTTCTAAAAAAAATCTTCTCAGAAATGACCTATCATGTTTAAGGTTTCATGGCTTTCGGACCAAACAACCAATATTATGGCTAGAATCACGTCATAGTTTGTGATAATGCCCCCGTATTGTGCACACAGGTGTATCTTAGGATGGCGAACAATGTTGCAGGAGGAAGTTTTCCTTTTCGTGCCACAGAAAAGTCATTGTCTATTTTCCGAGTGCCAAAAACGGGATGTTTTGTTAAGCAACTACCAAATGATAGTTTTCAAATGGTACCACCCTATTTTTCAAAAATACCAGACCATGTTACATGGCCAATGTCCCAACTAGGGTATCTAAAACATTTTCGTCCACCCCTGGTGAAAAAGACAAACGTTTGCCGAATTAGTAGGAAGCGGGTCCGGTTTGAACTATAGGTATATTATCTAATGCTCATGTTTTTATGAAAAAATCATTTTTAGCTTTACAATATGCTATTTTATCATAGATCCGATGCAAGTTTAGCGAGGCTCATCCCCTAGCTAAGAACCTTCATGCCCGTCGTTTTAACCATTGTTTGAAACGGGCATAAGAAATTCAAAAACGGTCTAAATAAGGTAAATCCTTCGCGTGGTGTCATATTATGTGACATAGTTGCGAGTAAAAATACCAAACTTGGTATATTGCAAGTGTCTTAAAAAAACCTTCTCAGAAATGACCTATCATGTTGGAGGTTTCATGACTTTCTGACCAAACGACCAATATTATGGCTAGAATGATGGCATAGTTTGTGATAATGCACCCATATTGTGCACAAAGGTGTATCTTGGGATGGCGAATAATGTTGCAGGAGGAAGTTTTCCTTTTGGTGGTACAGAAAAGCCATTATCTATTTTCTGAGTGTAAAAAACGGAGTGTTTTGTTAAGCAACTATCAAATGAAAGTTTTAAAATGGTACCACCCTATTTTTAGAAAATACTAGACCATGTTACATGGCCAATTCCCAACTAGGGTATCTAAAACATTTTCTTCCACCCCTGGCAAAAAAGATAAATGTCCGCCGAATTGGCAGAAAGCGGATCCGGTTTGAACTACAGGTACATTATCTAATGCTCATGTTTTTTTGAAAAAAATCATTTTTAGCTTCACAATATGCTGTTTTATGAGAGATTTAGTAAAATTTTAGCGCGACTCAACCCCTAGACGAGGACGGTTAACCCCGTTATTCTGACCATGTCTTGAAACCGGCATAACTAATTCAAAAAAATTCAAAAAATTAAAACCATCGCATTTCACAATTTTATATGACAATAATATTATGCACGTCCTAAAGATAAACCAAATTGATTTTTATATCATCCCAATCCGAGGTCATGTGCAAAAATTATGAAAAAATTATGTTTTTAGACTTTCTGAAAACCATAAAGTCTGTCCATTTGTATGGCCTCAAACCTTACAAGAATCCCATAATTTCCAATAAAATCGACCCAATAATGGTTTACTGGGCTATTGGCCCATCCGGTCGACTAAAATTTTAAGGAGAAATAAAAACGAGTCTTCATCCGTAGTAGGCCAGGCCCAACACCAATCAGGATCATACAAATAAAGGCATGCTGGGGTATATAACAAACAAGATGGCTTGGTGTAGTGGTTGGTTTAGTTCATAGGAAGAAGGGGGTTGCGACTTTGAGTCTCGCCTTCTCTCCTTTTTCGTTTATTAACCTCTTCTGCTGACATCTAGGCAGTATTGTTAAAAGCGATCTAGCTCCTAGTTTAGCCAGGACAAGTTGGGTGATGCAATGGTTAGGTACTCATGGGCACTTCGTGAGGTCTTATGTTTGAGTCTCTTCGGCTCTCATTTTTTCGTATATTAACTTATTCTGCTGACATCTAGGCAGTATTGTTAACCTATTCTGCTGACATCTAGGCAGTATTGTTAAAAGCGGTCGAGCTTCTAGTTTAGCAAGAACAAGTTGGGTGGTGCAGTGGTTAGGTGTACTCGCGGGCACTTCGTGAGGTCGTGGGTTCGAACCCCCACGATTATTTTTTTGAATATTTTCCTTAATGACACGTAGACATGATAAGTAAGCAAAATTTGACACGTGGATGTGAGACGAAGATGATACTGCTGAGTTGACGATCCTTTTATTTTTTTTGTCTCGGAATTTAGTCATAATGACCATCTAAACTGGTCGTAGTCTGTCAAATAAAAGACACTAAACCAGGGTTGTTCGTCTATGACCGTTTCATGTTACGAAACTGTGACCTTCTTGAGCAAATTGGTCGTTATTTTTCAAGGTTTGGACCCTCCCAAATTTGCTACGACCAATTGGCTCAGAATGGTCATAGATCCATGACCAAAGATGCATGGTTGTTAAGAAAAGGTCACTAGTGAGCAGATTTCTTGTAGTGTAGGGCCCAGCTGTTGAGGTGTGCAGGCCCAGTTACGACCGGTAGTACCAGACTTGACGACCAATAGTATCGCTCGGGGGGCGGTAGTACCGCAAGCAGGTACCGGGGCGTCCAGAGGCGAAGGTGTTGGCTTTAGTAGGTACCGGTAGTACCGCTCATCAGGGGCCGGTAGTACCGCTGGCATCTATCTTCTTCCATCTCCTCTTCCAAGCCTCCGTCTTGTCGGGCTTGATGCTCCAGGATTTCCCCCTTGTCTCTGTACTTGTCCATGTGAACCTAGAATGATCATAGGATGTAGTATGAAGTAGTATACCATTCATACCATTCAATAGGGTAGGCAGTGGACTCGCGTAGAGGATAGGATTCACCTTTGAAGTCCATGACAACTTGGCATAAGTTGGAGACCATGATGTGGTAACGACCGTAGGTCAGGCTACATCACCTTCCATGTTCCATCCCCTCCATTAGGTAAAGCCATTACTTTTTACTTGAGATCTCCTTGTGATTCGGTGACTATTGTAAAAATATTTGATTTTAACCTAAATATTTTGCACAATATTTTCTATCATTAATCTTATTGTTATGAGTGTGTAGTCCTCACAGGCTGCGGGTTGGGGAGAAACCTCGCAACAATTATGTGCATCTAATCTATGGGAGCATTGTGTATTCTTTGAAAGAGAGATTTGTATCTTTTGTTTCTTTGTCTCTTGTCTCGATCTTGAGACTTGTAGGTACCCAAGATCCTAGAGATTGATAAAGGCTTAAAGTGAGATACTTGGCTAGCGGCGATCTCATAGGAAACCCAGTGATAGAAAAGGTTGTAGGGTCTTCGCTTAGCAACCCATTCAGGATCACAGTGTCGGAGCCCTGGCATCTGAGGTGCCACGTCCCCGTGTTGGACGAGCCCAACCGCTTAGGAGTCTCCGCCTTCTAGACGTAGGACGTCTCTCGATGGGACCAAACCAGGAAATCATCGCGAGGTACCCTCTCAAGAGGGATAGATATAGCGCCAGGCAACGTCTTCGAGCCTCGGATACCCCAGGGTGCGTCTAGGGCAGAACAGTAACTACATCAGACGGAGTGCGGGCTACTGCCCCGACAGTGAGCGCAAGGCTTTCGTGGCATCAACCGCCTCGGTAAAAGAGACTTGGTCCACTCTCCTCTCAGGGAGGGGACAGGTGATCTGGTGGCGGGAGGCTCCCCTAGTGGCTGTTTCAGTGAAAGGAGTGAGAAAGCAGAGGGCGCCGGATGAGGACAAAGGGTGTCAACAAAAGACACTTTACAGGGGGGCAGAGCGGAGCACGGCGGGCTGGACCGAGTCCATGTAAAGTAGTCTCGTAGACGGGCGCCCAGGGGGACGACATTGTGGTGACCCTCCCCCTGTCCGTGGACCAGGGGGAGAGGCCTGACGTCGCCCTATATAAGGAGCCCTTCTCCTGCCTTGGAAGAGGACGGGTCCGAGAGATCTAAAACCCCTAAAATTTCATCCACCATTGTAACCTCGCGAGGCAAGCGAGAAATACAACCAAGCATGAGTAGGGGCTTTACCTCCTCACGAGGGTGCCGAACCTAGGTAAAAAACCCGGTGTCAAATCTCTGTCGTGCATCCTCTTTGCCGCCATAGTCGTCGCCAAACTCCTTCGGAATCGCGTGTTCATGCCCCTCACGAACCAAGGGATCGTTGGACCCTAGTCCCTTTGTGGGACAAATCTTCGACATTTTGCACGCTAGGTAGGGGGCTAAGGCGCGTTTTCAAGACTTCGATGACCTCGGCACCATGTCGGCCAGCAACGAGACGCGCGCCGAGCGGGCCCTCTGTCGTGTGGCGGGCAAGGCCTAGATGGAGCCAGCCCGACAACGCACCACCTCCAATCAAGTTCTGTGGACAGAGGACACGGGGGGCTCCTCCTACCGCGCGTCGTAGGAGCCGACCCCATCCTCGCGCATCGTGTCTTCTCGTGGCCACCTCGAGCATCTCACCCCGTAGTCCGCCAAATGCATGGTGTGCGAGCTCCTAGACCACCCGCCAGCTGAGCAGGGCCAGGAGCCCAGGAGAAGTGGCGTGACCAGATCGCCATGCTCCTCAACGCTGCCACCCTCTCCCGGAGGGCCCGGGGGCTCATGCCACCGGCGGAGAGCTGGGGGCTCGGGGCATGCTCTCGCCCCATCCACGCAGGGAAGCGGCCAAGCCGGGCGATGCCTCACCACCGCTCGTGAACAGCTGCCAGATCATCTCGCCTTCTGTTGCCGTGCGAACGGGAGGACCGCCTCGCCAAGGAAATCATGCCGCTGGGCGGCAGAACCGTGTGTCCCTCGACAGTGGCATGGTGGTCCAGGCCAATGGCTGCCTCGCCTTCACCAAAAACCTCCGCCGTTTCGTCTGGCCACACAAATTCCGCCCAGAAACGTCGGTGCGCAACGACGGCACCACGAACCCATGAAAATTCCTCCATCTTTACACCATGGGCGTCGAAGTGGCGGGAGGAGACGACCGCGTCATGGCCAACTGGTTCCCTCTATGCCTTAAGGAGGCAGCCAGTACCTGGCTCATGAATGTTCATGAGGAGTCAACCGACTCATGGGCGGATCTCAGCTCCCTCTTCATCTCCAACTTCAAGGGGACATACGAGCGCCCACTCACCTACTACGACCTCTTCCAGATATGCCAGCAGCCTAGGGAGACTCTCTTTAATATCATGCAGAGGTTCAGTCGAGTCCGCAACAAGATCCCCAAGATCTCAGACTCCAACGTCATCACTGCCTTCTACGAGGGCGTGAAGGATGTCAAGATGAGGGAAAAGATCGAGATTTTGGGCAAGAGCCTCACCACCACCACCGAGCTCTTTGTCATGGCCGAGAAGTGCACCAAAGCCGAGGATAGGCAGATGTTTGGCCTCATAGAGGAAGAAGTCACTCCCAATGCCTCCAGTTCATCCAAGGGTAAAGACAAGGAGCCCAAGTGCAAGACCGCCACCGTATTGGCGGTCGAGCCGGATAAGAAGAGTCCATGCAAGGGCCCAGCAAGCTGGAGCAGGACGACAACTCATACTTCCACTTCCACAAGAAGCCAGGCCACCCCATCGACAACTTCTACGAGCTAAAGTAACTCAGTGACCTGCACAACAACAAGAGAAAGGAAGGCTGAGAGGCGAGCGAGGCGGCCAAGGCATGGACAACCAAGGAGGAAACCACTGGAACAACAACCCCGACGGGCATGATGCCCCTTCAGCAGGTCACCAAGCCAACGCCGCGCAACAGCATCTGCACCCGCAGGAGCAAGCACACGCCAAGGACCTCGGGGGCTACCAGGTGCCGCAAGGTGCCATAGCCTACATCCTTGGTGACTCCCAAGCCCCAACGTCCAACTGGCATTTCAAGCTGCTCACTCACGAGGTCGCAGCTGCCAGACCAGGAATCCCCTTGCTGAAGCTCAAGCGGTCCCAATGTGCCATCACCTTCAATGCCAGCGGCCACCCCATCTCCACCAGGCCTGTGGGCACGCTCCCCTTGATCTATAGCCCCACCATCAACAACATTGCTGTTGCGAAGACCCTCATCGATGGAGGCGCTGGCCTAAACGTGATCTCCACAAAGACTTTTGCCCAGCTGCAAGTGCCTTATGATAGGCCAATGCCAACCGTGCCGTTCTCCGGGGTGACAAGCGGGTCCACCACACCCATCGGTCAGGTGCGCCTCTCTGTCACATTCGGATCACGTGACAACTACAACACTAAGCTCGTCGACTTTGATGTGGCACACATCAACCTTCCGTACAACGTCATCCTCGGCAACCCTGCGTTGGACAAGTTCATTGCTGCCACTGACCATGCCTACAACATGCTCAAGATGTCTGGCGGCAGCGGCGGAGTCATCACGGTCCGCTACGATGAAATGGAAGCTTTACACTCCCTAGAGCACGCCTACAAGACCATTGCCACCACCTATCTCGAGGATGTGGACGCCCTGGACTATGTTGGAGGCTCCACTAGGAGGAAGCAAATGATGGCCTAGGAGAACACCATGGCAAAAAGGGCACCAGCCGCACTGTTCCCACATCGCGAGGAGCCAAGCGTGACCAGAGCCCGTGAAGTCATGAGGGGTTCGAGCGTGCCCTTGTCCATCCTCACGAGGGTGGAGGTGCCTCCTGAGGGCGGCGATGGCATGGGGGCTCCAGACTTCCCCATGGACTGTACCCAGCGCGCATACAACACCTGCCATCCCACGGCGGCGGCTAAGTGGCCAAGAGGACCGGAAGTCCGGGCTGCTGGTGGTGGATAGACCTCTCCACGACTTTTTTGAAGGTGAACCTCAAAAAATCCTCCTCCCTTATGGTTTTGCCCCTCGTCAGACCCCGTGCAAACCACGGTGCTATTTGTAATAAGCTTGTACTACCGACGCTCCTTTGGATCTTGTGCCACGTGCATGTTGGCTATTTGTTTTTTCTTCGAAAAAGCATTTTTGCCAAAAAATGCAACGATAGATTTCCCTCAAACACTCCGCACGAGCGGGGGCTAGGGATGGTACCCTTCACTGAGTTAGCTCCCTATTGGCATCAGGATCCAAAGTGTTGAGCTTTGAACTCTACGGCTTGTCCCTCGGCCGTGAGTTACCTTGTCACGCGGTTGCTGGTGCTTGAGATCCTCGCGCGACGCGTGTACGGGTCTCTGACGGTAGGTTTGTTTCCTACGACGCTCTCCTGGTAAGGCCTACGGGGAAACTTCTCAGGGACTAAAGTGTCGAGCTCTGAACTCTACGGCACGTCGCACGACCGTGAGTTACCTCACCCATGGTCCCTAACCTCGTTTTTATCCTCGCGACAGCTCATGAGGCCATGTTCCTCCGCAGCTCGTTCACGTAAGCTCCTAAAGTGTCAATCTCTGAATTCTACGGCCCGTTACATGTCCGTGAGTTACCTCACCCATGATCCCTGACCTTGTTTTTATCCTCGCGATGGCTCATGAGGCCCTGTTACTCCGCAGCACAAGCGTGTCGGGGCCTAAAGTGTCAAGCTCTAAACTCTAGAGCTTGTCGCATGGTCGTGAGTTACCTCACCCATGGTCCCTAACCTCGTTTTTATCCTCATGATGGCTCATGAGGCCCTGTTCCTCCGTAGCCTGAGCGCGTCAGGGCCTAAAGTGTCGAGCTCTAAACTCTACGGCATGTCCCTCGGCCGTGAGTTACCTCACCCACAGTCCCTGACTTTGTTTTTATCCTCACGCTAGCTCATGGGGCCATGTTCCTCCGCAGCCCGAGTGCGTCAGGGCCTAAAGTGTCGAGCTCTGAACTCTACGGCCTGTCCCTCGGTCGTGAGTTACCTCACCCATGGTCCCTGACCTTGTTTTCATCCTCGCGCGGCTCATGAGACCTTGTTCCTCCGCAGCCCGAGTGTGTTAGGGCCTAATGTGTCGAGCTCTGAACTCTATGGCCCATCCCTCGGCCATGAGTTACCTCACCCACAGTCCCTGACCTCATTATCATCCTCGTGATGGCTCATGAGGCCATGTTCCTCCGCATCCCGAGCACGTCAGGGCCTAAACTGTCGAGCTCTAGACTCTACAGCCCGTCCCTTGGTCGTGAGTTACCTCACCCATGGTACCTGACCTCGTTTTCATCCTCGCAATGGCTTACAAGGCCCTGCTCCTCTGCATCTTGAGCTTGTTAGGCTAAAAGTGTCGAGCTCTGAACTCCTGGGATCATTCCTCGGCCGCGAGTTACCTCACCCACGGCTCCTGAACTTGCCTCAAGAGGCCCTGTTCCTAAAACGTCGAGCTCTAAACTCTGCAACTCGTCTTACAGCCATGAGTCACCTCATCCCCGGTCCTCGATGTTTGCGAAAAACTCAGGCGCAACCCCCGAAATGCTCAACACGAGGTCTAAAATAAGGAGCACCTAATCCCGTGGCTTCTCCTCGAGAGGATTGCAAGGTGACCTTGGAGAAACCCTCTTCAGCAGTTAAGCTTGGCAGGGCTGAAAAACGTGGTTTCTAAAACATACAACCCGAGACAGGGGTTAGTTACCTCACTTACGGTTCACCCCCCACTAGAGGTGCCCGGGAAGGGCACGCGAGCCTCCCGAAGCCGCGCTCCCTCTCAAGGCGCTGAGATTCTCACCAACCCAATCAGGCATGACCCACTCCGCGGCAGGCTCGAAAACTAAATGAAGCCCCACTGGCAGCACCTTCAAGCGCCGTCTCTAGAGATCGCCTCCCTGGGCGCCATGCCCTCAACCACGCCTCACGAGGACTCTGCCCCGGTACCCTTAGCCCTTCAATGGACACTCTCCTAGAAGGTCGTCCCTGTGGAAAGTAAACATGAGCCGCCCTCGTGGGCCTCAGCAAGAGGTCACGGCGCCATGAAGACAACAAGGGAGAGATAACCAGCATAAAAATCCGCTTATAAACATAAAAAGCAAGTCTTTCTTGCAAACCCCACACAGGAACAGAACACTAGATGGTGTCACTCTTTGTTGGGAAGTCCATCATAAAAGTCCTAATTACAAGGCAAAAGGGAGCCGACAACTACTTCGGCATCACACCTCTAGGGGCCGATCCTGGCGCCCCTCAAGAGTGTCGTGACAGCCATGCCTATTAGGCATCCCGGAGATGAGGGGGTAGTCGACACGGCACATCTGCATGTCGAACACTGATATGGATAAGTCCCCCTCGCCGAGGTACCTTAATTGAAGCGTGAAGCCATGCTGGATATGGTACTCGGAGAGGAAGCGATGCCAGCCCCCGGTGAGGAACTTCTCGCCGCCGAAGAAGAACAAGATGCTCACCTCCCACTTCTCGCGTCCCCCGGAATGGCACAGTTGTGCCATGCCCGGGAGGTCATGCATGGTCCTGAGCATGAACCGTGGGGGGAGATCCACCCTCACGATCTAGTTCGGGCTGTCGAGGTCGACCATGAAGTCGTTGACACTCTCTGGTTTGGGGTCGTCCTCGATCTTGATAACCATGGGAGCGAGGGTCCCCAGCGGAAGGGCCATGACAGCAGAGAGAATGTTTGGGCCAGACCAGGCTCCGGACCCCCACCGCACCCTCCGCGGTGACCCCTACTGCTCCCACGGGGACGACCTCGACCATGCTTAGGGGGAGCTTCTCCCGAGGTCGTGCCCGCCTCCGCAGGTGCAAGCACAGGGAGAGCCATACCGCGATTGTCGCACCTCCCTCAACCGCTTCTTGCGAGGATGCCCTCGACCATGTTTCACCGACAGCGTCTATACCGCCTCATCCATCACCTCCTTGCCCTTCTCCTCAGCCAAGAAACGCGGGGATGTCATGGAGAGGGGAGGGGTTTTCCACTCGAGGCGTAAGAGAGTAAGGAAGAAGGCATCAAAGTGGGAGTGAGAAGATTCTTCCCTCACCTTTAATCGCACCCATCAAAAAGGCACACCATTGTGCCGCCTGCTCGGTATTAACCGCTAGGCCTCACGCGCCATCGCATCGTGGGAACAACTCGCGGAGCGGGAACAGTGCGCTCCAGATCTATGGACAAAAGCTCACGGACGGTTGCTTCGCAGCTAGGATTTGAGAAGGCCATATCTTCATTGACTAGGAGAACGCAGGGGCCTGTCCACCATCTGAGGCTGCTTGCCCCTTCGGGCCCATGAGGGGACACATGCAGGCCAAGCGCCTGGGGCCTACTGTCGGAGCCCTGGCATCCGGGGTGCCACTTCCCTGCATTGGACGAGCCAAGAATCCTAGGAGTCTCCGCCTTCTAGAGGTAGGATGCCTCTCGATGGTACCAAACCGGGCAAGCGTCACGAGGTACCCTCTCAGGAGGGACCGATACGATGCCAGGCAACGTATTCGAGCCTCGGATACCCCGAGGTGCATCTGGGGCAGAACAGTAACTACACTAGATGTGATGAGGACATCCCTACAGTTACACCTACCCCAATTGCTAATTAAGATGTTCCTATTGCAAAGAAGGATCAATCCAATGAGATAAGGATTGGACCAATCACAAGAGCTCGTGCTAAGCTACTAGAACAACAGGTGAACTTGTTCCTTAATGAACCTGGTGTTATAATTAATGAGAATTTTATACTACCTAAGTCTTTGAATTATTGTATGATCAGGTACTTAGGATAAGAAGGCGTAGCATAGAGCGAGGAGCTAAAGGAACATGGCGTGTTGATCAATGAAGAATGCGCGAGGGAGGAGAGGGAGGAAGCACAAGGATCAGTCCAAGCCAAAGTACAAGAGATAGACGTTCTCTGCCACGGTAGAGAAAAGCCCAAATTCTCTGCCACGACAGGCTGCCGCAGTAGGAAAAAGGAGTCCAACTCTGCCACGACAGGCTGCTACGGCAGAGAAATTGCCTAAAACTCGCCATAGTAGAGTCAGTTTGGCCGAGCCACTTTGTGGCCGGTTTGTATCCACGTTGGGTGGAACCAACTCGGGTTCCACCTTAGGCCGCCACCCCCTAAACTCATAAATAGATGGGGGCACCGTAGATTAGGGTTTTAGACCATGTTAAAATATTTTGGAGTTGTTTGTTTCATAGAACCTCTCGAATTACCCTATGTTCGAATTCTACAACTATAATTGAGTGTGATCTGTTGTTCCATTGGGAATTAGTAGATTGCATACTACCGTTCGTGGTCACGGCTGCGTGCGCAAGAGTGTCGTGTTGTGAATATCCTACAAGGTTTGAGAGCTATTGCATTGGCATCAGGGATCGAGCGAGAAAGATCATAGCTACGCACTAGTTATCTATCATCCACCATCACCATCGACAAGTGCTTGCTGAGAAGATCGGGCCACCCCATATCAGGATGGAGTCCGGGCTGCTGCCCCGTCAGTGAGCGCAAGGCTTTCTTGGCATCAGCTGCCTCGGTAAAGGAGCTCGGTCCACTCTCCTATCAGGGAGGGGACAGGTGATCTGGTGGTAGGCGGCTCCCCTAGTGGTTGTTTCAGTGAAAGGAGGGAGAAAGCAGAGGGTGTCGGATGAGGACAAAGGGCGTCAACAAAGGACGCTTTATAGGGGGACGGAGCAGAGCGTGACATGCTGGACCAAGTCCATGTAAAGTAGTCTCCTAGACCGGCACCCAGGGGGACGACATTGTGGTGACCCTCCCCCTTTTCGTGGACCAGGAGGAGAGGCCCGATGCCGCCCTATATAAGGAGACCTTCCCCTACCTTGGAAGAGGACGGATCCTAGAGACCTAAAACCCTAAACATTCATCCACCATTGGAACCTCGTGAGGCAAGCGAGCAATACAACCAAGCAGGAGTACGGGCTTTACCTCCTCATGAGGGTCCCGAACCTGGGTAAGAAACCCCGATGTCAACTCTCTATTCTGCATCCTCTTCGCCGCTGTTGCCGTCGCCGAACTCCATTGGAATCGTGTGTTCAGCCCCCTCATGAATCAAGGGATCGTTGGACCCTAATTCTTTCGCGGGACAAATCTCCGACACACAGCAACATCACCACTTAATGCTTTGACCTGTGTTTTACACTTAATAATTGTTTGTAGCCCGATGCTTCGTGGTGCACTCGGTTGGATCAAAATACTATTGCTATGCCTATTGTCTCTCAGGGGCTCTAGTATATTAGGATATTTTTCCCACAAGAGATTATCTCTGTTAAATCATTACACATGACTATGATTATTATTATCTTTTATCCCATACGATGTGCAGCTGCATGTGGATCTTCAACCCTGGCCTATCTTCAAAAAATATTAGAGACTTGGGTAGTATGCTACTCCCACCGATGATTTTATTCGTGCCCCTATTACTCAGCCCACTGTTGATGCGGAAGCATATGAAATTAAGCCTAACTTTTTAAGTTTGGTTCAGGAAAACCAACTTGGAGGCTCATCTTCTGAGGATTCAAGTTTTCGCTTAAATACTTTTACTAAAATTTGCAACATGATGAGTATTAAGGATGTAGATCCAAATGTTGTTAAAAATGTATGTTTCCTTTCTCTCTTAGAGGAAAGACTAAGGACTGGTTTCTAGCTCTACCTAAGGGCACTATTAAATCTTGGGAGGAATGTACTAATCTCTTTATGACTAAAACTATGCAACTATGATCCAACAATACAAGTTTTAGACAAGAAGATCGTGAGCCACTAGCTCTTGCATGGGAAAGGATGAAAGAAGCCATAATGAACTGTCCTAGTCATGGGAAGGAAGAATGGCTTATATTACATTTATTTTATAATGGCCTTAACCCAATGTCTAAGTCTATGCTAGATACTACAGCAGGAGGAACAATCATGGGAAAGCAAGTGAGTGTTGCAAAGAAATTACTTGATGATATGAAAAATAACCATGCCCAATGACATGTGGAAAGAACCTCAAAAAGGGTGAGTTCAATCACCAAGGTAAACAATGAAGATCTTACATCTAAGGTAGACGCGTTACTCAACATAGTAAAGGGTAAGGAAGATACCCAAGTTAATGTTATCGCTACCGATGTTAATGATGTTAATTTTATACCTCGCACTCCTTATAATCCTTCCTAAAAGAACTAAAATTCTTCTTCTAATGTTCAAAACATTATTCTAATCCTTGAGGATCTCCTTACAATAATTATGATGCAGCCCGACCTACGGTCGTTACCACCTCAAGGTCTCCAACTTATGCCAAGTCTTCATGGACTCCAAAGGTGAATCCTATCCTCTATGCAAGCCCATCTCCTACCCTACTGAATGGTATACAACTTCATACTCCGTCCCAAAATCATGATAGGTCATACCGACAAGTATGGAGGAAAGGGAGGAAGTCCGGAGCATCAAGCCCGACACGACGGAGGCTTGGAGGAGGAGAAGGAAGAGACTGGCATGAGCGGTACTACCGCTCATGGACATCGGTACTACTGCCCCAACCGGTACCATCGACCCCTGATGACCAGAACTACCGGCCCATACAGAATCCTGCACCATCACCCCTAGACGCCCCGTTACCGAATTGATGTACTACCGCCCCCGAGCGGTACTACCGATCATAAAGTCTGGTACTACTGGTCATGAAAGTGTCTACGTGCACAGCAACTGGGCCACATCCCATGTAGCCCATTATTATGTTCCAACCCTTGTTTTATGCCCAAACTACCCCCATTCTAGTGGTTGGCCTATATATAGATCTCCCACCCCTCATTGTACCCCGGAGGCATAGATGATAGACTAAAGAAAACCCCCTTTGTGGAATCTTTAGTTTTACCTCATCCCCTTTACCAAGGGGACCGACTATCGTCACCAACCTCGTTGGAGTTTTCATCGCGCATCCATTGTTGTACAAGTCCTATGTTTGCGAGTGCGTGAGCGTGGGCATAGTTGTCGAGACCCTCTCCAAGGTGTTCCTCCCCATCTGCTTGGGATCGAGGGAGCATGTTAACAGATCTTTCCTTGCGAGGATTCTATCGGACCTGTGGCCGCCTGCGGCATCAATAGGCCTTGTATCGTGTGAGTTTTGTGTGTGTTCATCAAGTTCTTCGCGAGGTGTGTGTCTGCTTCTGCTACCTTCCCCCTTTCCCCTCGCTTTCCCATCGATTTGACCACGAGATCCGTGAAGATCGGCAAGCCACCCTTTAGGTCACCCCTTATCATCTGTATCAGTAGCTTTTGGTTGCCACAGATTTCTTATCTATTTGGTCTTTACCCCATAAATTCAAAAATTCCACCATTTATCCGACCGTTTGTTTTTCCTTGTACATATTTCCTATATCTTGTGGATTGACTTGTTTTGCTTAGTGATCATCGTGGTTCTTTACTTGCCATTACAACATGTTGATTTTGGATTGTTCTTGGACATGCCACTTTCCATACCTATCCACCACAAGCATTGTGTGTGTGTTTAGTGGTTAGTTGGTTTTGGTGTTCCGCGTGACCTTCAATTTACTTGGTTTTGATTGCTCTCAAGTGTGGCCACTTGCACGATACTATATTCTAAGGTAAATTAAGGTTTGACGTTGCATCCCTAACCCCCGTACCACTTCCATATACACCACTTGGTTTTGTGAATCATTCTAGGGACTCCAGAACCGAGGATGATTTCTATGAAGAGTCCATGATGAGCCACCATGCATATGCGTCCACAAGCATGGATGACATGATGGAGCACTACACTGACAATGGTTCCACATGCATGGGTGATATGGAGTTCTACAACAACAATAACTCCCCAAGCATGGACGACTTCAAGGATGACAATGACAAGCTCCTCAAGTCACGTCGACCAAGACGGAGCCTCCACCTCGAGACCGCCAAGGTCCACCATCAAATGGACACAGTCGAAAGCGCTCTCAACAACTTCAAGCGCTACATGGACTACTTCAAGCGTGACGTGGATGATAACGTTGCCAAGAACATGCGCATGCTCACCAAACATAACGAGTCCACCTCAAGAATGCGCCACAATCATATGAAGATTGCCAAGGAAAAGGAACATCGTCATGAGAGTCATATGGATGACCAAGTGCGCCACCTACATCAACCTTCGGCAAGGCATGCCAACGACCTCCGTCGACAACATCATCATAAGGCACCTTCGACTACTTGTGCCACCACCGTAATGGCCCTAAGAGCAAGCTCAAGCTATAACCACACTCCTCAACATGTGGTATCCCTTCTAGGGCCACCACCACAATGGCACCCAAGCTACAAAAGGGCACACCCCTATGCTACAAGTGCAATGACCAAGGAACTTGCATGGGCATGGCCAACCATCATATGCAGTTGTGCCAACACCAAGTTCATACGTTTTGGAGGTGTGTAACACCCTCTCCTGATAAGGCTGAGTTCCTGTGTATAGTGCTAATCCCTGGATCGGTTCACTAGCACACACAGTACAAAATGATACCAAATATAATCGTGCATCATGAATATAACGAATATGATCCAGAATTTACATTATATTATAGTGGAAACAATACAAGGTAGATCTACATCCTTCAAATGTGCCACAGGCGAACAATTGTTGAGTGGAGTCTCGCGACCTAATACGATCACTCAGAATCGGTATAACCCGCAACATAAAACGTAGCAGCCCCGAAGGGTCAATACTTGAAATGTATGGCAAGTAGAGCTAAGTAAGGAGACAGTATACCTAGCAACTACATGCTTATTTTGGCTAAGTGGAGGCTTTGGCTAGCTTGCATTTTCTTAAACAGTTTTACCCTACTTTTAAATCAAGTTTGATCACAACAACCCATTAAGTTCACCCATCAAGTTTTAGTAATTCTCAAATTGGAATGAACGAGAACATGTCATAACACCCATAATTCAGCAACTCAATCGTCCATTACCAGGGACACGGCTAAGCACTTAGTTTTACACCCTGTAGGGATTGCACACTTTACCTATATGACCTGGTCGACCTGCTCGTACCATGACACGCATATTGAGTCATGATAGGGAGAAGTCCAAGAAGAGACAATTCGGGAAGTAGTTCCCCAAGCCCATCCACGCATCGTTCCAACCTAACACAATCTCTACATATCTGGATACGAAGAGCTCGGATCACCACGACCTACTATGTCCATCCAGCCACCCATAACTCACTGGCATATGGTTGCACACGGAAGCTACCAAATCAAGACACTAATCATTTCTCTGAAACCTAGGTGGCCATCCACAAGTGAGCTACTCGGGTAAACCATAGACATGGGCCCGACATTCACAAACCAAGCAATTACCAATTCCACCCAGAGAGTTCATTGATTAAGTTGTTTTAGTTGAACAAAACATATATAATACCATAGCATGGTGTAGACCCATCCCCGTCTAGATAGCATGGCTAAGCACAACTAGCTTACAACGGCTCAACTACAAGTGTCTCCTACCAAGATACATAGGACATAGCATAGCAATAGTAATTCCTACTCATGCATCTACGAGAAAATACACTACACAATGCAGTAGGGAAAATAGTAGGACAAAATATGACCAAAATAGCATCTACTTGCCTTTGTTGTAGATGTAGTCGATTAGATAATCCTCACAAATATAATGGTTGCACTCGTCGCACTCAAAAGACTTGCAATCACAATGCTCGCACTCATAGCTGTTGCGATCATAGTAGTTACACTCCTCGCAATTTATCGTTCAAAAGATAAAGCACAACAACATATCATTCAAACATTGCAATCATGCAACAATGCAACAATACAATAAAACAATGATGATCCAATGCATGCATGATGATTTAATATATCACAATGGTTGTAATTAGTTATTTAAACAATACTAGATCATATGATGCATGTAAAAGTGTTTTAATACAATATAGTATTTGTTATCCAATTTCAATTGCCAATAAAGGGGTTTTAATATAACTGTTGTAGCTTCTGTACTATTCGCCGAATTAAATTTGTATCTTAACTGTAATGGATAGAGGGCTTTAATACAAACCAGTAGCAATTGGATTCACCCTAATCGGAGTTATAGATCTTTTTCTAGGATTTATTTAGTGTTTAATGGAGTTTAATTAATCTGAACAGATCGTACTGACAACAAACAAAACTAAGTACAGATCTGAAAACTACGTAAGATTATGAACTCAGGGACATATTACTCATATTTTTCGGATCTACAGATTATTTACTATGAATTTAATGATTTAAAAGTCCAATAATACTAATTAATTATTTGCCAGTAATCTATATAGCAAAACCCAGATCTAAACAGATATTATCAAACTACAAGAAATTATCTTCAATTTGATATATTATATGTAATTTTTAAACGTAGTATGAATTTTCTATGGATTTTACAAGTTAGATATATAATCTGCAATTTTAAATTCGAATGGAATATTCTAGGGAATATTCCGCTTACTGGACAGGTTGACCGTGCAGGCTGACCGGGACTAGACGCTGACCTGGCGACGACATGGCGGTGACGAGGCGGCTGACCTGGACAATTGAATCTGGACCGTTGGGATAAGATCCGGTGGCTAGAAGAGAAGTTGGCTCCAAAACGACTCGATTTTGTGTCGGAAAAGATTAGAAACAGATCTGTGTTAGAGAGACAAATTCGTAGATCAAATTGAAAAACTTCGAACATGAAAGTTGTGCAGAATCATTAGATCTACCTTTTCACCAAAGGAATTTGTATTTGAAGAAACGAGCGCGAGTAAATCTTGGTATTACACCATCAGATCTGAAATATTGCGTTGCAAAATTCTCCGGCTGTGGTGGATGAAAAGAGATGAGGTTTGTCGGAATTGAAAGATTTCAACGAGATCTACAACTTTCGTGTTGTAGCCAAAGGCATCCGACGAAATTTAGATGGGTTTAGAAGCGAAATACGATTTGGTAAGGTGTAGATTCGGGATTTCGAGACGGAAAAGTGATATAGTTGTGGCTCCGGAGAATTATATAGACTTTTAGGACGGTGAGAAGATAGATCTTAAAGTAGAGAACAAGTAGAAATAAACGGAAATCAATTCGAAGTTATAGATAAAAAGATATAGGGGTTTGAATAGAGATAGGTTTAGAAAACAGATTCTTGCACGCTTTTTAAAGCAACCGTGGGATCGATCCTTTCTCCCGTGCGCGGCTGGCTGCTTCGGTCGGCTGAGTGGGCAGGCCGGGTGGCCCAGTTCATTTTGTTTTTTCTTTTTCTTTTTCTAGTTTGGTATTTTTTTATATCTTTTGCATACGAACTTCAAATGACATGATTTTTGTTTTTAAATTTTTCTAAAATTTAATAGATTATTATAGTATCATATTTGTAACATTTTTACTAGTTTGAAGATGGTTGCTTCATAAATGTCTATATATTCCTTATAGGAACATTTGAGCAATTCAACTATCGGATTTAGATATTAGGATTTGGATTCAATTTTTGGGAACTTTGCATAGATGCAATGCAATGCTTATGAATGCTTCATGATTTTCGTTTTTGCAAACATTCACACAAATACTAAAACTAAAACTCAATTCATGCCTCTGTACCTATATGGCTACTTAGGTCATAACAGAGTGAGGTCTTTCCAATTCAAAAGGTTTCTTTTCCTTGAGAATTTTCAACAAAGTCAAACAATCAACCAAACTTATTTTATCTATTTCACATTCCAAAATTAGAAAATTTTGGGATGTGACAGACTACCACCCTTAAAAGGAATCTCGTCCCGAGATTCGGGAAGGCTAGAAAGAAAGATGGGTTAAGGGTCCACTATGGTGCTACCACCCTTAAAAGGAAATTGACTAGATTGTTTATTGGGAATTCACATGACTCCTATTGATTCTCCCTTGGACATTTATTGGTACAATGTCCCTACATTTTCTAAACTCCATGATTTATAGATTCTAGGCTAACAACTACTTGAACTAGCGAAACTCTCATGGTGGTCAACTAGGGAACATTTGCTTCATGCTGCCCCTTTTAAATACTATTGAAGGTTTATCCTTACCGTACATTCCTACGGTTAGCAACGGATGCTTTTGTAATGGTGGAAGATCATACCATTCTAAGGTTTAGGCTCAACGTCGGCTCTCTACTAAGGTTGAAAAGGCACTCAAGATGCAAAGCCAACAATACAAGAGCGAATAATAAGAGTATTCGGTATGGGGGCCAATCCATCCCGCACCCAAACTATTACTTTGCATGAGGATAGGCGAATCACACAACTTATCACTCGGGCATCCTCACTTTCCTTGCAGATCGTTTCCATGGGCACAAACCAAGGCTTAGTGTGGACTCCCATGTATTCAAGCAACAAGGCTACTACAACTAGGTAATTTATCGATACTTCAACACCTTTGGGTTGCGTAAATTTACTACATAACATCACTTGCAACACTTCAGACTTCCATATCCTTTTGTTGCATTAGACAAACTATTCATACTCTTTGGGGCATCATCTTCCAAATATTTCCACTAACTCATTCTCCATATATTAAACACATCGTTTTATCTCCAAGGGTTTAAGATAGAGAAGAATAGATTCTAGAGAAAAGGACTACTAATAAAATAGTTCTACCCGTGCAAACAAGCTCATTGTCCAACAATCATAGAAACATTCAACGATAAGCAATCAGCACACAAGCAAACAATCATAACAAGCAACACTCAAGCCAAAATAATTTTTTTTATGTTCCAGAAGTTTTGTTTTAGTGGCACCATCCATAAAATAGTTTTTATTTGATTAAAATTTGTTTAGGGGTGAACCTACAATTATAAAATCAATGGACAGAATCTGTCCTGAACTACAGCAGTGTTCACGATTTTTTATGGGCACCTTAAACTCATCAGAAATTTTAGCCAATTTTTTTGCAGGTGCTACAGATAATTACCCTTCAGATCCTAAAATATGAGCGCAAACCGAGTTACCAGTAAGGAATTAAAAATCACGCGGTACAACTGGTCAGGCAGAAAACTGCAGCAGTAATACCACGAATTTTTAATCAAAACCTTCATTAATTCATTATAAAAACTATCAAAAATATTCTGAAACTTTGGGGTATCAAGGATCACAACCTAAACATAATAAAATCACTATCACACAAGTTCTTGCGATAATCGATTGCTAAATCTAAACGAAATCCTATCAATACTACATGGTGGACATCATCTAACTATTCTTGGATCTCGCACTTCTTCGCACGAGTGCTCATCTATAAGTTTTGAAGAAGATGATATTAGAAAAGAAGGATAAAGTATTACAAGAATCTAATAAATACAAAGTTTTGAGTTCATCCTACAAAGAGTCTTCCTTCTATGTTTTAGAAGAGGAGAGTATGAGAATTGAATAGGTAAAAGATACTAGAAAAAAAATTGTAAGATGAGATTAGATAGGATGAAATAGGGTTTATATTTATATGGATTTTCTATTCCAATCCTAGGTCACGATCCTACAGTCAACACACAGCTCTGATACCATCTTGTAACACCCTCGCCTGATAAGACTGAGTTCCTGTGTATAGTGCTAATCCCTGGATCGGTTCACTAGCACACACAGTACAAAATGATACCAAATATAACCGTGCATCATGAATATAACGAATATGATCCAGAATTTACATTATATTACAGCGGAAACAATACAAGGTAGATCTACATTCTTCAAATGTGCCACAGGTGAATAATTGTTGAGTGGAGTCTCGCGACCTAATACGATCACTCAGAATCGGTATAACCCGCAACATAAAACGTAGCAGCCCCGAAGGGTCAATACTTGAAATGTATGGCAAGTAGAGCTAAGTAAGGAGACAGTATACCTAGGAACTACATGCTTATTTTGGCTAAGTGGAGGCTTTGGCTAGCTTGCATTTTCTTAAACAGTTTTACCCTACTTTTAAATCAAGTTTGATCACAACAACCCATTAAGTTCACCCATCAAGTTTTAGTAATTCTCAAATTGGAATGAATGAGAATATGTCATAGCACCCATAATTCAGCAACTCAATCGTCCATTACCAGGGACACGGCTAAGCACTTAGTTTTACACCCTGCAGGGGTTGCACACTTTACCCATATGACCTGGTCGACCCGCTCGTACCATGACACGCATATTGAGTCATGATAGGGAGAAGTCCAAGAAGAGACAATTCGGGAAGTAGTTCCCCAAGCCCATCCACGCACCGTTCCAACCTAACACAATCTCTACATCTCTGGATACGAAGAGCTCGGGTCACCACGACCTACTAAGTCCATCCAGCTACCCATAACTCACTTGCATATGGTTGCACACGGAAGCTACCAAATCAAGACACTAATCATTTCTCTGAAACCTAGGTGGCCATCCACAAGTGAGCTACTCGGGTAAACCATAGACATGGGCCCGGCATTCACGAACCAAGCAATTACCAATTCCACCCAGAGAGTTCATTGATTAAGTTGTTTTAGTTGAACAAAACATATATAATACCATAGCATGGTGTAGACCCATCCCCATCTAGATAGCATGGCTAAGCACAACTATCTTACAACGGCTCAACTACAAGTGTCTCCTACCAAGATACATAGGACATAGCATAGCAATAGTAATTCCTACTCATGCATCTACGAGAAAATACACTACACAATGCAATAGGGAAAATAGTAGGACAAAATATGACCAAAATAGCATCTACTTGCCTTTGTTGTAGATGTAGTCGATTAGATAATCCTCATAAATATAATGGTTGCACTCGTCGCACTCAAAAGACTTGCAATCACAATGCTCGCACTCATAGCTGTTGCGATGTAGTAGTTACACTCCTCGCAATCTATCGTTCAAAAGATAAAGCACAACACCATATCATTCAAACATTGCAATCATGCAACAATGCAACAATACAATAAAACAATGATGATCCAATGCATGCATGATGATTTAATATGTCACAATGGTTATAATTAGTTATCTAAAAAATACTAGATCATATGATGCATGTAAAAGTGTTTTAATACAATATAGTATTTGTTATCCAATTTCAATTGCCAATAAAGGGGTTTTAATATAACTGTTGTAGCTTCTGTACTAGTTGCCGAATTAAATTTGTATCTTAACTGTAATGGATAGAGGGCTTTAATACAAACCAATAGCAATTGGATTCACCCTAATCAGAGTTATAGATCTTTTTCTAGGATTTATTTAGTGTTTAATGGAGTTTAATTAATCTGAACAGATCATACTGACAACAAACAAAACTAAGTACAAATCTGAAAACTACGCAAAATTATGAACTCAGGGACATATTACTCATATTTTTCGGATCTGTAGATTATTTACTATGAATTTAATGATTTAAAAGGCCAATAATACTAATTAATTATTTGCCAGTAATCTATACAACAAAACCCAGATCTAAAAAGATATTATCAAACTACAAGAAATTATCTTCAATTTGATATATTATATGTAATTTTTAAACATAGTATGAATTTTCTATGGATTTTACAAGTTAGATATATAATCTGCAATTTTAAATTCGAATGGAATATTCTAGGGAATATTCCGCCTTCGGGAGTTGACAGTCCGACGGTGGCCGGACTAGACGCTGACCTGGTGCCAACGTGGCGGTGACGAGGCGACTGACCAGGACAATTGAATCTGGACCGTTGGGATAAGATCCGGTGGCTAGAAGAGAAGTTGGCTCCAAAACGGCTCGATTTTGTGTCGGAAAAGATTAGAAACAGATCTGTGTTAGAGAGACAAATCCGTAGATCAAATTGAAAAAGTTCGAACATGAAAGTTGTGCAGAATCATTAGATCTACCTTTTCACCAAAGGAATTTGTATTTGAAGAAACGAGCGCGAGTAAATCTTGGTATTACACCGTCAGATCTGAAATATTGCGTTGCGAAATTCTCCGGCTGTGGTGGATGAAAAGAGATGAGGTTTGTCGGAATTGACAGATTTCAATGAGATCTACAACTTTCGTGTTGTATCCAAAGGCATCCGACGAAATTTAGATGGGTTTAGAAGCGAAATACGATTTGATAAGGTGTAGATTCGGGATTTCGAGACGGAAAAGTGATATAGCTGTGGCTCCGGAGAATTATATAGACTTTTAGGACGGTGAGAAGATAGATCTTAAAGTAGAGAACAAGTAGAAATAAACGGAAATCAATTCGGAGTTGTAGATAAAAAGATATAGGGGTTTGAATAGAGATAGGTTTAGAAAACAGATTCTTGCACACTTTTTAAAGCAACCGTGGGATCGATCCTTTCTCCCGTGCACGGCTGGCTGCTTCGGTCGGCTGAGTGGGTAGGCCGGGTGGCCCATTTCGTTTTGTTTTTTTTCTTTTTCTAGTTTGGTCTTTTTTTTATATCTTTTGCATACGAACTTCAAATGACATGATTTTTGTTTTTAATTTTTTCTAAAATTCAATAGATTATTATAGTATCATATTTGTAACATTTTTACTAGTTTGAAGATGGTTGCTTCATAAATGTCTATATATTCCTTATAGGAACATTTGAGCAATTCAACTATCGGATTTAGATATTAGGATTTGGATTCAATTTTTGGGAACTTTGCATGGATGCAATGCAATGCTTATGAATGCTTCATGATTTTCATTTTTGCAAACATTCACACAAATACTAAAACTAAAACTCAATTCATGCCTCTGTGCCTATATGGCTACTTAGGTCATAACAGAGTGAGGTCTTTCCAATTCAAAAGGTTTCTTTTTCTTGAGAATTTTCAACAAAGTCAAACAATCAACCAAACTTATTTTATCTATTTCACATTCCAAAATTAGAAAATTTTGGGATGTGACAGTGTGCCACTACACAAGCCAAGGTGGTCACCAAAGAGGACGAGCAAGCTCCAAGTCACGAGTCTACACTTCAAGATGGACTAAGACAAGGCCACATATGTGATGAAGTCAATCCGAGCACCGCTGTCGATAATAACATGAGACTACTTCCACCACTACTACAACATGGCGACAAGACAGTTGAGCATGGGATTTTCCCTTAGACCATGGAGGCGAGCGATGACCATCATATGGCATCCAACTTTGAAGGCAATAATGCCGAGAATGGTGAGCATGGGAATTTACCTTCACCAAAGGAGGCGCATGGAGTTAAGAGAACCGAGCGTATACCTATATGCTTGAGTGATGATGTGGTACCAATCCCATGTGACTATGATATCCACTTAGCCCACTTGAGTGAGAACAAGAGTGAGTGACTCCACCATACGTGAGATTGAGTGATTCCACTTTGTGGGCATGAGTGATATAGCGAGTGAGTTGAGAGTGGTAGTCGATAGGTAATGTGAGGCAACTTTGATTTCTAACGACTTACCCTATACCTCTAGTGTGTTTCTCATGATGTGCTAGGTTCCATGTATCAAGAAGTGCCAAGCTTGAAGATGATGATGCCTCCTATCGAAAATAAGTACATGGTGCATGAAGATGATGCTACACCATGGCTACATCAAGAAGATGAAGTCGCCCACATGGAGGCCAATACTACCACAACACCCACATCATATGAGAGGTATGAAAAAGGTAAAAATAAGGGTGTTGGTGATGCCATGATCCCACTAGTGGACATGATGACTTGTGATGATTGGCATTCTATGGATGATATTTGTGACATCACATATGACTCATTGATATTTCCATGTGATACTTTGCCTTTGCATAATTTTGAGCATGTTAAATTATTTGATTGTGATGATGTTGCCATAGCCATGCCATGCTCTAAACGTTACGTTGATGATATCATTGCTTGCACTTTGTTTGACAATTGATCCTTCCAGTGTTTTGCTTGCAATTATGTTAACAAAAGTATATCTCGGACCATGCTTTGTCATGAATGTTATAAAATTTCTCCCGTTGCTAGCAATAAGATGAATAATTTCTCTTTCACTTGTTTTGCTTGCAACAATGATTATCATATGTTTTCTATTGAGATGGCCCCCATAGCTTTCTAAACTTTTGGAGATTTTTATGAATGCCATGATAAGCATGTTCTCCACTTGCATACTCACCATTCATGTATTTTACACTTGATTGACAATAGTGGTGATATGCACAAAAAGATATATGTCATGATGGATGATGTGTTTCTCTACCATATACAGACGTTCTTCATTTTGTGTTTGATGTGTGTAGGTACCCACAATGGAATGTCAACCTCGGCTAAGCACGAGTTGAAAAAAAGAGCTCTAAAGAGCATCCCACAAGTGAGTTCAATATTGAACCTAACTCTGATACCTTTTGCACGCTTTGCATCCTTCCTGTTGAAAAATTGCTCTTTCATATGGTTTGATTACAAGCATGTTGATGGTATTCTTTCACCTTATGACAATAATGTTTCTTTGCTATTGGATTTGGATGCTTTGTGTGTTGCAACAAAAATGTTGAACAAATTCTCTTTCTGATGTTTTGTGTGCAACCATAATGCCATTAAGACCATGTATTGTCATGAGAGCTTCCAAGTATCTCGTATAGTTGTTGCAACAAACATAAGAAATGATTTCTCTTTCATATGGTTTATTTGAAATATGTCGTTTTTGCTATCGCTTGTGATACTCATATCCCCATCATAGTTGTTTTTGATGATTTGTGTATGACATCCAACATATTGAAGAATTTATCTTTCCAATGGTTGGTTTGCACACATAATGATGTTATCTTGGATACCCTTCCTCATGTATTTTTGCCGAATTCTCCTAGCTTTGCATCAAAGATGTTGATCAATATTTTAGGCAACTGCTTTGAGTGCCACACTAAGATGTTATATGGAGTTTTTGAGTTCCCACATTTGGAGGATGTTCAAATGATTTCCATGCACATTGACCTTGCTTATGCATTACTTTTGCTATCCTTGTATTGTGATAATAGTGTTGTGAACAAGAATGGACATGCCACAAATGACATGCTCCTCTATACTGCATGAAAATATTTTGCTTGGCCTTTGTTGTGTTAAGGTATAGTTGTGTACGCATCAATCTCTATGGACCATGAGTTAACAAGATGAACCATAGAGAGTTACCTATGGATGCCCTTCACCGAGCTATCTCTGCACCATAAGGTGACTTCCTTCTACTTGAGGACTCATGCTATAATATTCATGAATAGGCTACTCTTTGAGTGTTGCTTCGCCTTTGTTGTGAGCTTTGTAGGCTTCATGGAAGGTGAAGGAACATTGAAGTGTTGTCGAATCAATCTTCTCGAGGACGACTATATGGTGAACCCCAGAATCAAGAATGTATCTCGAACTATTCTACTTTGTGATGAGCATGTAGAGTCAAGGATGACTCTTTTTGAAGGGGGAGATGATGAAGCTCGACCTACGGTCGTTACCACATCAAGGTATCCAACTTCTGCCAAGTCATCATGGACTCCAAACGTGAATCCTATCCTCTATGCAAGCCCACTTCCTACCCTATTGAATGGTATACTACTTCATACTCTGTCCCATAATCATGAAAAGGTCATACCGACAAGTATGGAGGCAAGGGAGGAAGCCTCGAGCATCAAGCCCGACACGACAGCGGCTTGGAGGAGGATAAGGAAGAGACTGACACAAGCGATACTTACCGCTCATGGATAGTGGTACTACCGCCCAAACCGGTACCACTGACCACTGATGACCGCCACTACCAGCCCATACAGAAGCTCGCACCATCACCCCTGGATGCCACGGTAGTACCTTACTTCTTATCGCCCTGAAGCATTTATGCGGGTACTAGGCACGACCGGCCATGACAAAGGTTCACACAACAACAACTGGGCCACAACGCATGTATCCCCCTTATTATGTTCCAACCATAGTTTTAAGCCCAAACTAGCCCTATTCTAGTGGCTGGGCTATATATAGAGCCCCCCTCATTGTACCCCGCAGGCATAGATGATAGACTAAAGACAACCCCCTTTGTGGAATCTCTAGTTTTGCCTCATCCCCTTTACCAAGGGGACTGACTATTATCACCAACCTCATTGGATTTTGCATCACGCATCCATCGTTGTACAAGGCCTACGTTTGCGAGTGCGTGAGCATAGTTGTCAAGACCCTCTCCAAGGTGTGCCCCCCTCTCCACTTGGGATCGAGGGAGCATGTTACCCGATCTTTCCTTGCGACGATTCTATCAGACCGGTGGCTGCCGGCAGGAGCAATTGGACTTGTATCATGTGAGTTTTTTGCGTGATCATCATGTTCTTCATTAGGTGTGTGTCCGCTTCTACTACCTTCCCCCTTTCCCCTCACTTTCCCATCGATTTGACCATGATATCCGTGAAATTATGAAATCGGGCCACCCTTGAGGTCACCCCTTATGAAATTATGATAATCATAATGGAGCAAATCATGGTAATCTGTCGTTTGAGCAAACTGTTAGAACCTTTATGCAAGCTCAAATCAAGCAAAATAATATGCTTATAAAAATCACGAAGAACCATGAAAGTAGTATAGGAAAATTATTTAACCAAGTCGTTACAATTAGAATGATGTGCAGGCTCCACAAGAAAGGACAAAGACTGGAGGCTCAATTGGGAAAGGTAGCTAAGAGCCAAGCTCTCATACTATTAAAGTTTGCTGGGAAGCCCGAGCCAAATCCGGTAGAAGACCTCAAGATGATGAGGATGGAAACAAATGAAGAGAATCCTGAAGAGTTAGATTTTAGCGACGCACCTTCACATAAATATATCGTGGAAGAACTACTAAGGATGATCATCCTGAAGAATCCCGGTATAGAACAAGGTAATGATGCTATGTACCAACAATTTATTCAATAAGTAGCATCTGACGTTCAAGATTTAGAGATGGGGTATAAGAGACTAGCTGATAAGCTTCCTGCTAAGCTAGATGATATATTTGAGCCCACTATTAAAATTAAAATTAAAATTGGGGTTAATGAGATATCTGCACTTTGTGATCTTGGTGCAAGTGTCTCAGCAATTTCAAAAAAGTCTATTTGATAAGTTAAACTTGGGGCCTTTTGCAACCACTGAAATAAGACCCCATCTAGCGGATTTAACATATAAAGAAGTTGTTGGGATAAAAGGAAACATAGTTCTTGAAATTAAAGGAAGTCCCGCACTTATTTATCTTGTTATAGTGGACATGCCTAAAGATCCCATAGCACCTATAATTCTAAGTAGGCCATTCCTAATAACTATTAAAGCTTTAATCAATTTACATGAAGGGAATGTGAGAGTAGCACTACAGTCTAGAGATATTTTTATAGTCCACTTCCCTAGGAAGAAGAAGGTCAGACCTAATAATGATGATGATGGTATAAGTACACTAAAAGCTAATTACTTTTGAGTGGGTGTTCTGCTCACTAAACCTAAATGATCACCATCTCGGGTCAAGCTAATTAACCTTAACTAGAAGCGCTTCATGGGAGGCAATCCATGTGAAATAAATGTTTTTACTCTTGTGTTAGTTTAGTTTAGTTTTGTTTATTTTTGCTTTTTTTTGTTTTTGTTTTTAATAATGAGTGTTCACGAACACCTTTGTAGAGAGGAGAAGAAATAAGGTAATCCTCGATCTTTTTTACTAACACATGGCCTAAGAGGTATTACTGATTTTTATGAAGTCTATTTTCTGTTATTTTGTCCTTTGCTAACATGTGTAAAGACGCATGAAGCTACTAACCAAATTCTATAAGTTTTTCAGCTTACTGTCCGCATAACGACTAGTGGTACTGTCAGGAGGCCCCGTACCATGCGCTCGTACCACATCGAGGCTTTCGAAAATAGAAATTTGATTTTTTGCCGCAGGACCCAGGGGTCGTAACGACCACTGGTAAGATCGAAGCTTCCCGTACCACGTGCTTGTACTGTAACCTCGAGCAAAATATCAGATTTCAAGAAAATATCTTGCCATATAACGACCAAAGTACGCTTGCAGCAAATCTGTCGCGCCGCACCAAGTGCATCGCTGTAAGGGAGTCATCAACCCCAAGGTTTGTCACTCCGTACGGGCGGGCTCCAGCCGTACCTCCCGCCCGTACCATGTATGCGGCCACAATATCACCCAGGAGGAGGTAACACTAAAATCCCCAAACAAAAACTTTTCTCTTTCTTCTTCCTCCAAACATCAGACCAACTCCACTAGATCTTTAAATTTATTCAATATTTCTTCAATTGCTCACACCCGATCGATCTAAGGTATGTTTCTCCTCTAGTCCCCAACTTATTTTAAACAAAACTCTTCTTAATCTTTCACCATTACCAATCTAGACTTAGGTCTTGTTCTTGAGCTAATCTTGATATTAAGAATGCTTAGTATTGTTTATAGAGGAGTTTCTTTTGTAACAAGTGTAGATGATCGTGTGTGCTATGTTTTTTATTGGACTGAAAAAAATTAGTAATTTTTTAGATGAACACGAGGAGTCGTACACGTGTGATGGCTACGGAACCTTCCACACCATCCGTTGTTGACCCCGACTCACTTGGTATCGAGTTCACAGAGGAGTTTTAGCTGAACCGTTTCGACCGACTCAAGCTCCGAGAAATCAAGTCCACCAAATGGGTTTGTCGCTATATCCTGAACCAACTTGGCATTTATGCTGACTTTAATTTACTTTTGCAACAATGTTGGTTTGTCTTTCAGGATGTCGCTATGTACCGCCGCTTGACACTTGAGTTTCTCAGCACCTTGACGCATACGGTGTGCTCTCAGGAGCAAATGCCTAGAGTTGATCGCATCAACTTCCGTCCTATGAGATGAGAGTATTAATTGACACTCGACCAATGGGATCAATGCTTTGCGTTTTCCAACAACACCACCGACATACACTCCACCAACTTTTTTTTAAATCCTGCACCTTAGGAGCACTTTAATAGAATGAGAATTCGTGGAAACACACCCAAGGGGAACCAAATATATCATCCTGCTATTCTCTATTTGGTTTATGTTATTTCTAACACCTTGCAGGCACGTGGTGAGTTTACTAGAGTCAATAAGAAGGACATGATGATCCTCGCAAAAGCTGCTATTATTAATTGTAACTTAACGCCAAATTTGGGTGCCCTTCTTGTGTTTTACCTTAAGCATCAAGCTCTGCAGTCTCAAGGACCCAGATGCGGAGGCGTTATAACCGTTCTTGCACGCGCACTTCACATCAACCTAGGAAACCGTTGACAGGAAGTCGCCGTCTTGGTTTTTCTACTTTGATAGCTTGTGTTATGATTTCTAGAACTAATGGTAATTCCAGCTCCTTTGCCTAATGTTCTATTCTCTATCAAGGATGGATGTTTGCGTTTTGACGCGCGGGTTGAGTCAGGTCTACCCCAACATGAAAAACCCATGGGATAGGAAGGAGAAGATGAAGAAGTAGAGCAAGAAGGACCCAAACAAGATGTGCAACCATAAAACTACTACACCGCCTATGAAGATATCTATGCTCTCGAAGGAAATATCCAAAACATGAAAAACCTCTTCATCAACCTTCAAGATGCTACTACCAACCTCGCCACCCAGTTCCATGATTGGAGCAGCCAATGGAATGTGGGAGATTACCCACCAACACCACAATGAGAATCAAAAGGGCTTGAAAAAGCCTGATCTTGGGGATGTGTTCCCCCAGGAATTTTATTTGTGTAATAATGAGGTTGTACTCCAGCTCCTTGAGAGCTTTGAAATGCTCGCGTTGATTTTTTCCAACACTTTGCTTTTTTCCTTTGTGATAAGGGGTAACCTCAAAGGTGGCCCGATCTTCCCGAATCTCATGGTGAAATCGATGGGCAAACGAGGGGAAATGGAGAAGGTAGCAGAAGCAGACACACACCTCTCGAAGAACACGATGAACACACGCAAAACTCAAACAATACAAGGCCAATTGCTCCCACTGGCGGCCACCGGTCCAATAAAATCCTCGCAAGGAAAGATCAGTCAATGTTCTCCCTTCGATCCCAAACGGAGAGGGAAGAACACCTTGTAGAGGGTCTTGACAACTACGCTCACGCATTCACAAACATAGGCGTTGCACAACGATGGATGCGCGATGCAAAGTCCAACGTGGTTGGTGACGATAGTCGGTCCCCTTGGTAAAGGGGATGAAGAAAAACTAGAGATTCCAAAAGGGGGTTATCTTTAGTCTATCATCTATGCCTATGGGATACGTGAGGGGGTGGGGGGCTCTATATATAGGCCAGCCACTTAACAAGGGGTAGTTTAGGGATAATTCTAGGTTTTGGAACAGACTAGAGGGGTACATAGGCCGAAGGCCCAGCTGGCGGTGTGCAGGCCCATCCACTTATGCCAGAGACTCTGGGGTGCTAGGGTCGGAGACTCCGGGGGTGTTTAGAGACTCCGGGGTAGGCATCGAGCTCCAGGATAGACTTCGGGGCAGCAGACAGAGAGCTCCAGGAAGGCGACCGGGATTCCAAGGGGCGAAGACTCTAGTGTGGAGGGTCGGAGACTCCGACATAGAGGGCAGGATACTTCGGGGGTGGACGGAGACTCCGGTGAGGTCGTTGCTCTCTAGGATTGTCTCTAGAGGGGTGTAATTGAGCACCTGGGGAGAGTCTGGAGTCCTGGCCGAAGACTCCGGGGTTGGGGGTCGAAGACTCCAGGACTTCAGTGGCTACTTCTTCCGCCTCCTCTTCCAAGCCTCCGTCTGGTCGGGCTTGGTGCTCCTTCTTCCTCCCTTGCCTCCGTACTTGTTCGTATGAACCTATCATGAATATGGGACAGATTATGAAGTAGTATACCATTCAACAGGGTAGGAAGTGGGCTCACATAGAAGAACGGATTCACCTTTGGAGTCCATGATGACTTGGCATAAGTTGGAGACCTTGATGTGGTAATGACCATAGGTCGGGCTACATTAGCTCCCCCTTCAAAAGGATTCTTCATCGACTCTACATGCTCATCACAAAGTAGAATGGGTCGAGAGACCTTCTTGATCCTGGGGTTCACCATATAGTCGTCCTCGGGAAGGTTGATTTGACAACACTTCAATGTTCTTCACTTTCCATGAAGCTTACAAAACTCACAATAAAAGCGAAGCAACACTCAAAGAGTAGCCAATTGATGAAGATTATAGCATGAGTCCTAAAGTAGAAGGAAGTCACCTTATGATGTAGATATAGCTTGATGAAGGGCATCTATACGTAACTCTCTACGGTTCGCCATGTCAACTTATGGTTGGTAGAGGTTGACGCGTATGCAATTTTACCTTCACACAACAAAGACCAAGCAAACTATTTTCGTGCGTGATAGAGGAGCATGTCATTTGTGCCATGTCCATTCTTGTTCACAACACTATCAGCACAATGCAAGTATAGCAATGTAATGCATATGCAAGGTAAATGTGCATGGAAATCATTTGAACATCCTCCAAATGTTTAAACTCAAAAACTCCAAATAACGTATTAGTGTTGCACTCAAATCAATTGACTAAGAAATTGATCAACATCTTTGATGCTAGAATAGGAGAATTTGGCAAAACCAGAAGAGGAAGAACATTCAAAACAACATCATTATGTGTGCAAACCAACCATTGGAAAGAGAAATTGTTCAACATGTTGGATGCCACACACAAATCATCCAAATAAAAGATCATGGAAGTATGTGTATCACGAGCAGAAGAAAAATCAACATGTTTGCAAACAAACCATATGAAAGATAAAGTTGTCCTCATGTTTGTAGCAAAAACAATACGAGATACTTGGAAGCTCTCATGACAATACATGCTCATAATGGCATTATGGTTGCACACAAAATATCAGAAAGAGAAATTGTACAACATTTTTGTTACAACACACAAATCATCAAAATCCAATAGCAAATAAACATGACTGTCACAAGGGGAAAGAATACCATCAACATGCTTTCAAGCAAACCATAGGAAAGAGAATTTTTTCAACATGAAATATGCAAAGCATGAAAAAGTTATCAGAGCTGGCTTTGATCTTGAACTCACTTGTGGGATGCTCTCGCGAGCTCTTTTTGTCAACTCGTGCTCAACCTAGGTTGACATTTTAGTGCGGGTACCTACACACATCATACACAAGAGGAAGAATGTGTGTGCATGGTTGAAAAACACATCATCCATCATGACATATCTCTTCTTGTGCACATCACCATTAATGTCAATCAAGTTTAAAATAGATGCATGCTGACTATGCCAGTGGGGAACATGCTTATCATGGCATTTACCAAAATCTCCAAAATTTGAGGAAGCTATGGGGGCCATCTCAATATAAAACATATGATCATTATTGTTGCAAGCAAAACAAGTGATAGAGCAATTATTCATCTTATTGCAAGAAACTGCAGAAACTGAAAAACAATCATGACAGAGCATGGTCCAAGGGGTACCTTTTTAACATCATTGCAAGCAAAACATTGGAAAGATTAATTGTTCAACAAAGTGCAAGCAATGATATCATCAACGTAACGTTTAGAGCATATCATGTCTATGGCATATCATGGCAATAAAAGGATTCCACATGGTCATCATGATGCATAGCAAAATCAACACATGGGAATAAGAGTGGAACATATCTCATATCACAAGTATCATCCATGGCATGCAAATCATCACAAGTCATCATGTCCACTAGTAGGATCATGGCATCATCAACACCCTTATTTTTACCTTGTTCATACCTCTCATATGATGTGGGCATTCTAGTAGTTTTCGCCTCCATGTGGGTGACTTCATCATCATCTATGGGGATGGCAACATCTTCATCCACCATGATAAGGGGTGATGATGCAGCCCGTCCTACGGACATCACTACATCTACACCACCAAGTCCCCAAGTGGATCGATGATTCATGCTCGAGCCAAGCTCCTTCAAGCTAAGGTGAATTTGCTCCTCCTCTCATCTGATTTCGATACATCCTTGGATGGCTTGATATTTCATGCCACTACTTTGTGCATCCTCAGTTATGAACCCCATGAAGAAATGCCAAGAGAAGGAGCCAAGACACCGCAAGACGGAATTCCAGCTCAAATCGGTGCTAGGCCCAGCGTACTGGTTTCCGTGTCGGAATTCCCGGTACACACCCCGATGGATCGGACCCACGACCAGAAATCCCGGCGCACACCGGAATCAACCGGCGATGATCGAGGGACACTTCTATATGCCGTTCTAATTTCAACCAGAATTACCGGCGGCGGCTAACAATTCCGGTGCTGATTCCGGTGCTGCTAGACTTATAGCCGGAATCACCTCCTCGAAAGTCAGTATGGGCTTGATGCCCCAGAATATTCCTATTTCATCCAGATTTTACCCTTATGTGCCCAAACTACCCCTATTTTACTAGCTTGCCTATATATAGCCCCCACACTCCTTTGTAATACTTGGACTTGGATAATTGAAATTAGAATACACCCTCGTGGATCTCCCTAATTTCTAGTCTCATGCTCCTTGATAAAGAAGCAACAATTATCCCCCACCTTGTCGGAGTTTGCATCGTGCCTCCCTCGTTGTACAAGGCCTAGGCATCGGAGCCCCTTGCCAAGACGTCAAGATCTCACCAAGACTCCCACTCGTCGTGCCAGTTCAAGAGAGAGAGATCTTCGCCCAACGGCCAATCCTAGGGATTGCGCCGGACCGGTAGCCATCGGTGTGAGCTATAGGTGTGTATTGTGTCCTCGTGTGTGTGTGTGTATGTTCATCATGTTCTTCGTGCGTGGGTTCTGGGTTCACGGATGTCATCCTCTCCCTCACCGCCCACTCACTCTACCTTGATTTCAAGGGATTCATGAAAGATCGGGCCACCCACGAGGTTAACCCTCAATAGTTGACCTCAAGGGTGGCCCGATCCTCACGGATCTCATGGTCAAATCGATGGGAAAGCGAGGGGAAAGGGAGAAGGTAGCGGAAGTGGACACACACATCGCGAAGAACTCGATGAAACATGCAAAACTCACACGATACAAGGCCAATTGCTCCCTCCGACGGCCACCAGTTCGATAGAATCCTCGCAAGGAAAGATCATTCAATGTGCTCCCTCAATCCCAAGAGGAGAGGGAAGAACACATTGGGGTGGGTATTTATAACTAAGGTCACACACTCACAAACATAGGCCTTGTACAACGATGGATGCGCGATGCAAACTCCAATGAGGTTGGTGACGATAATAGGTCGCCTTGGTAATAGGGATGAGGCAAAACTAGAGATTCCACAAAGGGGGTTGTCTTTAGTTTATCATCTATGCCTAAGGGATACATGAGGGGTGGGGTCACTGTTTATAGGCCAGCCAGTTACATGGGGGTAGTTTGGGAATAGAACTAGGGTTGCAACATAATAAGGGGGTACATGGGTTGTGGCCTAGATCTGCTGTGCACATGCATTGACAGGACCGGTAGTACCAGCCTTGAGGACCGGTAGTACCTCTCGGGGGCGATAGTACCGCAAGCCGGTACTGGGGCATCCAAAGGATATAGTGCGGGCTTCAGTAGGGACCAGTAGTACCGATCATAAGGGGGCGATAATATCAGTTAGGGCGGTAGTACCGCTGTCGATGGGTGGTAGTACCACTGTCATTTGTCTTCTTCCATCTCCTCTTCCAAGCATCCATCTTGTTGGGCTTGATGCTCCAGCTTCCTCCCTTTCATTTGTACTTATCGGTGTGAACCTATCATGATCATGGGATGGAGTATGAAGTAGTATAGCATTCAATAGGGTAGGAAGTGGACTCGTATAGGGGATATGATTCACCTTTTAAGTCCATGACTACTTGGCATAAGTTGGAGACCATGATGTGGTAATGATCATAGGACGGGCTACATCAGCTCCCCCCTTCAAAAAGAGTCATCCTCGACTCTACATGCTCATCACAAAGTAGAATAGGTCGAGAGACATTCTTGATCATGGGTTCACCATATAGTGGTCCTCGGGAAGATTGACTTGACAACACTTCAATGTTCCTTCCCCTTCCATGAAGCCTACAAAGCTCACCACCAAAGCGAAGAAACACTCAAAGCATAGCCAATTCATTAAGATTATAGCATGAGTCCTCAAGTAGAAGGAAGTCACCTTATGATGTAGATATAGCTTGATGAAAGGCATCCATACGTAACTCTCTATGATTCGTGTTGTCAACTCGTGGTCCATAGAGGTTGACACGTAAGCAATTGTACCTTCACACAACAAAGACCAAGCAAAATATTTGCATGCGTGATAGAGGAGCATGTAACTTGTGGTATGTCCATTATTGTTCACAACACTATTAACATAACTCAAGTATAGCAAACAAAATGCATATGCACGGTCAAAGTGCATGGAAATTGTTTGAACATCATCCAAATGCAGGGACTCAAAAACTCCATAAAACGTCTTAGTGTGGCACTCAAAGCAATTGAACAAAATAGTGATCAACATCTTCAATGCAAATATAGGTGAATATCCAAAACAATATCATTATGTGTGCAAACCAACCATTGGAAATAGAAATTGTTCAATATGTTGGATGCCACATACAAATCATCCAAAGCAAAGATCATGGGTATATGAGTATCACAAGTGTAAGCAAAAAGAACATGTGTGCCAACAAACCATATGAAAGAGCAAGTGGTCCTTATATTTTTTGCAACAACAATTCTAGATAATTGGAAGCTCTCATGACAATACATGCTCATAATGGCATTATGGTTGCACACAAAACAACAGAAAGAGAAATTGTTCAACATTTTTTCTTCAACACACAAAGCATCAATATCCAATAGAAACAAACCATGATTCTCACAAGGTGAAAGAATACCATTGACCTGCTTGCGAGGAAACCATAGGAAAGAGCAATTTTTCAACATGAAAGATGTGAAGCATGCAAAAGGTATCAGAGCTGGGTTTGATCTTGAACTCAATTGGGGGATGCTCTCTAGTGCTCCTTTTGTCAACTCGTGCTCAACCGATGTTGAAATTCTAGCGCGGGTACCTACACACATAAAAAAAGATTTTGTGTGCATGGTAGAGAAATACATCATCCATCATGATGTATCTCTTCTTGTGCACATCACCATTAGTGTCAATCAAGTGTAACATAGGTGCATGGTGAGTATGCAAGTGGGGAACATGCTTATCATGGTATTTACCAAAATCTCCAAAATTTGAGAAAGCTATGGGGGAAATATCAATAGACACCATATGATAATTATTGTTGCAAGAAAAACAAGTGAAAGATAAATTATTCATCTTATTTCAAGCAACAGGAGAAATTGTAAAACATCCATGACAAAGCATGCTCCGAGGGATACCATTTTGATCATCATTGCAAGAAAAACATTGAAAAGAGCAATTGTTCAACAAAGTTCAAGCAATTATGTCATCAACATAATGTTTAGAGCATATCATGTCTATGGCAATATCATGACAATAAAAGGATTCCACATGGTCATAATGATACATTGGAAAATCAACACATGGGAATAAGATTGGAACATATGTCATGTCAAAAGTATCATCCATAGCATGCAAATCATCACAAGTCATCATGTCCACTAGTGGGATCATGGCATCATCAACACCCGTATTTTTACCTTGTTCATACCTCTAATATGAAGTGGGCGTTGTGGTAGTATTGGCCTCCATGTGGGCGACTTCTTCATCATGTATGGGCATGGCATCATCTTCACCCACCATGTACATCTTCTTGGTAGGAGGAATCATCATCTTCAAGCTTGGCGCTTCTTGATCCATGGAACCTAGCACATCATGAGAAAATACACTAGAGGTAGAGGGTAATTTGTTAGATATCAAAGTGTCCTCACATGACCTATCAACTACCACTCTCAACTCACTCGATGTATCAGTCATGCCCTTCAAGTGGAAGCACTCAATCTCACGTATGGTGGAGTCAGTCATCTCACTCGTGTTCTCACTCAAGTGGGATGAGTGGCTCTCATACCCACATGGGATTGGTACCACATCATCAATCAAGAATATAGGGATAGGCTCGGTGCGCTCAACTCCATGCGCCTCTTTTGGTGAAGGGAAAGTCCCATGCTCACCATTCCCAACTCTGTCGCCTTCAAGGTTGGATACCATAAGATGGAGGATATCATTTTGCGGCCTAAAAGTTGAGGCGCCAAGGCAAAGCGGTACCCAAGTTGGTTGTAATCATTCGCGTTGCCCACAATTGGTGTGACAAATACTCAAGGGGTCTTTTTCGGCATGAATTCAACTTTACGTTTGAATACAAAATATCAGGCTAACGTCCGCCAAGTTGGGCCACCCCTGTCAGTTTTCGTCGTTATGTCGCTGCCGTCGTGACTGCCATGTAGGCTTGCAGCGTTGGCGCCTGCATCCATTACGCGTCTTCTTCTTCTTCCCTAGAGAGGCAATCTGTGGGGCGTCGCGACCATGGCGCGGAGCTGGGATGTGGACGAACCTGCTCGGCCCTGCTATCCTCCCTGTAGGCTTGCAACGTTGTCACCTTCATCCATTACGCGTATTCTTCTTCCTCGAAGCGGCAATCTGTGGTCGCGGCCCCAACATGGAGCTGGGACGTGGACGAACCTGCTCGGCCCCTCTCTCCTTCCCATCCCGAGTCAGAGCTCGCCCTCACCATGGCCTCACCCATGGCACGATGCGGGGATGACAATTGGTTCCCGGTGAGATCTGTCACTGTGTCGACCATGCTCGGTCCTGTTTTCCTCCTCCAGAATCTGAGCTCGCTCGCCGTGGTTGCACCCGCACCAATTCTGCCACCCCTGCCGAGGTCTCTGTGGTAGCTCAAGTTCTGCCATGTTGAACCTGTAAGCGAATTCGGAGCTGGGTGGTGGCAACCCGTTGTTGAACCTGTAAGGAATTTGCTAAAGACTGCGTGCCGTGCCAAGGTCTTCGGCTTCTGCCAACGTCCACCACTGATGTGAGATCATTTAGTTACTTCAATACGAAATTTCAACCAATTTAACTTGTTAATGTATTCCTTGACAACTATAATATAATCGAGCACTAGAAATATTTTGTAGTGTGCATGAGCATGATGAGTAATATAATTGAACAATAGAAATTTTAAGGCACTCCATATAAAGGAGTAGATTCATATATATATAGAAGGTTCACCAGAGACACCACGGATATATTGTCTTACATGCCACACACAGGTAATAATTAACTAAAACAAAATAAAAGAAGGGGCAACAGTAGGAGGCCGGGACACGGAGACGCCTAGCAGGGCAGGGGCATTAGCAGGAGGCAGAGACAGCCTAGTCGAGGGGATACATGCTAGTCCTGACATAATCCCAGAGGAATTTGCCAAAGGCTGCGTGTCGTGCCAAGGTAATTGGCCTATGTTGTCTACCTCCGCCTCTACCAACGCCCATCGCATGTTGGATCTTGCTGTCGAGGTCCACATTGATTGATGTGCCACATAATGGGCAAAACAGTCTCCCCCTATGGTAGAAACAGATTTGCCCACACCGTAACCGCCTCAACATGTAGAGGCCCTTGTTGTCCCTAGATTCCTTGCTAGCGTCCACGCCGTCATCATCCTCCTGTTGATTTTTAAGAAAATAACTTAGAAATCATACATATGATTGAACTGTATCACAACTCAAGAATTGACAACATATATATGTAAGACAATATTAAGTTGATATCAAAGAGAAAGCATCTCAAAAATAGTTTGATCAATTCATATATCATTTTATCTCAACACAATGACAATTAATTGCATCAGACTGTATGTGGAATAAAGATTGCGGCCTCATAAGTTTCTTTAGGGATGGCATGCGCAAACCAAGTAACAATTGCACAACCTATATTGTTCTTGTACATTGCCCTAGGTTCGCTAACTCATCCCTAAAAATATCTGACACCAATGTGTCTACCTCTCTTTTGGGGCAAATTTGAATCATTGGCTGCAATAAGAAATTGGAATGTAATCCTACGAAACAACATTCAGGGATATACATATTCAGGTACAAAAACAATCCTAAATATTCTAATTATAAATAAAAAACCAAACGATTAATCTCTAGGCACATGTTGAAAATACTTATGATCAAAACCATGCATATACATATGCATCATACGGATCATTCAAAGATTAGAAACAATTCAAGGATCATACATGTAGTTCCATATGAGAATAAATCAAGGGCGTCATAATTTTTTCAGAGATGGAGTTGGCGAGCCAAAGTACCAACATCACAACCTACTCAGGTTCACCAACACATCCCTAAAAAACCACACCATCATATGTGTCTCCCCTTACACCCATTTAGGGAAAATTTCAATCATCAACCTTGGTGAGCAAATGAAATGTAATTCTTATACACTATGAATACATGCATGCAATAAAAATTCAAAGATCATAGTTCTATGAATGTAGAATAAATCTAGGGGCATCATAAGCTTGTTCAGGAATGGCGTTAGTGAACCAAGTAAACATTGTACAACCTATATTGTTCTTGTACATCGCCCAAGGTTCGTTAACTCATCCCTGAAAAAATCTGACACCAATGTGTCTGCCTCTCCTTCGGGGAAAATTTGAATCATTGGCCACAATAAGAAATTGAAATATAATCCTACAAAACAATATTCAGGTACAAAAACAATCCTAAATATTGTAATTATAAATAAAAAACCAAACAATTAGTTTTTAGGTACATGTTAAAAATGCTTATGATCAAAACCATGCATATACATATGCATCATACCAATCATTCAAAGATCAGAGACAATTCCAGGATCATATATGTAGTTCCATATGAGAATAAATCAAGGGCCTCATAATTTTTTCAGAGAAGGAGGTGGTGAACCAAAGTACCAACAGCACAACCTATGTTGTTTGTGTGCGTTGTTGCCTTAGGTTCACCCACCCATCCGTAAAAAAAGCGACAACATCATATGTATCTCCCCTTGCACTCTTTTGGGGCAAATTTCAATCATCGGCCTCGATGACAAACTGAAATGTAATTCCTATACACTATGAATGCATGCAATACATAATTAAAATATCATAGTTCTATGAATGTAGAATAAAGATTGCGGCCTCATAAGTTTCTTCAGGGATGGCGTAAGCGAACCAAGTAACAATTGCACAACCTATATTGTTCTTGTACACCGCCCCAGGTTCGTTAACTCATCCCTAAAAAAATTTGACACCAATGTGTATGCCTCTCTTTTGGGGAAAATTTGAATTATTGGCCACAATAAGAAATTGATAATCCTACGAAACAATATTCAGGGATATACATATGCATCATACGACTCATTCAAAGATTAGAAACAATACAAAGATTATATATATATATAGGTTCCATATGAGAATAAATCAAGGGCCTCATTATTTTTTTCGGAGATGGAGTTGGAGAACCAAAATATCAACAACATAACCTATATTGTTTATGTACATTGCTGCCTCAGGGTCACTAACCATCCCTAAGAAAACAACACCATGATGTGTCTCCCTTGAACTCTTTTGGGGCAAAAATAAATCATTGGGCTTAGTAAGGAATAGAAATGTAATGTTATATGCAGTTGTGTATCAAAATCATCACTCAACTAGCAAACCCTAAAACCCTGAAATCAAATGTTACAGATCGATTAAATTTACAGCACAAGAAGAACCGTATGAACAACAACGAGTTAAGCAAATGTAAATTTACTAGATGGCAGATGAGCAGATTGGGGTATTGTGACTAGACGGATTGGTTTTTTTACTAGATGGCAGATGCTTCAATCGACCATTCAAACCATATATATACTACCCTACTTCAAGAGCAAAATAATCTATACACAATTGAGCAAATCCTATGTATGAACAGTGAAATGTGCGGCTGCGACTAGAGAAGCTAGCAATGTAGTACCTTGGACTCCTCATCGGAGACCTCCTCCTCGAACTTGTCATTCTCTTTGATTGCGTCGAGGATTTCTTGGATGGCGATGGGGTCGTTGATATAGAGCACCGGATTGCCTCTGCTTGCCGCCTGCCCCTCATCCAGATCTGCCACTGGCACCACGACATTATCGGCTACCTGCTGCTCGACGGTGATGGCTACTGTGGCATCCCGCAAAACCACTACTAGAAAATCATGTTGTTTTTGTGCATTGCATCATCATGACCGCATGCTCATGTCATCATGCCACATTGCATTTGAGCATCGTCATCATCTTGCATCTATTCGCATAAAACTATTTTGAAAAAGCCTGGTTTCGTTTTCTAAACGCCCTGTTTTTAATTCAAAACCCAAAACCCGGGTCCCCGGATTATTTTTGTTTTGTCCGCTATCGGGTTGTAAAAGCCCGTGTTAAACAAAAAAAATGTTAAATTATTTTAGTGGGGGCAGTCGGACGGGCCGATTCGACCCGAACGACCACCCCCAGGAATTAAAACGGTCCAGCCTAGACCTTTTTCTACCTAGCCCTAGCTTACCCAGCACCCCAGCCACCTCACCCCACCCAATCCCCTAGTGACACCTCACCCTCTCTCCCCCTCTACCCAATCCTATGCAGCCACTTGGCCACCTCCCCTCCACCCCCTCTCTCTCCTCTCCAGCCAACTCCCTCTGCCCCACGTCCCACCCGCGGGCCCGCTCTCCCTGGTCCCGCCCACCTGGCCCCCTGGCCGCGGGACCCCCGGCCCCACCGTCTGCCTGCCCCGCGTCCTCCTCCCTTCTCTCGTTCTCACCCCGACGCCACCAACCCGCTCCTCGATCCCCCTGGCCCCGTCTTCCTCCTCGCCCCCGAGCAACCCCCGCGAAGACTCTGCCTCCACCGCCTCCTTGCTCACCCAGGCTCCCTCGCCCGCGCCGCCCGGCCCGTGCTCGGCCCGCGTCCCCGCCGCCTCGTCCTTCCTCCGTCGCCCCCGCCTCGCCTCGCCTCCGGCCTCCCCTCTGCTGGCGACCCGTGTCTCGCCCCGTCCTGGTCCCGTCTCGCCCCGGCCATGGGCGTCCTCGCCGCCCGCTTCTCCTCTGCTGGCGTCGCCAGCCGGGCGAGCCCGCCGCCACCAGCGTCCCTCCTCCCGTGGCGACCCTCCTGGCTGCTCGCCCCATCTCCGCTCCGGCCTCCCCGTGCTCCGGCCGCGCCTCCCGCCTCCGCCCTCTGCCCCTCCTCCGTCGAGCTCTTCCGCCGCCTGGTCATGAGCCTCACTGCCTAGGTCGCCTGAGCTCACGTCCACCGCCTTCCTCCCCGAGCCACAGACGCTTGCAGGCCCTCCCCGGTGTCGCTGCCTCCCGGCCCCGACGCCTCCTCCGCCCTGGCCTCACCTCCCTCGTCGTCCGCGCGCTTCCACGAGTGGGCCCTTGCAGCGTCGCCTCTCCCCGGCTCCCTGCCGCTAGGCTCTGCCCCAAGTTGCCGTTCGAGTTGGAGATGGAGGCAGCGTGTCCAGGTGTTGGGCTTGTTAGTCCACCATATCTCAAAGATACACGGATGTGGCAAGACGCCTAACGTTTTCTTCACAAACACTCGGCTAAGGCCTCCCGACAAGATCTTCTACTCGGAGCACCAAGTACTTCTACATGGACATCAAGACCCGGCCCCAAAGACCGATCCATAGCCAAGTGGCGCCAAGTGCTCCTTCCGGACCAAGACCATCGGTCAAGTTCACCAAACAAAGATGGACGACAAGTTCTTCGCGACGACAAGAACGGCACCGACCAGGACGGACCCGATGTGCCCCCGACGCCAACCAAGTCCTTCTTCCCGGATGCGCCAAGATCTACTCTGCCGTCCGAGAACGATCCCGTCGAACCCTGAACCCTGAGACCGAACCCCGAACCCCGGAATCAAGATCTGCCGAACCCTAATGTGTGAACCTTTTTCCTGAGCCCCTATTTTATAAATGCTAAATATAAAACCTGTTGCATATTGATCATTCATCTCGCACGCATATTTGTGTGGTTTGGGGGCCTTATGCCGAATCACCTAATAATTAAATATGGGGCCCATATGCGGGCAAATCTAGTCTTATATTGGCCTCATTTAAATTTGTGTAGAGAACCCGGTGCTATCTTTTGCCATGCTAATACAACATTAAATTGCGGGGTATCTAAATAACTTGAACCGGTTAATTAAATATCGGGACCCCGGTTCCGCTTAATATGACCTAATTGCATCGCATATTTGCCATGCCATACATCATTCATGCATCATGCCCGATCTTTTACCGTAGTATTAAATATTGCATCCGGTGTTTATTCTAGTGTTTTGCTTCTTCGCGGATAAGGCCGTTGAGTTGATGTGAGCTTCGCCCCGTTCTTCGGATGAACCTTCGACAATGTTTTCAGGCGAGCATCTCCCCCTTTCTACCTATCTTACTTTTATAGTATTTATTCCCTCCTGTTGATCTATTGCTATCTGTGTTGCGATGCTTTAGTTTTCCGTACCCGTGATATCCCTTGCAGCCCTATATTGCCTTGGACACACCCTATTACCTGTTGTTTGGTAGATAGTTGAATTTGCAGCGTCGTAGTCGCTTGCTCAAGTCTGTTGCGTGTCGTCAAGTGCCACGATTGTTGATGTATTGCCGCATGTTGATGTTGGAGATGATCATAGTTTTACTTATCGCTCACTTTAATTCTGTTTAACAACTAAAATTGAAATAAGCGAGAGGCATCGGTGGGTGATAGATAATATTTGGTTTCGAGCATACTTGTGTCCCGTAGGACCCAGTGCTTAATACTGTTCCTTGATTTATCGCTATCCACATCCGGGAGGCTTATGGACCCCCAGGCGAGCTTGATTCATTCTTATTTCTTGGGGCCACAACTAGTTTGAGGTTTTATTTACTATCCTGTACCTATGCCATGCTTCTTTGCTTTATTTACGATTGTGTGAGGAGCACGCTGTCTGTTTAGGAAGCGGAGTGTTTTCATGTATCGGCAGGTCCAGTTTGGGATCTGCTGTCGTTCTGACCATTGGCAAACCTTGAGTCCGTCTCGAGTCCTAACTCCGTTCTTGGTAGCTTAATGGGGTGGCCCCTGAAATATTTCTGAATCCTGTGATTGCTTTGTCGTTTGCCTCGTTGGGTTTTGATTTGGTTTTTCCGGGGCATATCGAGTGTGTGTTGCTATTTGTGCACCCCTGCAGGGTAAAACTTTCTGAAAGCCGTGTCCGCGGTTATGGACGACTTGGAGCACAGTTTCTCGATCATAGACAACTATAACTAAAGTAGTGCTATAAATTTGACTTTATAATGACTAGTAATCAGCTTCACTATAATGGAATGGCTAAATAAAACTGCCAACAATTGCTTGTTTGGGTGTCGCTTGCGACCATTGTACCTGACTAGTAAGTATTGCAACTACAACGGAATGGCTAAATAAAAGTACCAACAACTGCTGGGTTTTGGGTTTATCTCATGCTATCTATCGATTAGTAAGTGTTGCAACTATAGAATGGTTAACTAAAAGTGCCTTGCTTATTTTATCGGGACGACTATCTACACGACTAGTAATTGCTGCAACGATAGCGAATAAATAAAACTGCTAACCGTGTGAGTTCCTCGGTGGACTTCCTCGATTGGTCTCGAGGGGGAAATACCAGGATGAGTTTGTTTGGAGTTAGATTCAGGTTGGTGCCGCATAGGACTTTCTTACCCCTCTCTGATTGCTGTTAGTTGTATCGAGTCTCTATAGGTTGTTTAGTGCATCTTTGCCGCTTAGTCCACCATACCTATGTAGGCGAGGACCGCCGAATTCTAGTCCTTGGTGTCTTGGCCTCGATCTTGGGCTCCTCTTTTCCTTTGCCCTTTGTCGGCACCCTTTTGTTTAAGCAGGTTTTGAGATCGACGCCGTTAGCGGGGTTACCCTTCCGGCTTGGCACAGGCAGGTTATGGGCGCCATTGGTTATCCTTCGGGCTCTTAGCCCCATTTGCATCTTGTCCGTAGTCGGACGCCTATCATTTTCAAGGTGATTTGGATCTTTGTATTTTACATCTGTATTCTTGACTCTTTGAGTCATTTGTATATATCTGCTACGTGGGTCCCATCGAGGACTGTTGTGTAATGTTATTGCCGTTTTCCACCCGCACGAAAGTGCTGGGCACCTTTGAATCGTTTCTATGCGGGTTTGGCGGGTTTCGCTAAAACTTGCATAGGGTCGATCGAGGTGTTACAGAGTGGTATCGAGCTCAGCGGTTGCGATACCCCACAAGTCCAGCCTGTAGGATAACCTAGCTAACGGCCAAGTAGAGTGTCAAAACTATTTTGAAAAATCGGTTGGATAGTTACGATTAGGTCTGATTTTACTCCTTGCTCCTCTGCTATTCTCCTCTTACCTCTACGCGTTTTGGATCCACCTCTTATCTCCTCTTCGAGTCCAGGATTTCTCGTGGTTGGGTTCCGTCGTACCTTTAGGGTTTCGCTTCCTCTTTTGGTAACGGTGTTTTCTGACGCGACGACATCATCTATGCCAGATCCGATGCAGAGTCTGCATCACTCCTTTGTTCCGACCCTCGATTGTCGAGATCTTGATCGACTCCGAGAATGGTTGCACCCTTTTCCACTGATTGTGCAGAGTAATAGATTGGGTGCGTGATGGATTGGCCCCCATGCCGACTACCCTTTCTATTCGCTTTTGTACATTCAAGTGGATGAGCACGCATCGGTCCTCTCTTTTACCGAAGTTAGAGGTGGCTTTATTTGTTGATACCTCTGCCTTCGTCCTTTGTTTCCGGAGTGTTCTCACGACGATCTCGGACAACGACCTCTTGTTAGTGGTGTCGCGAGGATCTACACGAAGCGAGAAGACGCAGATCGCCGACCTTCCTTTCCGGTACCATGAGGCGGATCTCGAGGGCGAGATCCATTGTTAGTGGTGTCGAATTGTGGCATCCCGCAAAACCACTACTAGAAAATCGTGTTGTTTTTGTGCATTGCATCATCATGACCGCATGCTCATGTCATCATGCCACATTGCATTTGAGCATCGTCATCATCTTGCATCTATTCGCATAAAACTATTTTGAAAAAGCCTGGTTTCGTTTTCTAAACGCCCTGTTTTTAATTCAAAACCCAAAACCCGGGTCCCCGGATTATTTTTGTTTTGTCCGCTATCGGGTTATAAAAGCCCGTGTTAAACAAATAAAATGTTAAATTATTTTAGTGGGGGCAGTCGGACGGGCCGATTCGACCCGAACGACCACCCCCAGGAATTAAAACGGTCCAGCCTAGACCTTTTTCTACCTAGCCCTAGCTTACCCAGCACCCCAGCCACCTCACCCCACCCAATCCCCTAGTGACACCTCACCCTCTCTCCCCCTCTACCCAATCCTATGCAGCCACTTGGCCACCTCCCCTCCACCCCCTCTCTCTCCTCTCCAGCCAACTCCCTCTACCCCACGTCCCACCCGCGGGCCCGCTCTCCCTGGTCCCGCCACAGCCCCCAGCGGGACCCCAGGGACCCCTGCCCCCACCCTGCCCCGCGTCCTCCTCCCTTCTCTCGTTCTCACCCCGACGCCACCAATCCGCTCCTCGATCCCCCTGGCCCCGTCTTCCTCCTCGCCCCCGAGCAACCCCCGCCGGCGAGCTCCGCCTCCACCGCCTCCCGCCGCTCGCCCCAGGCTCCGCCTCGCCGCGCCGCCCCGGCCCCGCGTGCTCCGGCCCGCGTCCCCGCCGCCTCGTCCTTCCTCCGTCGCCCCCGCCTCGCCTCCGGCCTCCCTCTGCGCCGGCGCGACCCCGTGTCTCTGGCCCCGTCCGCGGGTCCCGTCTCGCCCCGGCTCGCCGGAGCGTCCTCGCCGCCGACCGCTTCTCCCTCTCGCTGGCCGTCGCCCCGCCGCCACCGACGTCCCTCCTCCGCGCGGCGACCCCTCTGCCGGCTCGCCCCGCCCCATCTCCGCTCCGGCCTCCCCGTGCTCCGGCCGCGCCTCCCGCCTCCGCCCTCTGCCCCTCCTCCGTCGAGCTCTTCCGCCGCCGGTCGCGGGCCTCTACCGGCCTAGGTCGCCCGAGCTCCGCCCCGTCCACCGCCTTCCTCTCCCCGAGCCCCGCGCACGCTGCCCCCCTCCCGGTGTGCCTCCCGGCCCGGCGCCTCCGCCCTCCCTGGCCTCACCTCCCCTCGTCGTCTTCACGCTTCCAGAGTGGGCCTTGCAGTCGCCTCCCTCTCCCCGGCTCCCTGCCGCTAGGCTCTGCCCCAAGTTGCCGTTCGAGTTGGAGATGGAGGCAGCGTGTCCAGGTGTTGGGCTTGTTAGTCCACCATATCTCAAAGATACACGGATGTGGCAAGACGCCTAACGTTTTCTTCACAAACACTCGGCTAAGGCCTCCCGACAAGATCTTCTACTCGGAGCACCAAGTACTTCTACATGGACATCAAGACCCGGCCCCAAAGACCGATCTCAAGCCGCCGCGCCAAGTGCTCCTTCCGGACCGAAGACCATCGGTCAAGTTCACCACCGACAAAAGATGGGCGACAAGTTCTTGGCGGCAAGAACGGCACCGACCAGGACGGACCCGATGTGCCCCGGCTGACCAAGTCCTTCTTCCGGATGCGCCAAGATCTACTCTGCCGTCAGAAACGATCCGTCGAACCACGAACCACGAGACCGAACCCGAACCCGGAATCAAGATCTGCGAACCCTAATGTGTGAACCTTTTCCCGAGCCCTATTTTATAAATGCTAAATATAAAACCTGTTGCATATTGATCATTCATCTGCACGCATATTTGTGTGGTTTGGGGCCTTATGCGAATCACCTAATAATTAAATATGGGGCCCATATGCGGGCAAATCTAGTCTTATATTGGCCTCATTTAAATTTGTGTAGAGAACGGTGCTATCTTTTGCCATGCTAATACAACATTAAATTGCGGGTATCTAAATAACTTGAACCGGTTAATTAAATATCGGGACCCGGTTGCCCGCTTAATATGACCTAATTGCATCGCATATTTGCCATGCCATACATCATTCATGCATCATGCCCAATCTTTTACCGTAGTATTAAATATTGCATCCGGTGTATATTCTAGTGAATTGCTTCTTCGCGGATAAGGCAGTAGAGGTGATGTGAGCTTCGCCCGTTCTTGGATGAACCTTCGACAATGTTTTCAAAGAGCATCTCCCCTTTCTACCTATCTTACTTTTATAGTATTTATTCCCTCCTGTTGATCTATTGCTATCGTATTTGCGATGCTTTAGTTTTCCGTGCCGTGATATCCCTTGCAGCCCTATATTGCCTTGGACACACCCTATTACCTGTTGTTTGGTAGATAGTTGGATCAAGCGTCGTGTCGCTTGCTCAAGTCTTTGTTGCGTGTCGTCAAGTGCCACGATTGTTGATGTATTGCCGCATGTTGATGTTGGAGATGATCATAGTTTTACTTATCGCTCACTTTAATTCCTGTTTAACAACTAAAATTGAAATAAGCGAGGCATCGGTGGTGATAGATAATATTTGGTTTCGAGCCCACTTGTGTCCCGTGGGACCCCCAGTGCTTGATACGTGTTCCTTGATTTATCTCGCTATCCACATCCTGTAGGCTTATGTACGCCCCTGAGCCAGAGCTTGATTCTTTCTTTTTTCTTGGGGCCACAAGTAGTTTGAGGTTTTATTTACTATCCTTTTCCTATGCCATGCTTTTTGCTTTATTTACGATTGTGTGAGAGCACGCTTGTCTTGTTTAGGAAGCGGAGTGTTTTGATGTCAGCAGTCCAGTTTGGGATCTGCATGCGTTCTGACCATTGGCGCAAACCTTGAGTCCGTCTCGAGTCAGCTAACTCCGTTGGGTAGCAATGGGGTGGCCCCTGAAATATTTACGAATCTGTGATTGCTTTGTCGTGGCCTCGTTGGGTTTTGATTTGGTTTTTCCGGGCATATCGAGTGTGTGTTGCTATTTGTGCACCCTGCGGTAAAACTTTCAAAGCCGTGTCCGCGGTTATGGGCGACTTGGAGCACAGTTTCTCGATCATAGACAACTATAACTAAAGTAGTGCTATAAATTTGACTTTATAATGACTAGTAATCAGCTTCACTATAATGGAATGGCTAAATAAAACTGCCAACAATTGCTTGTTTGGGTGTCGCGACCATTGTACTGACTAGTAAGTATTGCAACTTCTAGCGGAATGGCTAAATAAAAGTACCAACAAGCTTTGGGTTTTGGGTTTATCTCATGCTATCATGTCGATTAGTAAGTGTTGCAACTATAACGGAATGGTTAACTAAAGTGCCTTGCTTATTTTATCGGGCGACTATCTACACGACTAGTAATTGCTGCAACGATAATGAATAAATAAAACGCTAACCGTGTGAGTTCCTCGGTGGACTTCCTCGATTGGTCTCGAGGGGAAATACCAGATGAGTTTGTTTGGAGTTAGATTCAGGTTGGTGCCGCATAGGACTTTCTTACCCTCTCGATTCTGTTAGTTGTATCGAGTCTCTATAGGTTGTTTAGTGCATCTTTGTTGCCGCTTAGTCCACCATACCTATGTGGCGAGGCCGGCCAATTCTAGTCCCGCGTGTCTTGGCCTCGATCTTGGCCTCCTCTTTCCTTTGCCCTTTGTCGGCACCCCTTTTGTTTAAGCAGGTTTTGAGATCGACGCCGTTAGCAGGGTTACCCTTCCGGCTTGGCCTGGGCAGGGTTATGGACGCCATTGGTTATCCTTCAGGGCTCTTAGCCCCATTTGCATCTTGTCCGTAGTCGGACGCTCTATCATTTTCAAGGTGATTTGGATCTTTGTATTTTACATCTGTATTCTTGACTCTTTGAGTCGCTGTTGTATATATCTGTTCTGTGGGTCCCATCGAGGACTGTTGTGTAATGTTATTACTTCGTTTTCCACCCGCACGAAAGTGCCTGGTGGGCACCTTTGAATCGTTTCTATGCGGGTTTGGCGGGTTTCGCTAAAACTTGCATAGGGTCGATTCTGAGGGTGTTACAGCTACTGGCTAGACATATGAGCTCGAAGCCTCGATAGTGTGGTGACGAGCGGCGTGCGTGCCCGGAGAAGACGCCTCCACCTACTTGGCAACGACCGAGCCATCTGCCGCTGCGCCTTCAACTGGCTTCACCTCTGGCTTGTCTCGATGTGTACGCTTCATGGCGCACCTAGGGAAGGCGGTGGTGCAAGCAAAGGATCTTAGGCACATGCGGTAGGTGTAAATTGGGGTTTTGGGACTAGATAGATTGGGGGAAATGACACGAGCTGACGGAAGAAGAAGGCCGCGCGGGTTTATAAACACTGGACTTTTTGTAGTCCTCGAGTGGACACGTGTGGTGGGCGTGGGGAAGGAACTACCACGATCTCCACTTATTTTTTTGAAACAACCACGATCTCCACTTTATAACTGCATTGAAAACAGGCGCATGGTAGACCTCGATTCCACTACATGCAAGTGGTGCAGAACAAATTTCTAGCAACATTAGGTGATGAGGACATCCCTACAATTACACCTACCCCAATTGCTAATGAAGTTGTTCCAATTGCAAAGAAGGATCAATCCAATGAGATAAGGATTGGACCAATCACAAGAGTTCGTGCCAAACAACAGGTGAACTTGTTTCTTAATGAACTTGGTGTTTTAATTAATGAGAATTTTATACTACCTAAGTCTTTGAATTATTGTATGATCAGGTACTTAGGAGAAGAAGGCATAACACAGAGTGAGGAGCTGAAGGAACATGGCGTGTTGATCAATGAGGAATGTGCGAGGGAGGAGAGGGAGGAAGCGCAAGGAGCTGTCCAAGACGAAGATCAACAAGAGGAGGAAGTTCTGCATGGCGGAGAAAACCTCGCCTCCTTTCTGCCAGGACAAGCTATCATGAGGAAAACCGACTAGGACTACGCCACTAGGACTAGTCTTGGCGAGCCACTTGTGGCAGTTGTATCCAGTTGTGGAACCGGTTTGTACTCAGGTTCTACAGGCCGCTTTTGGACCCATAAATAGATGGGGGCGTCGTAGATTAGGGTAAGACCATGTTAAATATTTTGGAGTTGTTTCTTTCATAGAACCTCTGAAATTACCCTGTGTTCGAATTTACCAACTATAATTGAGTGTGATCTGTTGTTCCATTGGGAATTAGTAGATTGCATACTACTGCTGATTAAGTCACGGCGCAAGAGCGTGGTGTTGTGAATATCCTACAAGGTTTGAGAGCTGTTGCATTGGCATCAGGGATCGAGCGGGAGAGTTCATAGCTACAGGCTAGTTATCTATCATCTACCATCACCATCGACAAGTGCTTGCTGAGAAGATTGGGCCACCCCATATCATCTTGGTATCAGATTTCCTCGTTGCCTCGGTAAGCAATCCACAATCCATCCATAGATTAGAGAGTGTTTTTAGTCCTATCCAGAAAAAGCCCCACAAAAAGAGTTGTCATAGACTAGATTGCATCGTAGACGAGTAATAGTTGCTGGTCGTGTTCATCCTTTAGTTTCGATCTAGATCTGTTCTTCGTTGTTTTGTTCTCTTGTTTTTAGTCGTTTGCCACCATTGTTTTCCGCCACCATCAAGTCAGATCCGATCTCCTCTAAGAGTCCTAGTCTTCTACTCTTGGCTGAGTCGGAATTAAAAAAAAACTTTCCAAGTTACCGAGTCTGCCACAGCAGGATTTCGGTCTCTTTTTCTGCCACGGCAGGACTTTTCGGGTTACCAAGTCTGCCACGGCAGGATTTCCGTGTTTTTCTCTGCCACGGTAGGACTTTCTGAGTTACCAAGTTACCGCTCTGCCACGACAGGATTTTGAGCTGTTTTTCTGCCATGACACTATAATTACAAAGTGTGATCGATTTGCACTTTTCCAAAACCCTTAGCCACAACCAATCTACTACATAGGTGTAGGAACTTGCCTATTGAGACTAGTTTCCGCTTCGACAGGCTGCTCTTAGGACTTTTGGTGCCGTACTTTGTAATTGGCCGTGTGTTATCTATCAAAAAAAAATCAAGATAGCAAAAGGAAAAGTATCAAGGAAAAGCTATCCAAAAGAAAAAGAAAAAGTTGTATAAAAAAAGGAGAATTTGAGCAAGAGGCCTAGTGTTATCTTTGTGCACCAGTAGATTGAGCAATCTTGTGCCTGTTTACTTTGAGCTTTGCTAGTGTCTCTCGAGCGTAGTGCAACACCTTTCATAGTTGCATTGCCACGTTTTTCTCCACGTGTGTGTTTCTTGGGTTTTTGTACGATCAGCACTAGGACTTGTTTGCGGTGTAGTTAGGATACCATACCTACAGCTCCACCATAAATACCTTGTGTGCCTTGTGATCGTTCTCTATACCTTTGATATTCACTTCATCACATCAAGTGCATCAGTCTTTGATTTCGTTGGTAGAGCATCTCTATTCACTTTGGAACGGTAAGATCTCCTTTCTTATTAGTTGTGAGTGAGCTGTGAGAGTTCCACCATACAGATTTTTGATTTTATGCACTAACCTACTGATCATGTCTTCTAGTGATGATGATGTTGTGATGCAGAAAAAGAAGGATGAGGAACTCGTCAATTGGCGTGAATATGAGGCTTTGAAGTCCCACTTGACACGTGTGTTTACTCACACGACAAATGCCATTGACAAGAATCTCCAGGATCTGAATGTGAGATTGGATCACCATGTTGGAACGGTGGATACTATTCAAACACAAGTGGCTACGCTAAATGTCAATGTCACCGCTTTGCAGCAGTCCATTGAGGGTTTGACGGCCGCTTTGCATAGAAGGGAAGAGCCTCAACATGATGATGTTTTTGATGATTTTGATGAGGGTAGCGCTGTGGATGCTGCTCCACATGTTGGCAGGGGACGTGCTATTCCCCCTGCCCATGCACCTTCCCATGCACCTCATGGCCGTGGGTATGCTCCTCTTGGGCGTGCTCAACGTGTTCCCAACCAAACTACTGATGATGGTTTGGGCAAGCCAAAATTCTCAATTCCTAAGTTTGATGGTTCCATTGATCCTGAAGACTACCTCAAATGGGAATTGAAGATTGAGAAACTTTGGCGCTTATTTGACTATCTAGAAGATAAGAAGGTCAAACTTGCAGCATCTGAATTTGATGGTTATGCTTTGCGTTGGTGGGATGCTCTTGTGCAACATAGGAGGGAGGACAATGAACTTCCTTTGATGGATTGGCGCGAGATGAAGCAAATCATGAAAGCTCGTTTCGTCCCAACCAACTACTTGCATTTAGTTTTTGATAAATTGACGCAACTGAAGCAAGGAGCAATGACAGTTGATGAGTACTACATGGAGATGGAGATGCTTATGCAGCGTGCTAGAATTCGTGAGTCCATTGAGATGACCATGCAGCGATTCCTAAACAATTTGAAGTTACCAATCAAGAGCATTGTTCGTCATCACAAGTATGAGACCATGAATGAGTTGTTGCATCATGCTAGAGAGGCTGAATCCTAGTTGGCAGAAGAGGCGAAGTCACGTACTCGTTTTCCATCCTCCAACAGATTTTTGGCCAGACCTATTCCTCCTACAGCCGCGTCACCAGCTGCTGTTCCGTTTACACCATCGGCCAAACTAGCAAGTACACCTTCGTTTGGTTCTAATGCTCGGAAACCCGCTGCTCCTGCTGCTAGCTCGGGTTCCAACATGTCTACTGCACGTACGCGTGATGTGGTGTGCCACACTTGTGGTGGTAGAGGTCACTACAAGAAGGATTGTCCAAACAGCAAGGTTATGTTTGGTAATGAACAAGGTGAAGTAGAAAGTGGAGATGAAACTTCTGATGTTGATATTGATGATGGCGAGGATGGTGCTGATGCATATGCTAAGCGTGCACCAACTATCGTCGTGTCTTCACGTGTACTTAGTGTGCAATCGGTTGAGGAATCCCAGCGTTGCAACTTGTTCCAAACAAAAGCTCTAGTTGGACCAAATAAAGCTTGCAAGGTCATTATTGATGGAGGTAGCTGCAGAAATCTTGCAAGTAAGGAATTATGTGCCAAACTAAATTTGACATACCTACCTCATCCCAATCCATACTACATACAATGGTTGAGCAACAATGGTGAGATGAAGGTAAATCATATGGTACGAGTGAACTTTCAAATTGGGCCATACAAAGATTCTATTGATTTTGATGTGGTTCCTATGACTGTTTGTCACCTCCTATTGGGTCGGCCATGGCTCTATGATCGCCATGTGCAACACAATGGCCGAGCCAATACATATCACTTGGAATTCAAAGGAAGAAAGATTACTATGCAACCAATGACACCACAAGAAATTGTGAATGATTCTCGCCAGAAGATAGAGGTGAATTTGAAGGAAGATACTACCACTCGGCGAGATTGTGTGACAGCTGTTCCTGATGTAATTGAGCATAAATTGAGTGATATAACGAAAAGTGAGAGAGTGCCTGGTTTATTGATATTAGCCACTAAGAAAGATATGAGAGAATTTCGTGAGGATCCTACAGCCATGCCACTTGTGCTCATGTATAAGGGCGAGGTATTGGTTTCTAACATGACCCCTATTTCTCTTGGTGTTTCATCTGTTCTGCAGGACTTTGGGGATGTGTTTCGGAAGGCGTGCCATGAGTTTGCATCCCTTGCGTGGTATAGAACATCAAGTGGACTTGATTCCTGGCGCCACACTTCCCAACCGTGCACCCTATAGGACTAATCCTGAAGAAACTAAAGAAATTCAGAAGCAAGTACAAGCGTTGTTGGATAAAGGGTACATTCGTGTCTCTCTTAGCCCTTGTATTGTTCCTGTTATTTTAGTTCCTAAGAAAGATGGTACTTGGCACATGTGTGTTGATTGTAGAGCGATTAATAACATCACTATTCGATATCGTCATCCTATTCCACGCTTAGAGGATATGCTAGATGAATTGAGTGGTGCTGCTGTTTTCTCTAAAATTGACTTGCGTAGTGGTTATCATCAAATTAGGATGAAAGAAGGGGATGAATGGAAAACTGCTTTCAAAACTAAATTCGGTTTGTATGAGTGGTTAGTTATGCCGTTTGGTCTTACTAATGCACCTAGTACTTTCATGCGTTTGATGAATCATGTTTTGAGAGAGTTTATTGGTCGTTTCATGGTTGTTTACTTTGATGATATACTCATATACAGCCACACCGAATCTGAACATTGCACTCATATTAGACAACTTTTGCAAGTGTTACGTGATAATAAACTGTATGCTAATCTTGAGAAGTGTACATTTGCAAAAGATAAGGTCATATTCCTAGGATTTCTTGTTTCTAAACATGGAGTAGAGGTGAATCAATCTAAGATTGAATCAATTCAAAATTGGCCTACTCCAATGAATGTAAGTCAAGTGCGTAGTTTCCACGGTCTTGCTGGTTTCTATAGGCGCTTTGTGAAAGATTTTAGCACCATTGCTGCACCTTTAAATGATTTTACCAAGAAAGGTGTTCCTTTTATATGGGGCGCGGCCCAAGACATTGCTTTTGATACTTTGAAACGTTTGCTTACTTCTGCACCATTGCTTGCATTACCTGATTTTTCGAAGCAATTTGAAGTTGAATGTGATGCTAGTGGTATAGGCATAGGTGGCGTTTTGATGCAAGAGGGTCGGCCTATAGCTTATTTTTCTGAGAAATTGACTGGTGCTCGTTTGAATTATTCAATCTATGATAAAGAATTGTATGCACTTGTTAGAGTACTTGAGGTTTGGCAACATTATTTGTGGCCAAAGGAATTCATCATACATTCTGATCATGAAGCATTGAAATACTTGAAAGCTCAATCAAACTTGCATAGAAGATTAGCTAAATGGGTTGAGTTCATTGAGTCTTTTCCTTACATCATTAACTATAAGAAGGGAAAAGAAAACGTTGTTGCTGATTCTCTATCTAGGAAGAACATGCTATTAACCAATCTTGATGTTAAAATTCCTGGATTAGAAGCTATTTGTGCACTTTATGCAACCGACCATGATTTTGGTGAACCATATCGTTTGTGTGCTCTTAGAAACGCATGGGATAAGTATCATATACATGATGGATATTTGTTTCGAGCTAACAAACTATGTATTCCATAATCGTCGTTGCGTATGTTCTTAGTGCAGGAATCACATGCTGGTGGTTTGATGGGTCACTTTGGGTGTGAGAAGACATTGCTCATGCTTGCTGATCACTTTTATTGGCCCAAGATGAGGCGTGATGTGTACAGATTTGTGAGCCGATGTATTACATGCCACAAGTCGAAATCTAAGCTGAAGCCTGACGGTTTGTATACACCTCTCTCTGCACCGACTATTCCATGGGAAGACATTAGTATGGATTTTGTGCTAAGTCTACCTAAAACTCAGAGAGGTCATGATTCTATATTTGTGGTAATGGATAGGTTCTCTAAGATGGCTCATTTTATTGCCTGCCACAAAAGCGACGATGCGTCGCATGTTGCTAACTTGTTTTTCAGGGACATCATGAGATTACATGGAGTACCAAAGACGATTGTTTCTGACCATGATGTGAAGTTCATGAGATACTTTTGGAAGACCTTATGGGGAAAGCTAGGAACGAAGTTGCTGTTCAGTACTACATGTCATCCCCAAACAGATGGTCAAACGGAGGTGGTGAATCGAACATTGTCACAGCTACTAAGGACCATGATTAAAAAGAATCTGCGGGAGTGGGAAGAGTGTTTGCCACATGTTGAGTTTGCTTACAACAGGGCTGTGCATTCAACTACTCAGCTTTGTCCTTTTGAGGTGGTGTATGGTTTCAAGCCATTGACGCCACTTGATATGTTGCCTCTGCCATTACATGAGAGAGTTGATATGGAGGCATCAAAGCGTCTTGATTATGTGAAGAAAATACATGAGAAGACTAGAGGCTATTGAGAAGAAAGGCAAGAACATTGTCGCAAGGAATCAAACACGAAAAGAAGTGTTGTTCGAGCCTAGAGATATGGTTTGGGTGCATCTACGCAAGGATAGGTTCCCACTACTTCGAAAATCAAAATTGAAGCCACGTGGTGCTGGTCCTTACAAGGTGTTAGACAAGATTAATGATAATGCCTACTCGGTTGATATACCTATTGAGGAGTTTGGTGGAGTTAGCAACAGCTTCAACGTTGCTGATTTGTCACCATATGCTGGAGAAGACCTTGGAGCGTCGAGGTCGACGCCTTTTGAAGGGGGGGGGGAGATGATGAGGACATCCCTACAATTACACCTACCCCAATTGCTAATGAAGTTGTTCCAATTGCAAAGAAGGATCAATCCAATGAGATAAGGATTGCACCAATCACAAGAGCTCGTGCCAAGCTACTAGAACAACAGGTGAACTTGTTTCTTAATGAACCTGGTGTTTTAATTAATGAGAATTTTATACTACCTAAGTCTTTGAATTATTGTATGATCAGGTACTTAGGAGAAGAAGGCATAACACAGAGTGAGGAGCTGAAGGAACATGGCGTGTTGATCAATGAGGAATGTGCGAGGGAGGAGAGGGAGGAAGCGCAAGGAGCTGTCCAAGACGAAGATCAACAAGAGGAGGAAGTTCTTTGCCGCGGCAGAGAAAAGCCTCGTTTCTCTGCCATGGCAGGCTACCGCGGCAGAAAAACCGACTAGGACTCTGCCACGGCAGAGCCAGTCTTGGCCGAGCCACTTGTGGCCAGTTTGTATCCAGGTTGGGTGGAACCGACTCGGGTTCTACCATAGGCCGCCGCCCTTTGGACCCATAAATAGATGGGAGCGTCGTAGATTAGGGTAAGACCACGTTAAATATTTTGGAGTTGTTTCTTTCATAGAACCTCTGAAATTACCCTGTGTTTGAATTTACCAACTATAATTGAGTGTGATCTGTTGTTCCATTGGGAATTAGTAGATTGCATACTACCGTTCGTGGTCACGGCTGCGTGCGTAAGAGCGTGGTGTTGTGAATATCCTACAAGGTTTGAGAGCTGTTGCATTGGCATCAAGGATCGAGCGGGAGAGTTCATAGCTACATGCTAGTTATCTATCATCTACCGTCACCATCGACAAGTGCTTGCTGAGAAGATCGGGCCACCCCATATCATTAGGTCTCCTTGAGGGCCCCCCCTAACGCGTGGAAGCTACTTGCGGTAGGGCCCAGTTGGAAGTGAGATTGAGCGTGTGCTACGTAAAAATGGGATATGTATTATTAAAATCAAGTGGCGGTAATTTGCAGCGTCCCTTTAACAATCGTGCACTCGATGACCCTGTTGCCCTGTGAATGTGTTGTGATAGTAGTAGTAGTAGTAGGCTTTTAGACGTGATTAAACATGACATGACCACTCGGTGACTTTTTCCATGGACGGCTTCGTGTTACTTCTTGTAGAAGTCTGGCTGAGAGAGACGTCCGTGCTGTGTCACAATGTACTGTGAAGGGTAGGACGTGTGCAGCGATCCACGTTGGATCACACAGGATCAATGGTTGGTGCGCAAGATCCGCGTGACAATTATGACAACCAATCAGGGCGTAGCAGCCAGAGTGAGCACATGTTTGGGCTTCTACGAGAGAGAGGGGGGGGGGGGCAAAACTAAGTAGTACCAAAAAACCAAGGGCAAAACTAATTAGTATAAAAATGGCAAGTGAGTATCTTATACAATAAAATACAATAAAATGCTGCATCACCACACCTCATTGAATATGTGTGTGTGTCAGTGTGGATCATTGTGGTTTTGAAAAAAAACACATGCAGTGATGCCACCACAACATGTGGTGTCTAACCATGTCCAGGAACCCTAGCAGCATGACGGGATTCAACTTCAGCATGCATTCTGCCACCAGCTTGAAAGATGCTACATCACCACGCCCCATTGGATGTGTGAGTGTATCAATGTGAATCATTGTGGTTTTAGGAAAAGAACACATGCAATGATGCCACCACAACATGTGATTTCTTTTCATAAACCACATGGATCCACTAGAGTTCATTGCATTTGTGTTCCTTTCATAAACCACATGGATCCACTAGAGTTCATTGCATGTGTGTTCTTTTCATAAACCACATGGATCCACTAGAGTTCATTGAATTTGTGTTCTTTTCATAAACCACAACTAGAGTCATTACATTTGTGTTCTTTTCATAAACCACCAGGATCCACCAGTGTCATTGCATGTGTGTTCTTTTCATAAAACACAGCTAGAGTCATTGCATGTGTGTTATTTTCATAAACCACATGGATCCACCAGTGTCATTGAATGTGTGTTCTTTTTTAAACCACATATGGATCCACTAGAGTCATTGCATGTGTGTTCTTCTCCTAAACCACCATTAGAGTCATTGCATGCGTGTTCTTTTCATAAACCACATGGATACTCTAGAGTTTATTGCATTTGTGTTCTTTTCATAAACCACATCTAGAGTCATTGCATGTGTGTTCTTTTAATAAACCACATGGATCCACTAGAGTCATTGCATGTGTGTTCTTTTCATAAACCACATGGATCCACCATTGTCATTGAATGTGTGTTCTTTTCATAAACCACATGGACCACTAGAGTTCATTGCGTGTGTGTTTGTAACATCCCAATTTTAGCAACCCTGATTAGTTGTCCAGAATGCAAAAATCAGGGGGAACAAAAACTTTTTCTTGTTCATTAGTGTAGTGTTTGCCTGTCGTTTGTTTGTACCTGTGCATGTGAGTGTATACCCTATGATACTCCTTACCTCACCCCAAGTTGACAAAAGCTATTTAACAAAACTATCCTGGCTCATTTTACATATTCTCAAATGTTCTGACATTCAAAACATGAGCCAATATGCTTGTGTAACCAAAACTAGTTTAGTAGCTTCCATTGACAAAACTATGGAGAGCTATAACCTCCTTATGTTTTCAAGACAGAACCCTCAACTAATCTTATCTCTAGTTTTCCTAAAACCTTTTATTAAGCCTTTGAATCCTACTCTTGGTAGAGGTACCAAGGAGTCTCATCTTATTAAAAATCCAACCTCTTCAAAATGCCCCAACCTTACCTCAAGCTAGGCTTGATGGTAACCCCAAGTAGTGGATTTTCTTAGTTTATAAGATGAGTTGCCTTGATCTGCTGTCTGATGAGTTGCCTTGACCTGCTGTTTGACTTGGAAGTAGTATGAGCTACCCTAGGAGCTCATCCTCTAGGATCAATAAACCTTAAAATCCCCAAAACCTAAGCAAGAATACAATCTGGATCTAATCTCTAGATACTAGGTGATCATCTAAAACCCTTAACCAAATCAATTCTGCAGTGATCCATTCTAGAAGTCTCCAAGTCAAGGAAGACCAATATCAAGCATGGATCCCTTCTACTCAATCTACTTTTCAACATCATCCACTTGATGATGCTTTGGTACTTTGCAACCCCTCAAAATCATCACCACCCACACTCTAGTCAAAATCCTCAAAACTGCCAAATTTGACAGTCTGGAAATTGTTTCAACATCACCTTTTTGAATGCCTTACTTTCTCAAACCCTGTGCATTTTTGGAAATGCACCTGAACCATCTTGTTAACCATCCTAAGGACTACCAAGGCCCACTCTTTACGTTGGTTATATCATCCTACAACCCACTTGTTCTTCATGGTTTTGCAGGCAAGAAAATAGCTTTTCCTGCAAATCTAGTCATCATGCCTACTTAGACAGAAGCTCACACCATCATCCAATCTTCTATGGACCAACTCTTTGCATGGTTGTGGTCTACTCATATAGGTCTACCAACATCTACTTAACTTGTTCCAAGTGGATCCTTGTGCTACTTAAACCCACATGGTTTATAAGGCATCATGACTCTTCTGGTATGGCAGCCTTATTTTCAACAAAGTTTGCCACCACTTCCAGAGCACCTCAAATGTAACCAATCCAAACTCCTTCTGCCATGATCATATATATGACTTGGTATAACTATCCATCTATCCCTTACATCAAGGTGAGCTCTGAGCTACAAGATCCAACAAGGTTTTGGTGGTATAAAAATAACATCACCCTAGATCCACAACTCCTTGTTCTCCATCTAATTCAAGTTGGATTCTCACTTCCCAAGGTTGCAAATGCTTGCTACACCTGGTCTACATCATCTACCTTGATCATAAAGATTTATAAAATATTATCCATAATTATTATGGCTCCAAATCTATTTAATTCCTTTAATAAGACAAAATCTCAAAACTCCTTCTACAAAGGAAAGATTGGTTTTTGCCAAAACACTTCCCCAAATTTTGGCTCAATTGAGATCCATATATCATACTCTATCTTCCCACCGCAAAAATAAATATTTTTGAGATTCTTTATTATTTATTTTTGCCCTTTTTTCTAAATGGAAGAAACAACAAAATAAATGTTTTAAATACTTCTATGCCCCAATAAATCTTGGGAAAATTCCCCTAAGTGTGTAATCACATTTGGGACCTTCTCACATCAGAAACCAACCTGGTCCAATGTAAGTATATCAAATGATCTTCTAGAAACTACTTCTACCCTTTTTGAATAAATGGATCTAAGTGGACTTCTAACTCTCTAAAAAATCACAAATAAATCCTAGAGATGCATCCCAACCTTACCCATCTACCAGCATCTTTATCTCATTTGGTCAAGATTAAAAATCAAGAAATAAAACTTGATCATCACTTATGGCAGATTTGAGCATTCATCCCTTCTTGTACCAAACCTCCATCAAACATCATCAATCTTCCCCAACAAGCCTCCACCACCACACCCCCTCAGTCCTGGTCATGTGCATTGTAGCCAAGTTACTGTAGCAACCCCTCTCCCTTGTCCCTAATGCTTGGAGCTAATTTGAGGGAGAGAGAGGGTTGTCTTCACCATTTGGAGACAATAGAGCTGCAGCAGGCCATCTACCCCTCTCTGCCCGACCAAATCCCACTCTTACCCCTCCTTACTGCCCTCTAAGCCAATCATAGGCCAACACTACCCCTCCCCCATGTCCAAAGTGGGCATTTTCACCATGGATCTCTCCCCCTCGGTATAAAGGCCAGAGGCCAACCCCAGCACCCCTCCCTGGCTCATTTGTCCCCTCTCCTCCTCACTTACCTCCCCCAGCACCCTCTCTTCCTCCCCTGCCTTGTCCTGCCCGAGAAGAAGAGAGAGAGAGCTCGGCCTCTCTCAGAAATTCGAGCAAGGCTCCCTCTCCCTTGCTCCCCTCCTCTGCATGTCAATCTACAGAGATCCCCTCTTCCCCCTCTACCTAACCGTGCGCTTATTTTGGCCCAGGTCAGTCCCCTCGAGCCGCACTGATGAGCTCCGACGAGCTCTCCTCGGTCGTCGTCATGCGAGCCAGATCCCGACAAGGAACCCCTTCTTCCGCCCATCCCCGAGGTCGCCATTGTCCACCGCGTCGCCCCGTCGCCTCCCCGACCTCTCCTGAGCCCCTGGTAAGCTCCCCCGGCAAGCCCCGCCATCCCTAGGGTTTCTGCCTCCAGCCACTCCTTTTGTCGTAGACGACGACTAGGAGCCATCGATCGACACTAGATCGAATGGCTCCAGCTCCCCGATACCTCTTCGCCGCCCATAACCGCTGACCTCCAGGCCCCGCTTGATAGGTTCAAGCGCGATCTCCCGTGCGTCGCCTCGCCAGGTGGGCCGGCCTAGCTCCTCCAGCCTGCCTCTACGCGGCCCAGTACACCCCCAGATCCAGCCTAGTTACCTGTTTGCCCTTTTCTTTTTCTTTTAAAATTCCAGATCCAGAAATGTACTAGTTAAATTAAATCTGTTTGAAAATGTTAACAAGATCCAAATGCCAGGACCTAAATTTTTGATAGTCCTCAGATGTTTTCTTAAACATGTAGAGGCAACACCTGGTCAAAATTAATTTCCATTATTTCCTGGAAATTAATCTGCAGAAAGGTGTACTTTCCACTAAATAAATTCCTCAGTGACCTACACATCTCCAAAATGGATGAAATCAAGTTATTTTGAAAGCATATTCATAGACCTTCCATCTATATTTTATCTCAGGTCAAGGTGAACTAAGGTCACCCTTTGGAAAAAATAACAAAAACAGAGAATATCTGCCTTGGTTAAATTCTCAAGGTCAAACCATATGAGGTATTGACCTATTTCCAACTCCCAGGGTTGTGTATTCTCAGCATCTACCGAACCCCTGCAGCTCAGATTTTATTGAGATCCGGCTGAATTATAGTGAATTAAACTGTTCTATATACCCCTTTTTCACTAGATAAATCCCTCCAGTAGTTCTGGTTATCCAAAATGGATAATTCCAATTTATAAACAAAGGTAATTCCAGTACCTACCATGTCAAATTGGAACCACCCTAAAATATTCTGTAAAAGAAATCTGGTGAAAAAGACAAAAACCTTGCAAAACTGCCTTTGATGATTTATTAAGGGCATTCTAGTAATTCTTTTGACAAGATTCCACTTCTAGATGGTTCAGTACATCAAACACTATCTAACCACCCAAGGAAATAATTTTTGGGACTACAGATTAATTCTGGTGAATTATTTCCTCAAACTAGAGTTTATTCCACTATAAAAAGCATAACTAAATCTAGGTAAGTGATAATCCAGTAAAACCACTTGTGTTGTTTTGTCAAAACCTATCTGAGGATACAATCATTTCACATTGGTATCCTACAGACCTCAAGTCTCCACTCCAAGTTCTTGGTAAATAGCCTTGACAACTATCTTCCAAGGGAAAAACACCTCTATGGCAATCTAGTAATTCCATTAATACTACACAACTTCTCCAAAACCTACTAAGTTAAGTAGTATTCCTTATGTTTGTTTGCTGTATGGTTTGATGCCTGTATGCCTTGTATTGATTGTGGTATTGTCTGCTTGCATGTATACTCGATGACGGCGATAGTGTGATTGTTTGACGACAAGAAGGAAGGGACTCATTATTATTATTTGTTGGGTATTCTTGGTTATCAAAGGAAGTCCAGGGACTTATTGCTGATCACAGGCAAGCCACCATTTCCGAATTCCGATACTTGCCCTACTCTCTTTATTACCTATTTTGTATCCTCTTTATAAATTGCATTATTCATCTCCATGTCTTGTTTTATAAATACTGTGCTAATAACTTGGCTCCTCCAAGTTATGAATTTGTGTCCCTCGTGGCACCACCCTGATGTACCTACCATTTACTCCCCTTTAGATCGAGGTTACTATGATTAGCATCCTACCTCGTTGGAAACCACGGATTTTTATTGAATAAAATGTTTTGGGATTTACCGTACTACAAATGTTTCAAAACTGCTTTGTAAAACCCTTGGGAAGAGCCATCATTACAAGCAGATGTTTTAACTAAAGAAGTGGTGATGATGAGAAATTAGAAAATGAACAAGAGAAAGAGAAGGGATGTTCTACTCCTTTACCGGAACAATTTTTATCCGTGCAACCACATTACCCTAGGTGCTGGGGCTTAGCTCGTAGTTTGTCTTCTTTAGCCGAGGCAGCTTGTACTATGCTTATTGGGAGAAATCCCTCGAATTCCGGGCAGGCGCTAATAGTTCTACGGATCTGGAGCCTGTAGCTTGCTTCAGCAAGAGTGAGCCTGTCTTGGCAGGAGTGCCGGTGCAACAATTGGGTCTCCCGTGGACGGTATGACTTAGGTGGTATGGAAGGAAGTGGAGTCACCAAGTTAAGGTATCGCCAAGCTACGGTTTGGGTATACGCGTGTACGGAAGGCAGGACTATGGCTGGGAGCCACATACTCGTTGCCGGGGAGAACAAACCCAAAAGAAAAAGCAGCCTTTGCTAGGGTCGACAAGCGAAAGGTTAGGTTTGATTATCCGAACCCCATCTACCATGTGTAGTGGGCCGTGGTTTTATCCTGCCGAATGTATTGATTCTTGTGGGGAAAGTGCGCAAACTCTGCATAGTATAATCTATTCGAATAGCCGTGTCCGCGGTCAAGGACGGTTGGAAAGGTGAGGGCTAGGTGTACCCAAATGGTGGTTGTTTCGGAAAAATGGATGAAAGTATGGAGGTTCCGAGGGAACCTGAGTTTAAAGTTTTGTTTGACCAGAGGAGGTCAAAGAGATTTAAAAGGGTTTTTACTACAAAACTGTTTCCAAAAAGGTTTTCAACAAGGATATGGGAATATCTTGATTTATAAAGCAGGGGCATGTTTCAAAACTCTTTTTCAACAAAGATATGGAGATGCCATAACTACAAGAGATAGTCTAGGCTTTTCAAAAACAACCCTAGATAGAGTTATCTCGCCACAGCCAGAATTGCATTCCTTAATTCACTTATTTTGGTGGTTTGCGACTCCATTCAAAAGTACTCATGGCATTGTCCCTGGCTATTTATTTGGCCAGGCTTTCAGAGGTTCGACATTGGAAGATTAAGGTGACGTCCAGCGAGCTAGGCCGTCTTCCTAGTCAGTCGCCTGTAGGTTGAGGCACGATTGGGCTCTGTGCATGATGATGTTCCGCTGCTAAAGATGGTATAGCCATAATGGCATTTATGTAATTCTTGTAAATTCGTTATGTTTCGGATGTTGTAATGATACTTGTCGGTTATGTTCCACGGCTCACTGATCATGGGAACATGGGTATATACATAATAGGGATTTCTCGGATGGTTAATCCGGGGAGCCCACAGTGTTCTTTTCATAAACCACATGGATCCACTAGAGTTGATTGCATTTGTGTTCATTTCATAAACCACATGGATCCACTAGAGTTCATTGCATGTGTGTTCTTTTCATAAACCACATGGATCCAATAGAGTTCATTGCATTTGTGTTCTTTTCAGAAACCACAACTAGAGTCATTGCATGTGTGTTCTTTTCCTAAACCACCGCTAGAGTCATTGCATGTGTGTTCTTTTCATTGGACGTCTGAGTGTATTAGTTTGCATCATTGGGGTTTTAGGAAAATAACACATGCAGCGATGCCACCACAACATGTGTGTTCTTTTCATATACCACATGGATCCACTAGAGTTCATTGCATGTGTGTTCTTTTCATAAACCACATGGATCCACTAGAGTCATTGCATGTGTGTTCTTCTTCTAAACCACAACTAGAATCATTGCATGTGTGTTGTTTTCATAAACCACATGGATCCACTAGAGTTTAATGCCTGTGTGTTATATTCATAAACCACATGGATCCACTAGAGTTCATTGCATGTGTGTTCTTTTGATAAACCACATGGATCCACCAGTGTCATTGATGTGTGTTCTTTTCATAAACCACGTGGATCCACCAGTGTCATTGCATGTGTGTTGTTTTCATAAACCACCACTAGAGTCATTGCATGTGTGTTCTTTTCATAAACCACCACTAGAGTCATTGCATGTGTGTTCTTTTCATAAACCACATGGATCCACTAGAGTTGATTGCATTTGTGTTCTTTTCATAAACCACAACTAGAGTCATTGCATTTGTGTTCTTTTTGAAAATCACATGGATCCACCAGTGTGATTGCATGTGTGTTCTTTTCATAAACCACAGCTACAGTCATTGCATGTGTGTTCTTTTCATAAACCACATGGATCCACCAGAGTCATTGCATGTCTGTTCTTTTCATAAACCACATGGATCCACTAGAGTTCATTGCATTTGTGTTCATTTCATAAACCACATGGATCCACTAGAGTTCATTGCATGTGTGTTCTTTTCATAAACCACATGGATCCACCACTATCATTGCATGTGTGTTCTTTTCATAAACCACATGGATCCACCAGCGTCATTGCAAGTGTGTTCTTCTCTTAAACCACCACTAGAATCATTGCGTGTGTGTTCTTTTCATAAACCACATGGATCCACTAGAGTTCAATCCATGTGTGTTCTTTGCATAAACCACATGAATCCACTAGAGTCTAGTGCATGTGTGTTCTTTTCATAAACCACATGGATCCACCAATGTCATTGATGTGTGTTCTTTTCATAAACCACATGGATCCACCAGTGTCATTGCATGTGTGTTCTTTTCATAAACCACCACTAGAGTCTTTGCATGTGTGTTCTTTTCATAAACCGCCAGTAGAGTCATTGCATGTGAGTTCTTTTTGATAAACCACATGGATCCACTAGGCTTGATTCCATTTGTGTTCTTTTCATAAACCACAACTAGGGTCATTGCATTTGTGTTTTTTTCAAAAACCACATGGATCCAGCAGTGTCATTGCATGTGTGTTCTTTTCATAAACCACATGGATCCACCAGTGTCATTGCAAGTGTGTTCTTATCCTAAACCACCACTAGAATCATTGCGTGTGTGTTCTTTTCATAAACCACATGGATCCACTAGAGTTCAATCCATGTGTGTTCTTTGCATAAACCACATGAATCCACTAGAGTTCATTGCATGTGTGTTCTTTTCATAAACCACATGGATCCACCAGTGTCATTGCATGTGTGTTCATTTCATAAACCACATCTAGAGTCATTGATGTGTGTTCTTTTCATAAACCACATGGATCCACTAGTGTCATTGCATGTGTGTTCTTTTCATAAACCACCACTAGAGTCTTTGCATGTGTGTTCTTTTCATAAACTACCACTAGAGTCATTGCATGTGAGTTCTTTTCATAAACCACATGGATCCACTAGAGTTGATTGCATTTGTGTTCTTTTCATAAACCACAACTAGGGTCATTGCATTTGTGCTTTTTTTTTTCAAAAACCACATGGATCCAGCAGTGTCATTGCATGCGTGTTCTTTTAATAAACCACAGCTAGAGTCATTGCATGTGTGTTCTTTTCATAAACCACATGGATCCACCAGTGTCATTGCATGTGTGTTCGTTTCATAATCCACATGGATCCACCAGAGTCATTGCATGTGTGTTCTTTTCATAAACCACACGGATCCACCAGTGTCATTGCATGTGTGTTCTTTCATAAACCACATGGATCCACCAGTGTCATTGCACGTGTGTTCTGCTCCTACACCACCACTAGAGTCAGTTTGCATGTGTGTTCATTTCATAAACCACCATTAGAGTCATTGCATGTGTGTTCTTTTCATAAACCTCATGGATCCACTAGAGTTGATTGCATTTGTATTCTTTTCATAAACCAAAACTAGAGTCATTGCATTTGTGTTCTTTTCAAAAACCACATGGATCCACCAGTGTCATTGCATGTGTGTTCTTTTCGTAAACCATAGCTAGAGTCATTGCATGTGTGTTCTTTTCGTAAACCACATGGATCCACCAGTGTCATTGCATGTCTGTTTTTTTTTCATAAACCACATGGATCCACCAGAGTCATTGCATGTGTGTTCTTTTTATAAACCACATGGATCCACTAGAGTTCATTCCATTTGTGTTCATTCCATAAACCACATGGATCCACTACAGTTCATTGCATGTGTGTTCTTTTCATAAACCACATGGATCCACCAGTGTCATTGCATGTGTGTTCTTTTCATAAACCACATGGATCCACTAGTGCCATTGCATGTGTGTTCTTCTCCTAAACCACCACTAGAATCATTGCGTGTGTGTTCTTTTCAGAAACCACGTGGATCCACTAGAGTTCAATGAATCTGTGTTCTTTTCATACATAAACCACATGGATCCACTAGAGTTTAATGCATGTGTGTTAGTTTCATAAACCACATGGATCCACTAGAGTTAATTGCATGTGTGTTCTTTTCATAAACCACATGGATCCACTAGTGTCATTGATGTTTGTTCTTTGCATAAACCACATGGATCCACCAGTGTCATTCCATGTGTGTTCTTTTCATTAACCACCACTAGAGTCATTGCATGTGTGTTCTTTTCATAAACCACCACTAGAGTCATTGCATGTGTGTTCTTTTCCTAAACCACATGGATCCACTAGAGTTGATTGCATTTGTGTTATTTTCATAAAGTACAACTAGAGTCATTGCATTTGTGTTTTTTTCAAAAACCACATTGATCCACCAGTGCCATTGCATGTGTGTTGTTTTCATAAACCATAGCTAGAGTCATTGCATGTGTGTTCTTTTCATAAACCACATGGATCCACCAGTGTCATTGCATGTGTGTTCTTTTCATAAACCACATGGATCCACCAGAGTCATTGCATGTGTGTTCTTTTCATAAACCACATGGATCCACTAGAAGTCATTGCATTTGTGTTCATTTCATAAACCACATGGATCCACTAGAGTTCATTGCATGTGTGTTCTTTTCATAAACCACCACTAGAGTGTTTGCATGTATGTTCTTTTCATAAACCACCACTAGAGTCATTGCATGTGAGTTCTTTTCATACACCACATGGATCCACTAGAGTTGATTGCATTTGTGTTATTTTCATAAACCACAACTAGAGTCATTGCATTTGTGTTTTTTTTCAAAAACTACATGGATCCACCAGTGTCATTGCATGTGTGTTGTTTTCATAAACCACAGCTAGAGTCATTGCATGTGTGTTTTCATAAACCACATGGATCCACCAGTGTCATTGCATGTGTGTTCTTTTCATAATCCACATGGATCCACCAGAGTCATTGCATGTGTGTTATTTTCATAAACCACATGGATCCACCAGTGTCATTGCATATCTGTTCTTTTCATAAACCACATGGATCCACCAGTGTCATTGCACATGTGTTCTTCTCCTAAACAACCACTAGAGTCATTGATGTGTGTTCTTTTCATAAACCACCACTAGAGTCATTGCATGTGTGTTCTTTTCATAAACCACATGGATCCACTAGAGTTCATTCCATTTGGGTTCATTCCATAAACCACATGGATCCACTAGAGTTCATCGCATGTGTGTTCTTTTCATAAACCACATGGATCCACCAGTGTTATTGCATGTGTGTTCTTTTCATAAACCACATGGATCCACTAGTCTCATTGCACGTGTGTTCTTCTCCTAAACCACCACTAGAATCATTGCGTGTGTGTTCTTTTCAGAAACCACGTGGATCCACTAGAGTTCAATGAATCTGTGTTCTTTTCATGCATAAACCACATGGATCCACTAGAGTTCAATGCATGTGTGTTATTTTCATAAACCACATGGATCCACTAGAGTTAATTACATGTGTGTTCTTTTCATAATCCACATGGATCCACTAGTGTCATTGATGTGTGTTCTTTGCATAAACCACATGGATCCACCAGTGTCATTCCATGTGTGTTATTTTCATTAACCACCACTAGAGTCATTGCATGTGTGTTCTTTTCATAAACCACATGGATCCACTAGAGTTGATTGCATTTGTGTTATTTTCATAAAGTACAACTAGAGTCATTGCATTTGTGTTCTTTTCAAAAACAACATTGATCCACCAGTGTCATTGCATGTGTGTTCTTTTCATAAACCACAACTAGAGTCATTGCATTCATGTTCTTTTCATAAAACACATGGATCCACCAGTGTCATTGCATGTGTGTTCTTTTCATAAACCACATGGATCAACGAGTCATTGCATGTGTGTTCTTTTCATAAACCACATGGATCCACTAGAGTTCATTGCATGAGTGTTCTTTTCAAAAACCACATGGATCCACCAGTGTCATTGCATGTGTGTTCTTTTCATAAGACACATGGATCCACTAGTCTCATTGCACGTGTGTTCTTCTCCTAAACCACCACTAGAATCATTGCGTGTGTGTTCTTTTCAGAAACCATGTGGATCCACTAGAGTTCAATGAATCTGTGTTCTTTTCATGCATAAACCACATGGATCCACTAGAGTTCAATGCATGTGTGTTATTTTCATAAACCACATGGATCCACTAGAGTTAATTGCATGTGTGTTCTTTTCATAATCCACATGGATCCACTAGTGTCACTGATGTGTGTTCTTTGCATAAACCACATGGATCCACCAGTGTCATTCCATGTGTGTTCTTTTCATTAACCACCACTAGAGTCATTGCATGTGTGTTCTTTTCATAAACCACATGGATCCACTAGAGTTGATTGCATTTGTGTTATTTTCATAAAGTACAACTAGAGTCATTGCATTTGTGTTCTTTTCAAAAACAACATTGATCCACCAGTGTTATTGCATGTGTGTTCTTTTCATAAACCACAACTAGAGTCATTGCATATGTGTTCTTTTCATAAAACACATGGATCCACCAGTGTCATTGCATGTGTGTTCTTTTCATAAACCACATGGATCCACCAGAGTCATTGCATGTGTGTTCTTTTCATAAACCACATGGATCCACTAGAGTTCATTGCATTTGTGTTCATTTCATAAACCACATGGATCCACTAGAGTTCATTGCATGTGTGTTCTTTTCATAAACCACATGGATCCACCAGTGTCATTGCATGTGTGTTCTTTTCATAAACCACATGGATCCACCAGTGTCATTGCACGTGTGTTCTTCTCCTAAACCACCACTAGAATCATTGTGTGTGTGTTCTTTTCATAAACCACATGGATCCACTAGAGTTAAATGCATGTGTGTTCTTTTAAATAAACTACATGGATCCACTAGAGTTCATTGCATGTCTGTTCTTTTCATAAACCACATGGATCCACCAGTATCATTGATGTGTGTTCTTTTCAGAAACCACATGGATACACCAGTGTAATTGCATGTGTGTTCTTTTCATAAACCACCACTAGAGTGTTTGCATGTATGTTCTTTTCATAAACCACAACTAGAGTCATTGCATGTGAGTTCTTTTCATACACCACATGGATCCACTAGAGTTGATTGCATATGTGTTATTTTCATAAACCACAACTAGAGTCATTGCATTTGTGTTTTTTTCAAAAACTACATGGATCCACCAGTGTCATTGCATGTGTGTTGTTTTCATAAACCACAGCTAGAGTCATTGCATGTGTGTTCTTTTCATAAACCACATGGATCCACCACTGTCATTGCATGTGTGTTGTTTTCATAATCCACATGGATCCACCAGAGTCATTGCATGTGTGTTATTTTCATAAACCACATGGATCCACCAGTGTCATTGCATGTCTGTTCTTTTCATAAACCACATGGATCCACCAGTGTCATTGCACATGTGTTCTTCTCCTAAACAACCACTAGAGTCATTGATGTGTGTTCTTTTCATAAACCACCACTAGAGTCATTGCATGTGTGTTCTTTTCATAAACCACATGGATCCACTAGAGTTCATTCCATTTGGGTTCATTCCATAAACCACATGGATCCACTAGAGTTCATCGCATGTGTGTTCTTTTCATAAACCACATGGATCCACCAGTGTTATTGCATGTGTGTTCTTTTCATAAACCACATGGATCCACTAGTCTCATTGCACGTGTGTTCTTCTCCTAAACCACCACTAGAATCATTGCGTGTGTGTTCTTTTTAAACCACGTGGATCCACTAGAGTTCAATGAATCTGTGTTCTTTTCATGCATAAACCACATGGATCCACTAGAGTTCAATGCATGTGTGTTATTTTCATAAACCACATGGATCCACTAGAGTTAATTACATGTGTGTTCTTTTCATAATCCACATGGATCCACTAGTGTCATTGATGTGTGTTCTTTGCATAAACCACATGGATCCACAGGTGTCATTCCATGTGTGTTCTTTTCATTAACCACCACTAGAGTCATTGCATGTGTGTTATTTTCATAAACCACATGGATCCACTAGAGTTGATTGCATTTGTGTTATTTTCATAAAGTACAACTAGAGTCATTGCATTTGTGTTCTTTTCAAAAACAACATTGATCCACCAGTGTCATTGCATGTGTGTTCTTTTCATAAACCACAACTAGAGTCATTGCATATGTGTTCTTTTCATAAAACACATGGATCCACCAGTGTCATTGCATGTGTGTTCTTTTCATAAACCACATGGATCCACTAGTCTCATTGCACGTGTGTTCTTCTCCTAAACCACCACTAGAATCATTGCGTGTGTGTTCTTTTCAGAAACCATGTGGATCCACAAGAGTTCAATGAATCTGTGTTCTTTTGATGCATAAACCACATGGATCCACTAGAGTTCAATGCATGTGTGTTATTTTCATAAACCACATGGATCCACTAGAGTTAATTACATGTGTGTTCTTTTCATAATCCACATGGATCCACTAGTGTCATTGATGTGTGTTCTTTGCATAAACCACATGGATCCACCAGTGTCATTCCATGTGTGTTCTTTTCATAAACCACCACTAGAGTCATTGCATGTGTGTTCTTTTCATAAACCACATGGATCCACTAGAGTTGATTGCATTTCTGTTATTTTCATAAAGTAATACTAGATTCATTGCATTTGTGTTCTTCTCAAAAACCACATTGATCCACCAGTGTCATTGCATGTGTTTTCTTTTCATAAACCACAGGTAGAGTCATTGCATGTCCGTTCTTTTCATAAACCACATGGATCCACTAGTGTCATTGCATGTGTGTTCTTTTCATAAACCACATGGATCCACCAGAGTCATTGCATGTGTGTTCTTTTCATAAACCACATGGATCCATGAGAGTTCATTGCATTTGTGTTCATTTCGTAAACCACATGGATATACTAGAGTTCATTGCATGTGTGTTCTTCTGATAAACCACATGGATCCACCAATGTCATTGCATGTGTGTTCTTTTTATAAACCACATGGATCCACCAGTGTCATTGCACGTGTGTTCTTCTCCTAAACCACCACTAGAATCATTGCGTGTGTGTTCTTTCCGTAAACCACATGGATCCACTAGAGTTAAATGCATGTGTGTTCTTTTAAATAAACCACATGGATCCACTAGAGTTCATTGCATGTGTGTTCTTTTCATAAACCACATGGATCCACCAGTGTCATTGATGTGTGTTCTTTTCATAAACCACATGGATCCACCAGTGTCATTGCATGTGTGTTCTTTTCAAAAACCACCACCAGAGTCTTTGCATGTGTGTTCTTTTCATAAACCACCACTAGAGTCATTGCATGTGAGTTCTTTTCATACACCACATGGATCCACTAGAGTTGATTGCATTTGTGTTCTTTTCATAAACCACAACTAGAGTCATTGCATTTGTGTTTTTTTCAAAAACCACATGGATCCACCAGTGTCATTGCATGTGTGTTCTTTTCATAAACCACAGCTAGAGTCATTGCATGTGTGTTCTTTTCATAAACCACATGGATCCACCAGTGTCATTGCATGTGTGTTCTTTTCATAATCCACATGGATCCACCAGAGTCATTGCATGTGTGTTGTTTTCATAATCCACATGGATCCACCAGAGTCATTGCATGTGTGTTCTTTTCATAAACCACATGGATCCACCAGTGTCATTGCATGTGTGTTTTTCCATAAACCACATGGATCCACCAGTGTCATTGCACGCGTGTTCTTCTCCTAAACCACCACTAGAGTCATTGCATGTGTGTTCTTTTCATAAACCACCACTAGAGTCATTGCATGTGTGTTCTTTTCATAAACCACATGGATCCACTAGAGTTGATTGCATTTGTGTTCTTTTCATAAACCACAACTAGAGTCATTGCATTTGTGTTTTTTTCAAAAACCACATAGATCCACCAGTGTCATTGCATGTGTGTTCTTTTCATAAAAAATAGCTAGAGTCATTGCATTTGTGTTCTTTTCAAAACCACATGGATCCACAGTGTCATTGCATTTGTGTTCTTTTCATAAACCACAACTAGAGTCATTGCATGTGTGTTCTTTTCATAAACCACATGGATCCACCAGTGTCATTGCATGTGTGTTCTTTTCATAAACCACATGGATCCACTAGTGTCATTGCGTGTGTTCTTCTCCTAAACCACCACTAGAATCATTGCCTGTGTGTTCTTTTCATAAACCACGTGGATCCACTAGCGTTCAGTGAATCATGTTCTTTTCATGCATAAACCACATGGATCCACTAGAGTTCAATGCATGTGTGTTATTTTCATAAACCACATGGATCCACTAGAGTTAATTGCATGTGTGTTCTTTTCATAAACCACATGGATCCACTAGTGTCATTGATGTGTGTTCATTGCATAAACCAGATGGATCCACCAGTGTCATTCCATGTGTGTTCTTTTCATAAACCACCACTAGAGTCATTGCATGTGTGTTCTTTTCATAAACCACCACTAGAGTCATTGCATGTGTGTTCTTTTCATAAACCACATGGATCCACTAGAGTTGATTGCATTTGTGTTATTTTCGTAAAGTAAAACTAGATTCATTGCATTTGTGTTCTTTTCAAAAACCACAATGATCCACCAGTGTCATTGCATGTGTGTTCTTTTTATAAACCACACCTAGAGTCATTGCATGTGTGTTCTTTTCATAAACCACATGGATCCACTAGTGTCATTGCATGTGTGTTCTTTTCATAAACCACATGGATCCACCAGAGTCATTGCATGTGTGTTCTTTTCATAAACCACATGGATCCACCAGTGTTATTGCATGTGTGTTCTTTTCATAAACCACATGGATCCACTAGTCTCATTGCACGTGTGTTCTTCTCCTAAACCACCACTAGAATCATTGCGTGTGTGTTCTTTTCAGAAACCACGTGGATCCACTAGAGTTCAATGAATCTGTGTTCTTTTCATGCATAAACCACATGGATCCACTAGAGTTCAATGCATGTGTGTTATTTTCATAAACCACATGGATCCACTAGAGTTAATTACATGTGTGTTCTTTTCATAATCCACATGGATCCACTAGTGTCATTGATGTGTGTTCTTTGCATAAACCACATGGATCCACCAGTGTCATTCCATGTGTGTTATTTTCATTAACCACCACTAGAGTCATTGCATGTGTGTTCTTTTCATAAACCACATGGATCCACTAGAGTTGATTGCATTTGTGTTATTTTCATAAAGTACAACTAGAGTCATTGCATTTGTGTTCTTTTCAAAAACAACATTGATCCACCAGTGTCATTGCATGTGTGTTCTTTTCATAAACCACAACTAGAGTCATTGCATTCATGTTCTTTTCATAAAACACATGGATCCACCAGTGTCATTGCATGTGTGTTCTTTTCATAAACCACATGGATCCACCAGAGTCATTGCATGTGTGTTCTTTTCATAAACCACATGGATCCACTAGAGTTCATTGCATGTGTGTTCTTTTCAAAAACCACATGGATCCACCAGTGTCATTGCATGTGTGTTCTTTTCATAAGACACATGGATCCACTAGTCTCATTGCACGTGTGTTCTTCTCCTAAACCACCACTAGAATCATTGCGTGTGTGTTCTTTTCAGAAACCATGTGGATCCACTAGAGTTCAATGAATCTGTGTTCTTTTCATGCATAAACCACATGGATCCACTAGAGTTCAATGCATGTGTGTTATTTTCATAAACCACATGGATCCACTAGAGTTAATTGCATGTGTGTTCTTTTCATAATCCACATGGATCCACTAGTGTCACTGATGTGTGTTCTTTGCATAAACCACATGGATCCACCAGTGTCATTCCATGTGTGTTCTTTTCATTAACCACCACTAGAGTCATTGCATGTGTGTTCTTTTCATAAACCACATGGATCCACTAGAGTTGATTGCATTTGTGTTATTTTCATAAAGTACAACTAGAGTCATTGCATTTGTGTTCTTTTCAAAAACAACATTGATCCACCAGTGTTATTGCATGTGTGTTCTTTTCATAAACCACAACTAGAGTCATTGCATATGTGTTCTTTTCATAAAACACATGGATCCACCAGTGTCATTGCATGTGTGTTCTTTTCATAAACCACATGGATCCACCAGAGTCATTGCATGTGTGTTCTTTTCATAAACCACATGGATCCACTAGAGTTCATTGCATTTGTGTTCATTTCATAAACCACATGGATCCACTAGAGTTCATTGCATGTGTGTTCTTTTCATAAACCACATGGATCCACCAGTGTCATTGCATGTGTGTTCTTTTCATAAACCACATGGATCCACCAGTGTCATTGCACGTGTGTTCTTCTCCTAAACCACCACTAGAATCATTGTGTGTGTGTTCTTTTCATAAACCACATGGATCCACTAGAGTTAAATGCATGTGTGTTCTTTTAAATAAACTACATGGATCCACTAGAGTTCATTGCATGTCTGTTCTTTTCATAAACCACATGGATCCACCAGTATCATTGATGTGTGTTCTTTTCAGAAACCACATGGATACACCAGTGTAATTGCATGTGTGTTCTTTTCATAAACCACCACTAGAGTGTTTGCATGTATGTTCTTTTCATAAACCACAACTAGAGTCATTGCATGTGAGTTCTTTTCATACACCACATGGATCCACTAGAGTTGATTGCATATGTGTTATTTTCATAAACCACAACTAGAGTCATTACATTTGTGTTTTTTTCAAAAACTACATGGATCCACCAGTGTCATTGCATGTGTGTTGTTTTCATAAACCACAGCTAGAGTCATTGCATGTGTGTTCTTTTCATAAACCACATGGATCCACCACTGTCATTGCATGTGTGTTCTTTTCATAATCCACATGGATCCACCAGAGTCATTGCATGTGTGTTATTTTCATAAACCACATGGATCCACCAGTGTCATTGCATGTCTGTTCTTTTCATAAACCACATGGATCCACCAGTGTCATTGCACATGTGTTCTTCTCCTAAACAACCACTAGAGTCATTGATGTGTGTTCTTTTCATAAACCACCACTAGAGTCATTGCATGTGTGTTCTTTTCATAAACCACATGGATCCACTAGAGTTCATTCCATTTGGGTTCATTCCATAAACCACATGGATCCACTAGAGTTCATCGCATGTGTGTTCTTTTCATAAACCACATGGATCCACCAGTGTTATTGCATGTGTGTTCTTTTCATAAACCACATGGATCCACTAGTCTCATTGCACGTGTGTTCTTCTCCTAAACCACCACTAGAATCATTGCGTGTGTGTTCTTTTCAGAAACCACGTGGATCCACTAGAGTTCAATGAATCTGTGTTCTTTTCATGCATAAACCACATGGATCCACTAGAGTTCAATGCATGTGTGTTATTTTCATAAACCACATGGATCCACTAGAGTTAATTACATGTGTGTTCTTTTCATAATCCACATGGATCCACTAGTGTCATTGATGTGTGTTCTTTGCATAAACCACATGGATCCACCAGTGTCATTCCATGTGTGTTCTTTTCATTAACCACCACTAGAGTCATTGCATGTGTGTTATTTTCATAAACCACATGGATCCACTAGAGTTGATTGCATTTGTGTTATTTTCATAAAGTACAACTAGAGTCATTGCATTTGTGTTCTTTTCAAAAACAACATTGATCCACCAGTGTCATTGCATGTGTGTTCTTTTCATAAACCACAACTAGAGTCATTGCATATGTGTTCTTTTCATAAAACACATGGATCCACCAGTGTCATTGCATGTGTGTTCTTTTCATAAACCACATGGATCCACTAGTCTCATTGCACGTGTGTTCTTCTCCTAAACCACCACTAGAATCATTGCGTGTGTGTTCTTTTCAGAAACCATGTGGATCCACAAGAGTTCAATGAATCTGTGTTCTTTTGATGCATAAACCACATGGATCCACTAGAGTTCAATGCATGTGTGTTATTTTCATAAACCACATGGATCCACTAGAGTTAATTACATGTGTGTTCTTTTCATAATCCACATGGATCCACTAGTGTCATTGATGTGTGTTCTTTGCATAAACCACATGGATCCACCAGTGTCATTCCATGTGTGTTCTTTTCATAAACCACCACTAGAGTCATTGCATGTGTGTTCTTTTCATAAACCACATGGATCCACTAGAGTTGATTGCATTTGTGTTATTTTCATAAAGTAATACTAGATTCATTGCATTTGTGTTCTTCTCAAAAACCACATTGATCCACCAGTGTCATTGCATGTGTTTTCTTTTCATAAACCACAGGTAGAGTCATTGCATGTCCGTTCTTTTCATAAACCACATGGATCCACTAGTGTCATTGCATGTGTGTTCTTTTCATAAACCACATGGATCCACCAGAGTCATTGCATGTGTGTTCTTTTCATAAACCACATGGATCCATGAGAGTTCATTGCATTTGTGTTCATTTCAGAAACCACATGGATATACTAGAGTTCATTGCATGTGTGTGTTCTGATAAACCACATGGATCCACCAATGTCATTGCATGTGTGTTCTTTTTATAAACCACATGGATCCACCAGTGTCATTGCACGTGTGTTCTTCTCCTAAACCACCACTAGAATCATTGCGTGTGTGTTCTTTCCGTAAACCACATGGATCCACTAGAGTTAAATGCATGTGTGTTCTTTTAAATAAACCACATGGATCCACTAGAGTTCATTGCATGTGTGTTCTTTTCATAAACCACATGGATCCACCAGTGTCATTGATGTGTGTTCTTTTCATAAACCACATGGATCCACCAGTGTCATTGCATGTGTGTTCTTTTCAAAACCACCACCGAGTCTTTGCATGTGTGTTCTTTTCATAAACCACCACTAGAGTCATTGCATGTGAGTTCTTTTCATACACCACATGGATCCACTAGAGTTGATTGCATTTGTGTTCTTTTCATAAACCACAACTAGAGTCATTGCATTTGTGTTTTTTTCAAAAACCACATGGATCCACCAGTGTCATTGCATGTGTGTTCTTTTCATAAACCACAGCTAGAGTCATTGCATGTGTGTTCTTTTCATAAACCACATGGATCCACCAGTGTCATTGCATGTGTGTTCTTTTCATAATCCACATGGATCCACCAGAGTCATTGCATGTGTGTTCTTTTCATAATCCACATGGATCCACCAGAGTCATTGCATGTGTGTTCTTTTCATAAACCACATGGATCCACCAGTGTCATTGCATGTGTGTTTTTCCATAAACCACATGGATCCACCAGTGTCATTGCACGCGTGTTCTTCTCCTAAACCACCACTAGAGTCATTGCATGTGTGTTCTTTTCATAAACCACCACTAGAGTCATTGCATGTGTGTTCTTTTCATAAACCACATGGATCCACTAGAGTTGATTGCATTTGTGTTCTTTTCATAAACCACAACTAGAGTCATTGCATTTGTGTTTTTTTCAAAAACCACATAGATCCACCAGTGTCATTGCATGTGTGTTCTTTTCATAAAAAATAGCTAGAGTCATTGCATTTGTGTTCTTTTCAAAAACCACATGGATCCACCAGTGTCATTGCATGTGTGTTCTTTTCATAAACCACAACTAGAGTCATTGCATGTGTGTTCTTTTCATAAACCACATGGATCCACCAGTGTCATTGCATGTGTGTTCTTTTCATAAACCACATGGATCCACTAGTGTCATTGCACGTGTGTTCTTCTCCTAAACCACCACTAGAATCATTGCCTGTGTGTTCTTTTCATAAACCACGTGGATCCACTAGCGTTCAGTGAATCTGTGTTCTTTTCATGCATAAACCACATGGATCCACTAGAGTTCAATGCATGTGTGTTATTTTCATAAACCACATGGATCCACTAGAGTTAATTGCATGTGTGTTCTTTTCATAAACCACATGGATCCACTAGTGTCATTGATGTGTGTTCATTGCATAAACCAGATGGATCCACCAGTGTCATTCCATGTGTGTTCTTTTCATAAACCACCACTAGAGTCATTGCATGTGTGTTCTTTTCATAAACCACCACTAGAGTCATTGCATGTGTGTTCTTTTCATAAACCACATGGATCCACTAGAGTTGATTGCATTTGTGTTATTTTCGTAAAGTAAAACTAGATTCATTGCATTTGTGTTCTTTTCAAAAACCACAATGATCCACCAGTGTCATTGCATGTGTGTTCTTTTTATAAACCACACCTAGAGTCATTGCATGTGTGTTCTTTTCATAAACCACATGGATCCACTAGTGTCATTGCATGTGTGTTCTTTTCATAAACCACATGGATCCACCAGAGTCATTGCATGTGTGTTCTTTTCATAAACCACATGGATCCACTAGAGTTCATTGCATTTGTGTTCATTTCATAAACCACATGGATCCACTAGAGTTCATTGCATGTGTGTTCTTTTCATAAACCAAATGGATCTACCAGTGTCATTGCATGTGTGTTCTTTTCATAAACCACATGGATCCACCAGTGTCATTGCATGTGTGTTCTTTTCATAAACCACATGGATCCACCAGTGTCATTGCACGTGTGTTCTTCTCCTAAACCACCACTAGAATCATTGCGTGTGTGTTCTTTTCATAAACCACATGGATCCACTAGAGTTAAATGCATGTGTGTTCTTTTAAATAAACCACATGGATCCACTAGAGTTCATTGCATGTGTGTTCTTTTCATAAACCACATGGATCCACCAGTGTCATTGATGTGTGTTCTTTTCAGAAACCACATGGATACACCAGTGTAATTGCATGTGTGTTCTTTTCATAAACCACCACTAGAGTGTTTGCATGTATGTTCTTTTCATAAACCACAACTAGAGTCATTGCATGTGAGTTCTTTTCATACACCACATGGATCCACTAGAGTTGATTGCTTTTGTGTTATTTTCATAAACCACAACTAGAGTCATTGCATTTGTGTTTTTTTCAAAAACTACATGGATCCACCAGTGTCATTGCATGTGTGTTGTTTTCATAAACCACAGCTAGAGTCATTGCATGTGTGTTCTTTTCATAAACCACATGGATCCACCAGTGTCATTGCATGTGTGATCTTTTCATCATCCACATGGATCCACCAGAGTCATTGCTTGTGTGTTATTTTCATAAACCACATGGATCCACCAGTGTCATTGCATGTCTGTTCTTTTCATAAACCACATGGATCCACCAGTGTCATTGCACATGTGTTCTTCTCCTAAACAACCACTAGAGTCATTGATGTGTGTTCTTTTCATAAACCACCACTAGAGTCATTGCATGTGTGTTCTTTTCATAAACCACATGGATCCACTAGAGTTCATTCCATTTGGGTTCATTCCATAAACCACATGGATCCACTAGAGTTCATCGCATGTGTGTTCTTTTTCATAAACCACATGGATCCACCAGTGTTATTGCATGTGTGTTCTTTTCATAAACCACATGGATCCACTAGTCTCATTGCACGTGTGTTCTTCTCCTAAACCACCACTAGAATCATTGTGTGTGTGTTCTTTTCAGAAACCACGTGGATCCACTAGAGTTCAATGAATCTGTGTTCTTTTCATGCATAAACCACATGGTCCACTAGAGTTCAATGCATGTGTGTTATTTTCATAAACCACATGGATCCACTAGAATTAATTACATGTGTGTTCTTTTATTAATCCACATGGATCCACTAGTGTCATTGATGTGTGTTCTTTGCATAAACCACATGGATCCACCAGTGTCATTCCTTGTGTGTTCTTTTCATTAACCACCACTAGAGTCATTGCATGTGTGTTCTTTTCATAAACCACATGGATCCACTAGAGTTGATTGCATTTGTGTTATTTTCATGAAGTACAACTAGAGTCATTGCATTTGTGTTCTTTTCAAAAACAACATTGATCCACCAGTGTCATTGCATGTGTGTTCTTTTCATAAACCACAACTAGAGTCATTGCATATGTGTTCTTTTCATAAAACACATGGATCCACCAGTGTCATTGCATGTGTGTTCTTTTCATAAACCACATGGATCCACTAGTCTCATTGCACGTGAGTTCTTCTCCTAAACCACCACTAGAATCATTGCGTGTGTGTTCTTTTCAGAAACCACGTGGATCCACTAGATTTCAATGAATCTATGTTCTTTTCATGCATAAACCACATGGATCCACTAGAGTTCAATGCATGTGTGTTATTTTCATAAACCACATGGATCCACTAGAGTTAATTACATGTGTGTTCTTTTCATAATCCACATGGATCCACTAGTGTCATTGATGTGTGTTCTTTGCATAAACCACATGGATCCACCAGTGTCATTCCATGTGTGTTCATTTCATAAACCACCACTAGAGTCATTGCATGTGTGTTCTTTTCATAAACCACATGGATCCACTAGAGTTGATTGCATTTGTGTGATTTTCATAAAGTAAAACTAGATTCATTGCATTTGTGTTCTTCTCAAAAACCACATTGATCCACCAGTGTCATTGCATGTGTTTTCTTTTCATAAACCACAGGTAGAGTCATTGCATGTGCGTTCTTTTCATAAACCACATGGATCCACTAGTGTCATTGCATGTGTGTTCTTTTCATAAACCACATGGATCCACCAGAGTCAATGCATGTGTGTTCTTTTCATAAACCACATGGATCCATGAGAGTTCATTGCATTTGTGTTCATTTCATAAACCACATGGATCTACTAGAGTTCATTGCATGTGTGTTCTTCTGATAAACCACATGGATCCACCAGTGTCATTGCATGTGTGTTCTTTTTATAAACCACATGGATCCACCAGTGTCATTGCACGTGTGTTCTTCTCCTAAACCACCACTAGAATCATTGCGTGTGTGTTCTTTCCGTAAACCACATGGATCCACTAGAGTTAAATGCATGTGTGTTCTTTTAAATAAACCACATGGATCCGCTAGAGTTCATTGCATGTGTGTTCTTTTCATAAACCACATGGATCCACCAGTGTCATTGATGTGTGTTCTTTTCATAAACCACATGGATCCACCAGTGTCTTTGCATGTGTGTTCTTTTCATAAACCACCACTAGAGTCTTTGCATGTGTGTTCTTTTCATAAACCACCACTAGAGTCATTGCATGTGAGTTCTTTTCATACACCACATGGATCCACTAGAGTTGATTGCATTTGTGTTCTTTTCATAAACCACAACTAGAGTCATTGCATTTGTGTTTTTTTCAAAAACCACATGGATCCACCAGTGACATTGCATGTGTGTTCTTTTCATAAACCACAGCTAGAGTCATTGCATGTGTGTTCTTTTCATAAACCACATGGATCCACCAGTGTCATTGCATGTGTGTTCTTTTCATAATCCACATGGATCCACCAGAGTCATTGCATGTGTGTTCTTTTCATAATCCACATGGATCCACCAGAGTCATTGCATGTGTGTTCTTTTCATAAACCACATGGATCCACCAGTGTCATTGCATGTGTGTTTTTCCATAAACCACATGGATCCACTAGAGTTCAATGCATGTGTGTTATTTTCATAAACCACATGGATCCACTAGAGTTAATTGCATGTGTGTTCTTTTCATAATCCACATGGATCCACTAGTGTCATTGATGTGTGTTCTTTGCATAAACCACATGGATCCACCAGTGTCATTCCATGTGTGTTCTTTTCATTAACCACCACTAGAGTCATTGCATGTGTGTTCTTTTCATAAACCACATGGATCCACTAGAGTTGATTGCATTTGTGTTATTTTCATAAAGTACAACTAGAGTCATTGCATTTGTGTTCTTTTCAAAAACAACATTGATCCACCAGTGTCATTGCATGTGTGTTCTTTTCATAAAGCACAACTAGAGTCATTGCATATGTGTTCTTTTCATAAAACACATGGATCCACCAGTGTCATTGCATGTGTGTTCTTTTCATAAACCACATGGATCCACCAGAGTCATTGCATATGTGTTCTTTTCATAAACCACATGGATCCACTAGAGTTCATTGCATTTGTGTTCATTTCATAAACCACACGGATCCACTAGAGTTCATTGCATGTGTGTTCTTTTCATAAACCACATGGATCCACCAGTGTCATTGCATGTGTGTTCTTTTTATAAACCACATGGATCCACCAGTGTCATTGCACGTGTGTTCTTCTCCTAAACCACCACTAGAATCATTGCGTGTGTGTTCTTTCCGTAAACCACATGGATCCACTAGAGTTAAATGCATGTGTGTTCTTTTAAATAAACCACATGGATCCACTAGAGTTCATTGCATGTGTGTTCTTTTCATAAACCACATGGATCCACCAGTGTCATTGATGTGTGTTCTTTTCATAAACCACATGGATCCACCAGTGTCATTGCATGTGTGTTCTTTTCATTAACCACCACTAGAGTCTTTGCATGTGTGTTCTTTTCATAAACCACCACTAGAGTCATTGCATGTGAGTTCTTTTCATACACCACATGGATCCACTAGAGTTGATTGCATTTGTGTTCTTTTCATAAACCACAACTAGAGTCATTGCATTTGTGTTTTTTTCAAAAACCACATGGATCCACCAGTGTCATTGCATGTGTGTTCTTTTCATAAACCACAGCTAGAGTCATTGCATGTGTGTTCTTTTCATAAACCACATGGATCCACCAGTGTCATTGCATGTGTGTTCTTTTCATAATCCACATGGATCCACCAGAGTCATTGCATGTGTGTTCTTTTCATAATCCACATGGATCCACCAGAGTAATTGCATGTGTGTTCTTTTCATAAACCACATGGATCCACCAGTGTCATTGCATGTGTGTTTTTCCATAAACCACATGGATCCACCAGTGTCATTGCACGCGTGTTCTTCTCCTAAACCACCACTAGAGTCATTGCATGTGTGTTCTTTTCATAAACCACCACTAGAGTCATTGCATGTGTGTTCTTTTCATAAACCACATGGATCCACTAGAGTTGATTGCATCTGTGTTCTTTTCATAAACCACAACTAGAGTCATTGCATTTGTGTTTTTTTCAAAAACCACATAGATCCACCAGTGTCATTGCATGTTTGTTCTTTTCATAAAAAATAGCTAGAGTCATTGCATTTGTGTTCTTTTCAAAAACCACATGGATCCACCAGTGTCATTGCATGTGTGTTCTTTTCATAAACCACAACTAGAGTCATTGCATGTGTGTTCTTTTCATAAACCACATGGATCCACCAGTGTCATTGCATGTGTGTTCTTTTCATAAACCACATGGATCCACTAGTGTCATTGCACGTGTGTTCTTCTCCTAAACCACCACTAGAATCATTGCTTGTGTGTTCTTTTCATAAACCACGTGGATCCACTAGCGTTCAGTGAATCTGTGTTCTTTTTCATGCATAAACCACATGGATCCACTAGAGTTCAATGCATGTGTGTTATTTTCATAAACCACATGGATCCACTAGAGTTAATTGCATGTGTGTTCTTTTCATAAACCACATGGATCCACTAGTGTCATTGATGTGTGTTCTTTGCATAAACCAGATGGATCCACCAGTGTCATTCCATGTGTGTTCTTTTCATAAACCACCACTAGAGTCATTGCATGTGTGTTCTTTTCATAAACCACCACTAGAGTCATTGCATGTGTGTTCTTTTCATAAACCACATGGATCCACTAGAGTTGATTGCATTTGTGTTATTTTCGTAAAGTAAAACTAGATTCATTGCATTTGTGTTCTTTTCAAAAACCACATTGATCCACCAGTGTCATTGCATGTGTGTTCTTTTCATAAACCACACCTAGAGTCATTGCATGTGTGTTCTTTTCATAAACCACATGGATCCACTAGTGTCATTGCATGTGTGTTCTTTTCACAAACCACATGGATCCACCAGAGTCATTGCATGTGTGTTCTTTTCATAAACCACATGGATCCACTAGAGTTCATTGCATTTGTGTTCATTTCATAAACCACATGGATCCACTAGAGTTCATTGCATGTGTGTTCTTTTCATAAACCAAATGGATCCACCAGTGTCATTGCATGTGTGTTCTTTTCATAAACCACATGGATCCACCAGTGTCATTGCATGTGTGTTCTTTTCATAAACCACATGGATCCACCAGTGTCATTGCACGTGTGTTCTTCTCCTAAACCACCATTAGAATCATTGCGTGTGTGTTCTTTTCATAAACCACATGGATCCACTAGAGTTAAATGCATGTGTGTTCTTTTAAATAAACCACATGGATCCACTAGAGTTCATTGCATGTGTGTTCTTTTCATAAACCACATGGATCCACCAGTGTCATTGATGTGTGTTCTTTTCAGAAACCACATGGATACACCAGTGTAATTGCATGTGTGTTCTTTTCATAAACCACCACTAGAGTGTTTGCATGTATGTTCTTTTCATAAACCACAACTAGAGTCATTGCATGTGAGTTCTTTTAATACACCACATGGATCCACTAGAGTTGATTGCATTTGTGTTATTTTCATAAACCACAACTAGAGTCATTGCATTTGTGTTTTTTTTCAAAAACTACATGGATCCACCAGTGTCATTGCATGTGTGTTGTTTTCATAAACCACAGCTAGAGTCATTGCATGTGTGTTCTTTTCATAAACCACATGGATCCACCAGTGTCATTGCATGTGTGATCTTTTCATAATCCACATGGATCCACCAGAGTCATTGCTTGTGTGTTATTTTCATAAACCACATGGATCCACCAGTGTCATTGCATGTCTGTTCTTTTCATAGACCACATGGATCCACCAGTGTCATTGCACATGTGTTCTTCTCCTAAACAACCACTAGAGTCATTGATGTGTGTTCTTTTCATAAACCACCACTAGAGTCATTGCATGTGTGTTCTTTTCATAAACCACATGGATCCACTAGAGTTCATTCCATTTGGGTTCATTCCATAAACCACATGGATCCACTAGAGTTCATCGCATGTGTGTTCTTTTCATAAACCACATGGATCCACCAGTGTTATTGCATGTGTGTTCTTTTCATAAACCACATGGATCCACTAGTCTCATTGCACGTGTGTTCTTCTCCTAAACCACCACTAGAATCATTGCGTGTGTGTTCTTTTCAGAAACCACGTGGATCCACTAGAGTTCAATGAATCTGTGTTCTTTTCATGCATAAACCACATGGTCCACTAGAGTTCAATGCATGTGTGTTATTTTCATAAACCACATGGATCCACTAGAATTAATTAATGTGTGTTCTTTTCATAAACCACATGGATACACCAGTGTAATTGCATGTGTGTTCTTTTCATAAACCACCACTAGAGTCTTTGCATGTGTTTTTTTCATAAACCACCACTAGAGTCATTGCATGTGAGTTCTTTTCATACACCACATGGATTCACTAGAGTTGATTGCATTTGTGTTCTTTTCATAAACCACAACTAGAGTCATTGCATTTGTGTTTTTTTAAAAACCACATGGATCCTGTGGGCTCCCCGGATTATTCATCCGAGAAATCCCTGTTATGCATACATCCACGTTCCCATGGTCAGTGAGTCGTGGAACATAACCGACAGGTACCATTACTACATCCGAAACATAACGAAATACAAGACTTACATAAATGCCATAATGGCTACATCATCATTAGAAGCGAAACATCACCAAGCGTAGAGCCCAGTCGTGCCTCAACCTACAGGCAGCTGACTGGGAAGACAGCTGATGAGGACATCCCTACAATTACACCTACCCCAATGACTACTGAAGATGCTACAACTGTTGCAATAAAGGATCAGTCCAATGAGATTAGAATTGGACCTATTACAAGAGCTCGTGCTAAGCTACTGGAACAACAGGTGAATTTACTCCTAAACGAATCTGGTACTTTGATTGATGAGAACTTTATACTGCCTAAGTTTATGCATTTATGTATGATCAGGTTCGTTGGAGAAATAAGCATGGCGCAAGGAGGAGAGGGGCTACAAGAGAAGCCGAACATGATGATCGCCCAAGGATGCGCGAGGGAGGAGCGGTAGGAAGGCGCAAGAGAAGATCATCAAGACGAAGGCAAAAAGATTTGCCACGATCGGAGTGTCTGGCCAGATCCACCCGGACTGTCCGGCCTGGCCGAGAGGCAAACTGACGTGGACATTCAATATGCTAGTTCGGACACTACACGGACGCCACCCGGAAACTTCAAAGTTTCCGGCCAGACCGAACTGTCCGGCACACTTCACACGGAGTGTCCGGCCTGACCGGACTGTCCGGCCGATTTCGACCGGAGTGTCGCCACGCCGAATCTGGTCCGAGTCGGTTTGTATCAGTTTGAGTCGTTTGCGTTTAGTTTCGGTTTCTGGTCGCTCCAGCCGCCCTTATAAGCTATGGGACGACCTCTAGTTAGGGTTTAGACCACGTTAAAATATTTTGGAGTTGTTTGTTTCATAGAACCTCTGGAATTACCCTGTGTTTGAATATATCAACTATAATTGAGTGTGATCTGTTGTTCCATTGGGAATTAGTAGATTGCATACTACCGTTCGTGGTCACGGCTGCGTACGCAAGAGCGTGGTGTTGTGAATATCCTACAAGGTTCGAGAGCTGTTGCATTGGCATCAGGGATCGAGCGAGAGAGTTCATAGCTACAGGCTAGTTATCTATCATCCACCATTATTATTGCCATCCGCTTACTGAGAAGATCGGGCCACCCCATATCATCTTGGTATCAGATTTCCAGTGTTGCCTCGGTAAGCATCCACAATCCATCGATAGATTAGAGAGTGTTTTTGTCCTATACAGAAAAAGCTTTACAAAAAGATTTGCCATAGACTAGATTGCATCATTTTCGAGTTTTAGTTGCTGATTGTATCTTCTCGTAGGTCCGATCTGCAGGTTTTCCTCGTAGGAGTCTAGTTTCCGTTTGTGTCTAGGTTTAAGGTTTCATCTTGTTTTCCGCTGTTCCCACCGTTACCGTTTCCGCAAGTATTTATCGTTTTTCCGAGTCCACATAGCGTACCTTTGTTTGCATACCATAGATACAGCCTATCTACAGCATCTGTGCCTAGGAACGTACCCACGAGACTTGTTGCTTTGCTCCGACAGGCTGCTCATTAGGGTTTGTAGTGCAGAAATTTTCGACAGGCAAAAGCGGACTATCCGGCCGAATTACACTGGACTATCCGGCCCGACCGGAGTCTCCGGCGCATATCAACCGGACTATCCGGCCCAGTTCTGTTATAAGTTGCTGTGCTTGTTTGAATTGAGTAATATAGTTGGAAAAAATCAAAAAAAAAAGAGAGAAAAGAAAAGAGAATCAGTATAACAAAAAAAAGAGATATAGAAGTGTGCAATATTGGAGGCCTTGTTGTGTATAGCACTAATAGATTGAGCAATCTTGTGCCTGTTCTATTTGAACTATTACTAGTGTCTCTCTTGTGCATTGCAATATTCCTTTTCATAAGTTGCTTTGCCACGTTTATCTCCATTGTGTGTGTTTCTTGGGTATTTGTACGATCAGCACTAGGACTTGTTTGCGGTGTAGATAGGGTACCAAACCTATAGCTCCACCTTTACATAACCTGTGTGCCCTGCGATCGTTCTATATACCTTTGATATTCACTTCATCACATCAAGTGCATCAGTCTTTGATTTCGTTTGGTAGAGCATCTCTATTCACTTTGGAACGGTAAGATCTCCTTTCTTATTAGTTGTGAGTGAGTTGTGAGAGTTTCGACCATACAGATTCTGATTTTTGCACTAACCTACTAATCATGTCTACTAGTGATAATGATGTTGTGTTGCAGAAAAAGAAGGATGAGGAGCTCGTCAATTGGCGTGAATATGAAGCTTTGAAATCCCACTTGACACGTGTGTTTACTAACACGACATATTCCATTGACAAGAATCTCCAAGATATGAATATGAGATTGGATCAGCATGTTGGGACAGTTGATACTATCCAAACGCAAGTGGCTACGCTCAATGTCAATGTCACCACTTTGCAGCCGTCCATTGAGGGTTTGACAACCGCCTTGCATAGAAGGGAAGATCCTCAACATGATGATGCCTTTGATGATTTTGATGAGGGTAGCGCTGTTGATGCTGCTCCACATGTTGGCAGGGGACGTGCTATTCCCCCTGTCCATGCACCTGCTCATGGTCGTGGGTTTGCCAATCTTGGGCATGGTCCACGTGTGCCCAACCAAGCTGCCGATGATGGTTTGGGCAAGCCAAAATTCTCGATTCCTAAGTTTGATGGTTCCATTGATCCTGAAGACTACCTCACCTAGGAATTGAAGATTGAGAAACTCTGGCGCTTATTTGACTATCCAGAAGATAAGAAGGTCAAGCTTGCAGCATATGAATTTGATGGTTATGCTTTGCGTTGGTGGGATGCTCTTGTGCAACATAGGCGGGAGGATAATGAACTTCCTGCGATGGATTGGCGCGAGATGAAGGAAATCATGAAGGCTCGTTTCGTACCAACCAACTACTTGCGATCAGTTTTTGATAAATTGATGCAACTGAAGCAAGGAACCATGACAGTTGATGAGTACTACATGGAGATGGAGATGGTTATGCAGCGTGCTAGAACTCGTGAGTCCATTGAGATGACCATGCAGCGATTCCTAAACAATTTGAAGTTACCAATCAAGAGCATTGTTCGTCATCACAAGTATGAGACCATGAATGAGTTGTTGCATCATGCTAGAGAGGCCGAATCCCAGTTGGCAGAAGAGGCGAAGTCACGTGCTCGTTTTCCGTTCTCCAGCAGATTTTTGGCCAGGTCTACACCTCCTACAGTCACGCCACCAGCTGCTGCTCCATTTACACCATCGGCCAAACCAGCAAGTACACCTTCATTTGGTTCTAATGCTCGAAAACCCGCTGCTCCTGTTGCTAGCTCGGGTTCCAACATGTCTACTGCACGTACTCGTGATGTAGTGTGCCATACTTGTGGAGGTAGAGGTCACTACAAGAAGGATTGTCCAAACAGAAAGGTTATGTTTGTTAATGAACAAGGTGAAGTAGAAAGTGGAGATGAAGCTTCTGATGATGATATTGATGACGGCGAGGAAGGTGCTGATGCATATGCTGAGCGTGCACCCACTATTTTCGTATCTTCACATGTACTTAGTGTGCAACCGGTTGAGGAATCCCAGCATTGCAACTTGTTCCAAATAAAAGCTCTAGTTGGACCAAACAAAGCTTGCAAGGTAATTATTGATGGAGGTAGCTGCAGAAATCTTGCAAGTAAGGAACTCTGTGCCAAACTGAATTTGACATACTTACCTCATCCCAAGCCATGCTACATACAATGGTTGAGCAACAATGGTGAGGTGAAGGTAAATCATATGGTACGAGTGAATTTTCAAATAGGGCCATACAAAGATTCTATTGATTTTGATGTGGTTCCTATGACAGTTTGTCACCTACTATTGGGTCGGCCTTGGCTCTATGATCGCCATGTGCAACACAATGTCCGAGCCAATACATATCACTTGGAATTCAAAGGAAAGAAGATTACTATGCAACCAATGACACCACAAGAAATTGTGAATGATTCTCGCCAGAAGATAGAGGTGAATTTGAAGGAAGATACTACCACTCGGCGAGATTGTGTGACAGCTGTTCCTGATGTAATTGAGCCTAAATTGAGTGATATAACGAAAAGTGAGAGAGTGCCTGGCTTATTGATATTAGCCACTAAGGAAGATATGAGAGAATTTCGTGAGGATCCTACAACCATGCCACTTGTGCTCATGTATAAGGGCGAGGTATTGGTTTCTAACAACATGACCCCTATTTCTCTTGGTGTTTCATCTGTTTTGCGGGACTTTGGGGATGTGTTTCCAGAAGACGTACCCGCAGGTTTGCCTCCCTTGCGTGGTATAGAACATCAAGTGGACTTGATTCCTGGCGCCACACTTCCCAACCGTGCACCCTACAGGACTAATCCCGAAGAAACTAAAGAAATTTAGAAGCAAGTACAAGCGTTGTTGGATAAAGGGTACATTCGTGTCTCTCTTAGCCCTTGTGCTGTTCCTGTTATTTTAGTTCCTAAGAAAGATGGTACTTGGCGCATGTGTGTTGATTGTAGATCGATTAATAACATCACTATTCGATATCGTCATCCTATTCCACGCTTAGAGGATATGCTAGATGAATTGACTGGTGTCATTGTTTTCTAAAATTGACTTGCGTAGTGGTTATCATCAAATTAGGATGAAAGAAGGGGATGAATGGAAAACTGCTTTCAAAACAAAATTCGGTTTGTATGAGTGGTTAGTTATGCCGTTTGGTCTTACTAATGCACCTAGTACTTTCATGCGTTTGACGAATCATGTTTTGAGAGAGTTTATTGGTCGTTTCGTGGTTGTTTACTTTGATGATATACTCATATACAGCCACACCGAATCTGAACGTTGCACTCATATTAGACAAGTTTCGCAAGTGTTACGTGATAATAAACTGTATGCTAATCTTGAGAAGTGTACATTTGCAAAACATAAGGTCATATTTTTAGGATTTGTTGTTTCTAAGCATGGAGTAGAGGTAGATCAATTTAAAATTGAATCAATTCAGAATTGGCCTACTCCAATGAATGTTAGTCAAGTGCGTAGTTTCCACGGTCTCGCTGGTTTCTATAGGCGCTTTGTGAAAGATTTTAGCACCATTGCTGCACCATTAAATGATTTGACAAAGAAAGGTGTTCCTTTTGTATGGGGCACGGCCCAAGACATTGCTTTTGATACATTAAAACGTTTGCTTACTTCTGCACCATTACTTGCATTACCTGATTTTTTGAAGCAATTTGAAGTTGAATGTGATGCTAGTGGTATAGGCATAGGTGGCGTTTTGATGCAAGAGGGTCGGCCTATAGCTTATTTTTCTGAGAAATTGACTGGTGCTCGTTTGAATTATTCAATCTATGATAAAGAATTGTATGCACTTGTTAGAGTACTTGAGGTTTGGCAACATTATTTGTGGCCAAAAGAATTCATCATACATTCTGATCATGAAGCATTGAAATACTTGAAAGCTCAATCAAACTTGCATAGAAGATTAGCTAAATGGGTTGAGTTCATTGAGTCTTTTCCTTACATCATTAACTATAAGAAGGGAAAAGAGAACATTGTTGCTGATGCTCTATCTAGAAAGAACATGCTATTAACCAATCTTGATGTTAAAATTCCTGGATTAGAAGCTATTTGTGCACTTTATGCAACTGACCATGATTTTGCTGAACCACATCGTTTGTGTGCTTTTAGAAACGCATGGGATAAGTATCATATACATGATGGATATTTGTTTCAAGCTAACAAACTATGTATTCCAGAATCATTGTTGCGTTTGTTCTTAGTGGAGGAATCACATGCTGGTGGTTTGATGGGTCACTTTGGGCGTGAGAAGACGTTGCTCATGCTTGCTGATCACTTTTATTGGCCCAAGATGAGGCGTGATGTGTACAGATTTGTGAGCCGATGTATTACATGCCACAAGTCAAAATCTAAGCTGAAGCCTGACGGTTTGTATACACCTCTCTCTACACCGACTACTCCATGGGAAGACATTAGTATGGATTTTGTGCTAGGTCTACCTAAAACTCAGAGAGGTCATGATTCTATATTTGTGGTAGTGGATAGGTTCTCTAAGATGGCTCATTTTATTGCCTACCACAAAAGCGATGATGCGTCGCATGTTGCTAACCTGTTTTTCAGGGACATCGTGAGATTACATGGAGTACCAAAGACGATTGTTTCTGACCGTGATGTGAAGTTCATGAGCTACTTTTGGAAGACCTTATGGGGAAAGCTAGGAACGAAGTTGCTGTTCAGTACTACATGTCATCCCCAAACAGATGGTCAAACAGAGGTGGTGAATCGAACATTGTCACAACTGCTAAGGATCATGATTAAAAAGAATCTGCGGGAGTGGGAAGAGTGTTTGCCACATGTTGAGTTTGCTTACAACAGGGCTATGCATTCAACTACTCAACTTTGTCCTTTTGAGGTGGTGTATGGTTTCAAGCCATTGATGCCACTTGATATGTTGCCTCTGCTATTACATGAGAGAGTTGATATGGAGGCATCAAAACGTGCTGATTATGTGAAGAAAATACATGAGAAGACTCGAGAGGCTATTGAGAAGAAAGGCAAGAACATTGCTGCTGCAAGGAATCAAGCAAGGAAATAAGTGTTGTTCGAGCCTAGAGATATGGTTTGGTTGCATCTACGCAAGGATAGGTTCCCACTACTTCGAAAGTCAAAATTGAAGCCACGTGGTGCTGGTCCTTACAAGGTGTTATCCAAGATTAATGATAATGCCTACTCTGTTGATATACCTATTGAGGAGTTTGGTGGAGTTAGCAATAGCTTCAACGTTGCTGATTTGTCACCATATGCTGGAGAAGACCTTGGAGCGTCGAGGTCGACGCCTTTTCAAGGGGGGGAGATGATGAGGACTTCCCTACAATTACACCTACCCCAATGACTACTGAAGATGCTACAACTGTTGCAAGAAAGGATCAGTCCAATGAGATTAGAATTGGACCTATTACAAGTGCTCGTGCTAAGCTACTGGAACAACAGGTGAATTTACTCGTAAACGAATCTGGTACTTTGATTGATGAGAACTTTATACTGCCTAAGTCTATGCATTTATGTATGATCAGGTTCGTTGGAGAAACAAGCATGGCGCGAGGAGGAGAGGGGCTACAAGAGAAGCCCAACATGATGATCGCCCAAGGATGCGCGAGGGAGGAGCGGGAGGAAGGCGCAAGAGAAGATCATCAAGACGAAGACAAAAAGATCTGCCACGACCAGAGTGTCCGGCCAGATCCACCGGATCGTCTGCCTGGTCGAGAGGCAACCGGGCGTGGACATTCAAGATGCCGCCGACACTACACGGACGCCACCCAGAAACTTCAAAGTTTCCGGCCAGACCGGACTATCCGGCACACTTCACCCGGAGTGTCCGGCCTGACCGGACTGTCCGGCCGATTTCGACCGGAGTGTCCGCCCTCCGACCGAATCTGGTCCGAGTCGGTTTGTATAAGTTTGAGTCATTTGTGTTTAGTTTCGGTTTCTGGTCGCTCCAGCCGCCCTTATAAGCTATGGGACGACCTCTAGTTAGGGTTTAGACCATGTTAAAATATTTTGGAGTTGTTTCTTTCATAGAACCTCTGGAATTACCCTGTGTTCGAATATACCAACTATAATTGAGTGTGATCTGTTGTTCCATTGGGAATTAGTAGATTGCATACTACCGTTCGTGGTCACGGCTGTGTACGCAAGAGCATGGTGTTGTGAATATCCTACAAGGTTCGAGAGCTATTGCATTGGCAACAGGGATCGAGCGGGAGAGTTCATAGCTACAGGCTAGTTATCTATCATCCACCATCATCACCGCCATCCGCTTATTGAGAAGATCGGGCCACCCCATATCAACGGCCTAGCTCGATGGACATCACCTTAATTTCCTGAAAGTCTGGCCAAGTAAATAGCCAGGGACACAACCGTGAGTACTTTTGAATGTACTCGCAAACCACCCAGATAAGGGAACAAAGGAAATGCAATTATGGCTGTGGTGAGATAGCTCTATCTGGGATTGCTTTGAAAATCCTAAACTACATTGAAGTTATGGCATCTCCATATCTTTGTTGAAAAAGAGTTCTGAAAAAACATGCTTCTGTTTTATAAATCCAGACATCTCCATGTCTTTGTTGAAAAAGAGTTTTGAAAACAATTTTGTAGTAAAAACCCTTTTTGAACATCTTCGACCCCTCGGGTCAAAACAAAACCTTCAAACTTGGGTTCCCCCGGAACCTTCGTCCTCAGAGTACTTGTTTCCCAAACAAGCACAATTTGGGTACTCCTAGCCAACACCTTTACAACCGTCCTTGACCATAGACACGGCTATTCGCATAGGTTATACTCTGCAGAGTTTGCACACTTTACCCACAAGAATCAATACATCCGTCGGATTCAACCACGACCCACTACCACTGTAGATGGGGGTCCGGATAATCAAACCTAAATTTTCGCTTGTCTACACTAGCAAAGGCATGCTTTTCCTCTTGGGTTTGTTCTCCCCGGCAACGAGTATGTGGCTCCCAGCCTTCCTTCCGTACACGCGCATACCCAAGCCGTAACTTGGCGTATACCTTAAATTTGGTGACTCCACTTCCTTCCGTACTACCTAAGTCATACCGTCTACGGGAGACCCAATTGTTGCATTGGACTCCTGATTGTTCAGGCTCATTCTTGCCGAGGCAAGCGACAGGCTTCAGATCCTTGATCTGGGATGCCGGCCCGGGATTCCAGGGATTTCTCCCTATAAGCATGGTAGAAGTTGCCTCGGCTAATACGGACAAACTACGAGTTAAGCCCCAGCAACCTGGGGTAATGTGGTTGCGCAGATAATTTTTTTTCCAGTAAAGGCGTAGAACATCCCATCACTTTCTCCTGTCTCATCTTCACCATCTCTTTTGTTAAAACTTCCACTGAGAACGATGCCTCTTCCCAGGGTTTTACAAAGTCGTTTTTGAAACATTTTGTAGTGGGGAAAATCCCAAAACAGTTTATTTTTTATCAAAATCGGGGTTTCCAAGGAGGTAGGATGGTAACCATCATACTCTCGGTCAAAAGGGGATAATGAGGGGTTCGTCGGGGTGGTGCCTTGAAGGACACGAAATCATAACTTGGAGGAGCCAAGTTACTACCGCGGTATTTGTAAAACAAGACATGCTCTCATGCAATTTATAAAGAATATATAAAACAGGTATAAGAGAGTAGGACATATATCAGAGTTCGGGAAATGGTGGCTTGCCCGTGATGAGCAATAAGTCCCTGGAGTTCTTCAGATGACCAAGAATACCCAGATAATAATAATAATAAAACCCGTCCTTCTTGTCGTCAGACACTCACACTATTGTCGTCATTGGATACACATGCAAGCACACAATATCACAATCAATACAAGGAATTCAAGCATGAAACCATACAGCAAACAAACATAAGAAATACTACTGGGCTTGGGAGGTTTTGGAGGAAGTTGGGTACTGTTGGTGGAATTTCCAAGATTGCCACTGGGGTGTTTTTCTCTTGGAAGGTAGGTGTCAAGGCTAGATACAAGGGACTTGGTTTAGGGTTCTGTGGTCAGTAGGTTACCAATGTTCAAAGGTGATATCCTCTGATAGGTCTTGTCAAGACAAAACCATCACAAGTGGTTTCACTTGATTATCAATTTTCTAGAATTAGTTATGCTTTTTATAGTGAATTAAACTCTAGTTTGAGGAAATAATTCACCAGAAAGGTTCTGCAGCTCCAAAAATTATTTCCTTGGATGGTTTGGTAGTACTTGATGTACTGAACTACCTAGAGTTGGAATCATGTCAAAATAAGTAACAGAATGCCCTCAGGAAATTCCCAAAGACAGTTCTATATGATTCTTCTCCTTTTTACCAGATTAAAACTACAAGAGCTATTGAGTTGGTTCCAAAGGCATGTGCTAGGTATTTAAAATACCTTTTTTGATGAATTGGATTCACCCTTTTTGGAGTTGCCAAACTCCTGGAGTGATTTAATTAGTGAAAATACCCATCACAGAGGTATTTCAATCACTAAAATTCAACCAGAGCTCAATAAATTCTGAGCTGCTGGGGTTTGGTAGATCTTGGTACTAGGGTGTACTTAGAGGTGGAATCAGGTCAAAACCACATTTGGTTAGGCCTGGGGAATTTATCTAAGACAGAAAGTTGCTGTTTTTGTTATTTTTCCTAATGGAAGAATACAGTTCACCTTGGGCTGAGACCTATGCTGGATGATAGGTACTTCATATAAATTCTAGTAGGTCTAGGGTTCATCTCAAATGGAAATGTAAAACTCACAGAGGAAATTAATTAAGGTTCCAGATACAAGTTAGCAGATTAATTATTAGCAAATATTGGAATTTATTTTGGACATGGGGTTGTCTCTGCATGTTTTAGAAAACATCAGAGATCCACCAGAAAAATAGATCTAGACATTTGTACTTGATTTACAATTTTATTTGGATTTAATCCTAGCAGAAACTGTTCTGGAATAAAGGATCTTCTAAAGGAAAAAGAAAAAGGGTGTAAAAGGGCCGGATCTGAGGAGCTACTAGGCTGCAGGGGAGGTTTCGGCCTGCCGGGCAGCTTGATCTGAGGAGGAGGAGGGTTTGAACTGTGAGGCGGGGCCCGTCGGTCGTAGCGATGGGGCCGAAGGGGTATCGGACGCTGTTGGCCGTTGGATTAAGTCGCGATGGACGACACTCAGTCGTCGTCTACGCGACAGAGGGTGGCCGGCGACGGGAACCCTAGGCGGAGCGGGGAGGAGCGGGGAGGATACCTGAGGGCTCGGGGGAGGTCGAGGAGGCGGTAGGACGACGCGGTGGTCAACGACGAGCCGAACAAGGGGCAGCACGGGGTGATCTGACGCCGGGAGGTAGCTGGCACGACGGCGGCCGAGGATGAACTCGTTGGTGCTCGCTGGCAGGGACAGATGAGTTGGCCCTGGACAAAAAGGGGAGCACCGTCAGGTAGAGGACGAGGAGGAGAACTCCTGGGCTGACATGCAGAGAGAATGGGGAGGGAGGAGAGAGCCTTGCTCGATTTTTGTGAGGAGGCCGAGGCTCTCCTCTTCTTCTTCCTTGGACAACACAGAGCAGGGAGAGGTAGGGCATGCTGGGGGAGGTGAGTGGAGGTGGAAGTGGGCAAATGAGGGTAGGGAGCTGGCTGGGGGAGGGCTGCTGGCCTTTATACCATGGGGGGAACAAGATGGGGTAAATTACCCTTTTGGACAAGGGGGAGGGCAAAGCTGGCCAGTGATTGGTCTAGGGGGAGGTGGAGAGGGGTAGGATGGTAATTGGGTCATGCTGGACCAGAGAGAGAGGGGGTGGCATCAGTGGTAATTAAGTTGGGTTGATCCTTGTAGGAATTGGGGTTATTTCTCCTTCTTGCTACAAGGGCAATATGGGTAATTGGTGGGGTGGTGCTACAGTGGTGGTCGACCAGTAGGGTGTCCTGGTGCTAAGGATGAGCTGTGATCAAGCTTTGGTGAAATTTGGAATTAGTTTGAGGAATGGATTTGCTAAAATGGCAAATTTGATCCAATATATGGTTGTGAAGTAAGTCCAAAATGTTACATTGGACTAGAGGAGAAAATGGTACTGGTAGGTAGATAGGGTCAAAGTAGACTCCTAGGATTTATTTGAGATTTTTCAGAGGAGTTTTAGTCCTCCTAAATCCAATTGCGCAAAAAGGACAGAAATGATTTTTAGAAGATCATTTGATAAACTTCCATTAGACAAGGATGGATTTTGGTTTGAGAGGGTCCCAAATGTGTATACACACTTAGGGGAATTTTCCCAAGATTTATTGGGTATTAAAAGTATTTAAAATAATTATTATTCCAATTCAGCCATTTAAGAAAATGGACAAAGAGAAATTAATAAAGCTTCTCAAAAATATTTATTTTTGAGATGGAAAGATAGGGTATGATTGGTGGGACTCACATGAGCCAAAAGTTAGGGAAGTGTTTTGGTAAAAACCAAACTTTCCTTTATGGAGGGAGTTTTGGAGGTTTTGACTATTTAAGAAATTAAATAGTTTTGGGGCCATAATAATTATGGATAATTATTGATAAACATTGAGGATCAAATTAGATTAGATAGACAAGGGGTAGAAATAAGTTGCAACCTTGTGGAAAGGAATTCCAACTTGAAAAGGATGGAAAACAAAAGGGTTGATGATCTAGGGTGGTGTTATTTTTATACCACCAAAACATGCTTGCATCTTGGAGCTCAGAGCTCACCTTGGTGCAAGGGATAGATTGATAGGTATACCAAGTCATATGGATGAACATGGCAGGAGGAGTTTGAATTAATAGCATTTGGGCTGATCTAGAATTGATGGCAAACTTTGTTGAAATTAAGGCTGCCATGAAATATGGGTCATGATGCCTTATAAACCATGTGGGTTTAAGCAGCACAGAGATCCATTTGGAGGAAGGGAAGTATGTTCTGATAGAAATCAATGAGTAGAACATCACCATGCAGAGAGTTGGTCCAAAGGGATTTGGATGGTGAGGTGAGCTTCTACCAAAGTAGGTATGATGATTAGTTTTTGCAGGAAAATTTATTTTCTTGTCTGCAAAACCATCAAGGATGAGTGGGTTGTAGTAGGATCTAACCAGGGTCAAATGTGGGACTTGGTAGTCCATATGATGGTTAACAAGAGGGTTCAAGTGAATTTCCAAAAATGCACATTGTTTGAGAAAAGGAGGCACTCAAAAAGGTGATGCTGAAACTGTTTCCAGGCTTAGCCAAATTTGGCAGTTGAGGAGTTTGACTAGAGTATGAGAGGGAAAGTTCTTGGAGGGGTTGCAAGGTATCAGAGCTTTACTAAAGAGGTGATATGGAAATGTAGAGTGAGTAGAAGAGGTCCTTGCTAGATGTTAGGTCTTCTTGAGAACATCTAGAAGGGAAATCCTGAGAATAGATGTGGTTGAGAGTTTTAGATAATCACCTAGTGGTTAGGGATCATAACAAGGTTTGCTTTCTTGCTTAGGGATTGATGATTGGGAAACATCTTGATCCTAGTGATGAGCTTCTAAGGTAGCTCATTCTACTTCCTAAGCAAACAAGTCAAACAGCAGATCAAGGCAACTCATCAGACAGCAGATCAAGGCAACTCATCTTATACTCAAATCAACTATTACTAGGGGTCACCATCAAGCTTAGCTTGGAGGTAAAGTTGGGAGCATTTTGAAGAGGTTGAGTTTTGAATAAGAGGAGGGTTCTTGGTATTTCTACCAAGAGTAGAATTCAATTGCTTTTGGAAAGAGGTTTTGGGAACACTAGAGGTAAGATTAGTTGAGTGTTCTATCTTGAAAACATAAGGAGATAGTATTATATATCTCTCCATAGTTTTGTTAATGGGAGCTTCCAAAATAGTTTAAGGTTACATAGGCATCTTGGCTCCTGTTTGAAAAGTCAAAACGTTTGAGAATATGTAAAGTAAGCCAAGATAGTTTTGGTAAATAGCTTTTGTCAACTGAGGGTGAGGTAAGGAGTATCCTAAGATACACATCATAAGCACAAGTGCAAGCAAACAACAAGCAAGCACTGCACCAAAACACAAGAAAAAGTTTTTGTTCCCCCTGATTTTTGCATTCCGGACAACTAATCAGGGTTGCTGAAATTGGGATGTTACAGACCTTTCCCCCTTAAAAGAATCTCGTCCCGAGATTCCGGAGAGTAAGGTTAGGGGATTTGTCTCGGGGTTAGTACCATGTGTTTCTTGCGGGCTAACTTGTCGACCTTGTCTTCGAGTAGTAACATCTTGACAACAGGGTTGAACTTCAGTCTTCTTGAAACTCGGGGGTCGAGCTGGCGTCCACCATTGTTGCGGGGAGGGATCTTCCTTCTGTAAGGGTCTATTGCGCTTCACTTAAGTGGGTTAGTGTATCCAAGTCTGTGACCAGTCTGTGCTCTGAGATTTGCGTCTTCGGGTCCCTCGGTCGGGAAGGGGGGATTATTTATTTTGCGGGAAAGACGCAATCTTTCCCCCTTAGGATTGGACTAAGGTGGGTCGGATGGTTACAATTAGGGGACTAGGCAAAAGTAGGTCTCAAGGTAGCATAGGAAAACATAAGGAGGGCGGCATCCTAGCTGTCTTTCCAGGGGGACATGGGCTAGTTTACTACAGATGACACTCGTCGACTAACGGGAAGTCCTGGAGTGGGTTAAGGGGCTTCTCTCTCTTGATCTTTACTTCCATAGGGTTCTATCATCTAGGAAGGTGTGGGACATCTTCAGTCTTGAGCTGCGTGGCAGCGAGCGATAGGGTGACCATCTTTTTTGAGGGAGGGGACCTTGGATGTCTTTGAGATTCTCTGTCGAGGAAGTCTTGACGGATTTTCTCTCACGGCATTCTCTGCTGAAGTGACCGGGTAGTCCACACGTGAAACAGATGCCCATCCTTTGGTGTAGCTGCTTTGACGCCTTGCCTTTGTTGGTACCGGGAGATTGACGGGTTATGCCAATGAGGGGATATATAGGGAATTTTATGGGGACATGGTCTTGGCCTTCGCAGAGGAAACAAGTGATAAGTCGAGTTGGACAAACTTTGGACGAGTGAGGTTCTCTGCAGTTTGGGTAGTGGCCGAAACATCTGCTGGCTTGGTGTCTTTCACTTCCGCATCGGCTACATGCCTTCTTTGGGCTTCCGGTCTTTATGGCCATCCTAGGGAAGGTCTTGTTGGTGGCGGACGATTCGGGTTGGGTCTGATGCAACGACTTGGGTAAAACACGCAAAAAGGAACAATGCAAGCAAGCATAGCAATCAAGGAAGTCATTACATACCAACCAAATCTGCACCCGAGGGTGCTAATAGTGCTTAGGCATTACAAAACGCGTTCAGGGACGATACATGACTCTACCCTATTGCTAAACGGGCGAGTATAGCAACGCGGGTGATTACTCGGAGGGTGCATCTATGGAGTCGGGGCTAGCTTCGGGGTCTCCAACTACTGCAGATCCTCTGGGGTTTGCGGGATATTCAGCATGTCTTTGGTGAAGGTTAGAGTGGTGCCTTCCCATGGTGCAGGGTTGGATGTTGACTCAATCGGCGCGGGTGACTAGACAATTGGGTGGTACTCATTGAGGAAGGAGAGTTCTTCGTCAGTCCCGAGATTCTCGTCTTCAGGGGTTGGAGGTACTTCAGTGATCGGCTTCCTTGCCAAGCGGGCATTGGTGGCTTGGAGGCTTCTTTCACGCTTACGGAGGAGGTTGATATCCATCTTTAGGAGCAGATTCTCGCGTCTTGCCTTGTCAAGGTCTTCCTGTGAACGTTGGAGTAGGTATTCCATATTCTCCAGCTGATTCCCAATGCAGCAGGTGAGGAAAGACTCAGTGGGGAGTCCATCTTCGTCTCTCTTTCCAAACAAGTGGTAGGGAGTATCTTTCAACTCATCTTCGTGGATCTTGCAGATGCGCGCCATGATCTCCTGTATGGCTCGCACCACGCCATCTACCCAGTTGCTATCGAGGAAAGTGAAGATTGTGGGTGCGGTGTCCTCATCGGGGGATGGAATCACAACCTTGATGACCCGTTGCATCACATTGGTGTTACTACGGGGAAGTTCGGTTCCTTTAATAGTTGGCGCGGGTCACTTGACTAACTTCAGTAGGTTGTGAAGTTGCTCTTCAAAGGGCCAGAAACTATCTCCAACAATGATGCGCTCTGAGCGGAAAGAGGCCATCTACAGCAGATTTGTGAGATGGGATTGGGTTAGTGACAGTGTGCAGGATTTTAAGCTTATGAAATCATATTAATTCAAGGAGTTTTCAAAATAGAGGGGGGAAGACATAAGCACTTTTGCAAATAGTCATCTTTTCTCCCTTGTCTTTTAGAAAATAGGTTTGTCGTTTCCTGTCTAACGTCGATGCTAACTAAGGTCTCCTACAGTCAGGATGGCTCTGATACCAAGTCTGTGGGCTCCCCGGATTATTCATCCGAGAAATCCCTGTTATGCATACATCCACGTTCCCATGATCAGTGAGCCGTGGAACATAACCGACAGGTACCATTACAACATCCGAAACATAACGAAATACAAGACTTACATAAATGCCATAATGGCTACATCATCATTAGCAGCAGAACATCACCAAGCGCAGAGCCCAATCGTGCCTCAACCTACAGGCAGCTGACTGGGAAGACGGCCTAGCTCGATGGACGTCACCTTAATTTCCTGAAAGTCTGGCCAAGTAAATTTCCAGGGACACATCCATGAGTACTTTTGAATGTACTCGCAAACCACCCAGATAAGGGAACAAAGGAAATGCAATTATGGCTGTGGTGAGATAGCTCTATCTGGGATTGCTTTGAAAAGCCTAAACTACATTGAAGTTATGGCATCTCCATGTCTTTGTTGAAAAAGAGTTTTGAAAACAGTTTTGTAGTAAAACCCCTTTTTGAACATCTTTGACCCCTCGGGTCAAAACAAAACCTTCGAACTCGGGTTCCCCCGGAACCTTCGTCCTCAGAGTACTTGTTTCCCAAACAAGCATAGTTTGGGTACTCCTAGCCAACACCTTTACAACCGTCCTTGACCGTGGACACGGCTATTCGAATAGGTTATACTCTGCAGAGTTTGCACATTTTACCCACAAGAATCAATACATCCACCGGGATCCAACCACGGCCCACTACCACTGTAGATGGGGTCCGGATAATCAAACCTAACTTTTCGCTTGTCTACACTAGCAAAGGCATGCTTTTCCTCTTGGGTTTGTTCTCCCCGGCAAAGAGTATGTGGCTCCTAGCCATAGTCCTTCCTTCCGTACACGCGCATACCCAAGCCATAACTTGGCATATACCTTATATTTGGTGACTCCACTTCCTTCCGTACTACCAAAGTCATACCGTCCACGGGAGACCCAATTGTTGCACCGAACTCCTGATTGTTTAGGCTCATTCTTGCCGAGGCAAGCGACAGGCTTCAGATCCTTGATCTGGGACGCCGACCCGGGATTCCAGGAATTTCTCCCTATAAGCATGGTAGAAGTTGCCTCGGCTAATACGGACAAACTACGAGTTAAGCCCCAGCAACCTGGGGTAATGTGGTTGCGTGGATAAAAATTGTTCCAGTAAAGGCGTAGAACATCCCATCACTTTCTCCTGTCTCATCTTCACCATCTCTTTTGTTAAAACTTCCACTGAGAATGATGCCTCTTCCTAGGGTTTTACAAAGTCATTTTGGAAACATTTTGTAGTGGGGAAAATCCCAAAACAGTTTATTTTTTATCAAAACCGGGGTTTCCAAGGAGGTAGGATGCTAACCATCATACTCTCGGTCAAAAGGGGAGAATGAGGGGTTCATCGGGGTGGTGCCTCGAAGGACACGAAATCATAACTTGGAGGAGCCAAGTTACTACCGCGGTATTTGTAAAACAAGACATGATCTCATGCAATTTATAAAGAAGATATAAAACAGGTATAAGAGAGTAGGACATATATCAGAGTTCGGGAAATGGTGGCTTGCCTGTGATCAGCAATAAGTCCCTGGACTTCTTCAGATGACCAAGAATACCCAGATAATAATAATAAGAAAACCCGTCCTTCTTGTCGTCAGACACTCACACTATCGAAGTCATTGGATACACATGCAAGCAGACAATATCACAATCAATACAAGGCATTCAAGCATAACACCATACAACAAACAAACATAAGAAATACTACTGGGCTTGGGAGGTTTTGGAGGAAGTTGGGTACTGTTGGTGGAATTTGCAAGATTGCCACTGGGGTGTTTTTCTCTTGGAAGGTAGGTGTCAGGGCTAGATACAAGGGACTTGGTTTAGGGTTCTGTGGTCAGTAGGTTACCAATGTGCAAAGGTGATATCCTCTGATAGGTCTTGTCAAGACAAAACCATCACAAGTGGTTTCACTTGATTATCAATTTTCTAGAATTAGTTATGCTTTTATAGTAAATTAAACTCTAGTTTGAGGAAATAATTCACCAGAAAGGTTCTGGAGCTCCAAAAATTATTTCCTTGGATGGTTTGGTAGTACTTGATGTACTGAACTACCTAGAGTTGCAATCATGTCAAAAGAAGTAAAAGAATGCCCTCAGGAAATTCCCAAAGACAGTTCTGTATGATTCTTCTCCTTTTTACCAGATTAAAACTACAGGAGCTATTGAGTTGGTTCCAAGGGCATGTGCTAGGTATTTAAAATACCTTTTTGTAGGAATTGGTTTCACCCTTTTTGGAGTTGCCAAACTCCTGGAGTGATTTAATTAGTGAAAATACCCATCACAGAGGTATTTAAATCACTAAAATTCAACCAGAGCTCAATAAATTCCGAGCTGCTAGGGTTTGGTAGATCTTGGTACTAGGGTGTACTCGGAGGTGGAATCAGGTCAAAACCACATTTGGTTAGGCCTGGGGAATTTATCTAAGACAGAAAGTTGCTGTTTTTGTTATTTTTCCTAAAGGCAGAATACAGTTCTCCTTGGGCTGAGACCTATGCTGGATGATAGGTACTTCAAATACCTTCCAGTAGGTCTGGGGTTCATCTCAAATGGAACTGAAAACTCACAAAGGAAATTAATTAAGGTTCCAGATACAAGTTAGCAGATTAATTATTAGCAAATATTGGAATTTATTTTGGACATGGGGTTGTCTCTGCATGTTTGAGAAAACATCAGAGATCCACCAGAAAAATAGATCTAGACATTTGGACTTGATTTACAATTTTATTTGGATTTAATCCTAGCAGAAACTGTTCTGGAATAAAGGATCTGCTAATGGAAAAAGAAAAAGGGTGTAAAAGGGGCCGGATCTGAGGAGCTACTAGGCTGCAGGGGAGGTTTCAGCCCATGGCGGCACCTGAGGCGTGGAGGAGGGGTTTGAACCTGACGGGGCGGGCCCGTCGTGGCAGCGGCAGGGCGAAGGGTATCAGGGCGTCGGCCGTTGGATCAAGTCGCGATGGACGGCGCTCAGTCGTCGTCTAAGCGACAGAGGGTGGCCGGCAACAGGAACCCTAGGCGGAGCAGGGAGGAGCGGGGAGGATACCTGAGGGCTCGGGGGAGGTCGAGGAGGCGGTAGGACGACGTGGTGGTCGACGACGAGCCGAACAAGGGGTGGCACGAGGTGATCTGATGCCGGGAGGTAGCTGGCGCAACGGCGGCCGAGGATGAACTCGTCGGTGCTCGCCGGCGAGGACATATGAGTTGGCCCTGGACAAAAAGGGGAGCACCGTCAGGTAGAGGAGGAGGAGGAGAACTCCTGGGCTGACATGCAGATAGAATGGGAGAGGAAGGAGAGAGCCTTTCTTGATTTTTGTGAGGAGGCCGAGCCTCTCCTCTTCTTCTTCCTCGAACAGCACAGAGCAGGGGAGAGGTAGGGCGTGCTGGGGGAGGTGAGTGGAGGTGGAAGGGGGCAAATGAGGGCAGGGAGCTGGCTGGGGGAGGGCTACTGGCCTTTATACCATGGGGGGGGAACTAGATGGGGTAAATTACCCTTTTGGACAAGGGGGAGGGCAAAGCTGGCCAGTGATTGGTCTAGAGGGAGGTGGAGAGGGTTAGGATGGTAATTGGGTCGTGTTGGACCAGAGAGAGGGGGTGGCATCAGTGGTGATTAAATTGGGTTGATCCTTGTAGGAATTGGGGTTATTTCTCCTTCTTGCTACAAGGGCAGTATGGGTAATTGGTGGGGTGGTGCTACAGTGGTGGTCGACCAGTGGGATGTCCTGGTGCTAAGGATGAGCTGTGATCAAGCTTTGGTGAAATTTGGAATTGGTTTGAGGAATGGATTTGCTAAAATGGCAAATTTGATCCAATATATGGTTGTGAAGTAAGTCCAAAAAGTTGCATTGGACTAGAGGAGAAAATGGTACTGGTAGGTAGATAGGGTCAAAGTAGACTCCTAGGATTTATTTGAGATTTTTCAGAGGAGTTTTAGTCCTCCTAAATCCAAATGCTCAAAAAGGACAGAAATGATTTTTAGAAGATCATTTGATAAACTTCGATTGGACAAGGATGGATTTTGGTTTGAGAGGGTCCCAAATGTGTATACGCACTTAGGGGAATTTTCCCAAGATTTATTGGGGATTAAAAGTATTTAAAACAATTATTATTCCAATTCAGCCATTTAAGAAAATGGACAAAGAGAAATAATAAAGCTTCTCAAAAATATATTTTTGAGATGGAAAGATAGGGTATGATTGGTGGGACTCACATGAGCCAAAAGTTAGGGAAGTGTTTTGGTAAAAACCAAACTTTCCTTTATGGAGGGAGTTTTGGAGGTTTTGACTATTTAAGAAATTAAATAGTTTTGGGGCCATAATAATTATGGATAATTATTGATAAACATTGAGGATCATATTAGATGAGATAGAAAAGGGGTAGAAAGAAGTTGCAACCTTGTGGAAAGGAATTCCAACTTGAAAAGGATGGAAAACAAAAGGGTTGATGATCTAGGGTGGTGTTATTTCTATACCACCAAAACATGCTTGCATCTTGGAGCTCAGAGCTCACCTTGGTGCAAGGGATAGATTTATAGGTATAACAAGTCATATAGATGAACATGGCAGGCGGAGTTTGAATTAATAGCATTTGGGCTGATCTAGAATTGATGGCAAACTTTGTTGAAATTAAGGCTGCCATGAAATATGGGTCATGATGCCTTATAAACCATGTGGGTTTAAGCAGCACAGAGATCCATTTGGAGCAAGGGAAGTAGGTTCTGATAGACATCAATGAGTAGAACATCACCATGCAGAGATTTGGTCCAAAGGGATTTGGATGGTGAGGTGAACTTCTACCAAAGTAGGTATGATGATTAGTTTTTGCAGGAAAAGTTATTTTCTTGTCTGCAAAACCATCAAGGATGAGTGGGTTGGAGTAGGATCTAACCATGGCCAAATGTGGTCCATTTTAGTACATAGGATGGTTAACAAGAGGGTTCAAGTGCATTTCCAAAAATGCACATGGTTTGAGAAAAGGAGGCACTCAAAAAGGTGATGCTGAAACTGTTTCCAGACTTGGCCAAATTTGGCAGTTTTGAGGAGTTTGACTAGAGTATGAGAGGGAAAGTTCTTGGAGGGGTTGCAAGGTATCAGAGCTTTACTAAAGAGGTTATATGGAAATGTAGAGTGATTATTAGAGGTCCTTGCTGGATGTTAGGTCTTCTTGAGAACATCTAGAAGGGAAATCCTCAGAATAAATCTGGTTGAGGGTTTTAGATAATCACCTAGTGGTTAGGGATCATAACAAGGTTTGCTTTATTGCTTAGGGATTGATGATTGGGAAACATCTTGATCCTAGTGATAAGCTTCTAAGGTAGCTCATTCTACTTCCTAAGCAAACAAGTCAAACAGCAGATCAAGGCAACTCATCAGACAACAGATCAAGGCAACTCATCTTGTACTCAAATCAACTATTACTAGGGGTCACCATCAAGCTTAGCTTGGAGGTAAAGTTGGGAGCATTTTTAAGAGGTTTAGTTTTGAATAAGAGGAGGGTTCTTGGTATTTCTACCAAGAGTAGAATTCAATTGCTTTTGGAAAGAAGTTTTGGGAACACTAGAGGTAAGATTAGTTGAGTGTTCTATCTTGAAAACATTAGGAGATAGTATTATATATCTCTCCATAGTTTTGTTAATGGGAGATAACAAAATAGTTTAGGTTACATGGGCATCTTGGCTCCTGTTTGAAAAGTCAGAACGTTTGAGAATATGTAAAGTAAGCCAAGATAGTTTTGGTAAATAGCTTTTGCCAACTGAGGGTGAGGTAAGGAGTATCCTAAGATACACATCATAAGCACAAGTGCAAGCAAACAACAAGCAAGCACTGCACCAAAACACAAGAAAAAGTTTTTGTTCCCCCTGATTTTTGCATTCCGGACAACTAATCAGGGTTGCTAAAATTTGGATGTTACAGATCCACCAGTGTCATTGCATGTGTGTTGTTTTCATAAACCACAACTAGAGTCATTGCATGTGTGTTATTTTCATAAACCTCATGGATGCACCAGTGTCATTGCATGTGTTTTATTTTCATAATCCACATGGATCCACCAGAGTCATTGCATGTGTGTTCTTTTCATAAACCACATGGATCCACCAGTGTCATTGCATGTGTGTTCTTTTCATAAACCACATGGATCCACCAGTGTCATTGCACGTGTGTTCTTCTCCTAAACCACCACTAGAGTTATTGCATGTGTGTTCTTTTCATAAACCACCACTAGAGTCATTGCATGTGTGTTCTTTTCATAAACCACATGGATCCACTAGAGTTGATTGTATTTGTGTTCTTTTCATAAACCACAACTAGAGTCATGCATTTGTGTTTTTTTCAAAAACCACATGGATTCACCGGTGTCATTGCATGTGTGTTCTTTTCATAAACCACGGTTAGAGTCATTGCATGTGTGTTCTTTTCATAAACCACATGGATCCACTAGTGTCATTGCATGTGTGTTATTTTTATAAACCACATGCATCCACCAGAGTCATTTCATGTGTGTTCTTTTCATAAACCACATGGGTCCACTAGAGTTCATTGCATTTGTGTTCATTTCATAAACCACATGGATCCACTAGAGTTCATTGCATGTGTGTTATTTTCATAAACCACATAGATCCACTAGTGTTATCGCATTTGTGTTGTTTTCATAAACCACATGGATGCACCAGTTTCATTGCACGTGTGTTCTTCTCCAGAATCATTGCGTGTGTGTTCTTTTCATAAACCACATGGATCCACTAGAGTTCATTGGATGTGTGTTATTTTCATAAACCACACGGATCCACTAGAGTTCATTGCATGTGTGTTCTTTTCATAAACTACATGCATCCACTAGTGTCATTGATGTGTGTTCTTTTCATAAACCACATGGATCCACCAGTGTCATTGCATGTGTGTTCTTTTCATAAAACACCACTAGAGTTCATTGCATGTGTGTTCTTTTCATAAACCACATGGATCCACCAGTGTCATGGATGTGTGTTCTTTTCATAAAGCACATGGATCCACCAGTGTCATTGCATGTGTGTTCTTTTCATAAACCACCACTAGAGTGTTTTCATGTGTGTTATTTTCATATACCACCACTATAGTCATTGCATGTGAGTTCTTTTCATAAACCACATGGATCTACTAGAGTTGATTGCATTTGTGTTCTTTTAATAAACCACGACTAGAGTCATTGCATTTGTGTTTTTTTCAAAAACCACATGGATACACCAGTGTCATTGCATGTGTGTTCTTTTCATAAACCACGGCTAGAGTCATTCATGTGTGTTCTTTTCATAAACCACAAGGATCCACCAGTGTCATTGCATGTATGTTCTTTTCATAATCCAGATGGATCCACCAGAGTCATTGCATGTGTTTTTTTCATAAACCACCACTAGAGTCCTTGCATGTGTGTTCTTTTCATAAAGCACATATGGATCCACTAGAGTCATTGCATGTGTGTTCTTATCCTAAACCACCACTAGAGTCATTGCATGTGTGTTCTTTTCACAAACCACCACTAGAGTCATTGCATGTGTGTTATTTTCATAAACCATATGGATCCACTAGAGTTCATTGCATTTGTGTGCATTTCATAAACCACATGGATCCACTAGAGTTCATTGCATGTGTGTTCTTTTCATAAACCACATGTATCTACTAGTGTCATTAGATGTGTGTTCTTTTCATAAACCACATGGATCTACCAGTGTCATTGCATGTGTGTTATTTTCATAAACCACCACTAGAGTGATTGCATGTGTGTTCTTTTCATAAACCACCACTAGAGTCATTGCATGTGTATTATTTTCATAAACCACATGGATCCACTAGAGTTCATTGCATGTGTGTTCTTTTCATAAACCACATGGATCCACCTTATCATTGGATGTGTGTTCTTTTCATAAACCACATGGATCCACCAGTGTCATTGGATGTGTGTTCTTTGCATAAGCCACCACTAGAGTCATTGCGTGTGTGTTGTTTTCAGAAACCACATGGATCCACTAGAGTTCATTGAATTTGTGTTCATTTCATAAACCACATGGATCCACTAGAGTTCATTGCATGTGTGTTCATTTCATAAACCACATGGATTTTGGGAATATGCCCTAGAGGTAATATGATATGGGGTGGCCCGATCTTCTCAGCAAGCACTTGTCGATGGTGATGGTGGATGATAGATAACTAGCCTATAGCAATGAACTCTCCCGCTCGTTCCCTGATGCCAATGCAATAGCTCTCGAACCTTGTAGGATATTAACAACACCATGCTCTTGCGCACGCAGCCTTGACCACGAACGGTAGTATGCAATCTACTAATTCCCAATGGAACAACAAATCACACTCAATTATAGTTGGTAAATTCGAATACAGGGTAATTTCAGAGGTTCTATGAAAGAAACAACTCCAAAATATTTTAACGTGGTCTAAACCCTAAGCTACGACGCCCCCATCTATTTATGGGTCCAAAGGGCGGCGGCCTATGGTGGAACCCGAGTTGGTTCCACCCAACCTGGATACAAACCGGCCACAAGTGGCTCGGCCAAGACTGGATCTGCCGTGGCAGAGTCCTAGTCGGTTTTCCTGCCGCGATAGCCGGCCGTGGCAGAGAAACGAGGCTTTTCTCTGCCGCGGCAGAGAACTTCCTCCTCTTGTTGATCATCGTCTTGGACAGGTCCTTGCGCTTCCTCCCTCTCCTCCCTCGCGCATTCTTTATTGATCAACACGCCTTGTTCCATTAGCTCCTCGCTCCGTGCTTCACCTTCTTCTCCTAAGTACCTGATCATGCAATAATTCAAAGACTTAGGTAGTATAAATTTCTCATTAACTAAAACACCAGGTTCATTAAGAAACAAGTTCACCTGTTGTTCTAGTAGCTTGGCACGAGCTCTTGTGATTGGTCCAATCCTTGTCTCATTGGATTGATCCTTCTTTGCAATTGGAACAACTTCATTAGCAATTGGGGTAGGTGTCATTGTAGGGATGTCCTCATCATCTCCCCCCCTTCAAAAGGCGTCGTCCTCGACGCTCCAAGGTCTTCTCCAAGATATGGTGACAAATGAGCAACGCTGAAACTATTGCTAACTCCACCAAACTCCTCAATAGGTATATCAACCGAGTAGGCATTATCATTAATCTTGGATAACACCTTGTAAGGACCAGCACCACGTGGCTTCAATTTTGACTTTCGAAGTAGTGGAAACCTATCCTTGCGTAGATGCACCCAGACCATATCTCCAGGCTCGAACAACACTTCTTTTCGTGTTTGATTCCTTGCAGCAGCAATGTTCTTGCCTTTCTTCACAATAGCCTCTCGAGTCTTCTCATGTATTTTCTTCACATAATCATCATGTTTTGATGCCTCCATATCAACTCTCTCATGTAATGGCAGAGGCAACATATCAAGTGGTGTCAATGGCTTGAAACCATACACCACCTCAAAAGGACAAAGCTGAGTAGTTGAATGCACAGCCCTGTTGTAAGCAAACTCAATATGTGGCAAACACTCTTCCACTCCATGATTCTTTTTAATCATGGTCCTTACCAGCTATGACAATGTTCTATTCACCACCTCCGTTTGACCATCTGTTTGGGGATGACATGTAGTACTGAACAGCAACTTCGTTCCTAGCTTCCCCCATAAGGTCTTCCAAAAGTAGCTCATGAACTTCACATCACGGTCAGAAACAATCATCTTTGGTACTCCATGTAATCTCACGATGTCCCTAAAAAACAAGTTAGCAACATGCGACGCATAAATCGCTTTGTGTGAGCAATAAAATGAGCCATCTTAGAGAACCTATCTACTACCACAAATATAGAATCATGACCTCTCTGAGTTTTAGGTATACCTAGTACAAAATCCATACTAATGTCTTCCCAAGGAGTAGTAGGTGCAGAGAGAGGTTTATACAAACCGTGAGGCTTCAGCTTAGATTTGGACTTGTGGCAAGTAATACACCGGCTCACCAATCTGTACACATCACGCCTCATCTTGGGCCAATAAAAGTGATCAGCTAGCATGAGCAATGTCTTCTCACGACCAAAGTGACCCATCAAACCACCAGCATGTGATTCCTGCACTAAGAATGAACGCAACGACGATTCTGGAATACATAGTTTGTTAGCTTGAAACATATATCCATCATGTATATGATACTTATCCCATGCGTTTCAAAGAGCACACAAACGATATGGTTCAGCAAAATCATGGTCAGTTGCATAAAGTGCACAAATAGCTTCTAAACTAGGAATTTTAACATCAAGATTGGTTAATAGCATGTTCTTCCTAGATAGAGCATCAACAACAACGTTCTCTTTCCCTTCTTATAATTAATGATGTAAGGAAAAGACTCAATGAACTCAACCCATTAGGTAATATTCTATGCAAGTTTGATTGAGCTTTCAATTATTTCAATGCTTCATGATCAGAATGTATGATGAATTCCTTTGGCCATAAATAATGTTGCCAAACCTCAAGTACTCTAACAAGTGCATACAATTCTATATCATAGATAGAATAATTGAAACGAGCACCAGTCAGTTTCTCAGAAAAATAAGCTATAGGCCGACCCTCTTGCATCAAAACGCCACCTATGCCTATACCACTAGCATCACATTCAACTTCAAATTGCTTCGAAAAATCAGGTAATGCAAGCAATGGTGCAGAAGTAAGCAAACGTTTCAAAGTATCAAAAGCAATGTCTTGGGCCGCGCCCCATATAAAAGGAACACCTTTCTTTGTCAAATCATTCAAAGGTGCAACAATGGTGCTAAAATCTTTCACAAAGCGCCTATAGAAACCAGCGAGACCGTGGAAACTACGCACTTGACTTACATTCATTGGAGTAGGCCAATTCTGAATTGATTCAATTTTAGATTGATCCACTTCTACTCCATGTTTAGAAACAACAAATCCTAGGAATATGACCTTATCTTTTGCAAATGTACACTTCTCAAGATTCATATAGTTTATTATCACGTAACACTTGCAAAACTTGTCTAATATGAGTGCAATGTTCAGATTCGGTGTGGCTGTATATGAGTATATCATCAAAGTAAACAACCACGAAACGACCAATAAACTCTCTCAAAACATGATTCATCAAACACATGAAAGTACTAGGTGCATTAGTAAGACCAAACGGCATAACTAACCACTCATACAAACCAAATTTAGTTTTGAAAGCAGTTTTCCATTCATCCGCTTCTTTCATTCTAATTTGATGATATCCACTACGCAAGTCAATTTTAGAGAAAACAACAGCACCACTCAATTCATCTAGCATATCCTCTAAGCATGGAATAGGATGACGATATCGAATAGTGATGTTATTAATCGCTCTACAATCAACACACATGCGCCAAGTACCATATTTCTTAGGAACTAAAATAACAGGAACAACACAAGGGCTAAGAGAGACACGAATGTACCCTTTATCCAGCAACGCTTGTACTTGCTTCTGAATTTCCTTAGTTTCTTCGGGATTAGTCCTGTAGGGTGCACGGTTGGAAAGTGTGGCGCCAGGAATCAAGTCCACTTGATGTTCTATACCACGCAAAGGAGGCAAACCTGCGGGTACGTCTTCTGGAAACACACCCCCAAAGTCCTGCAAAACAGATGAAACACCAAGAGAAATAGGGGTCATGTCGTTAGAAACCAATACCTCGCCCTTATACATGAGCACAAGTGGCATGGCTGTAGGATCCTCACGAAATTCTCTCATATCTTCCTTAGTGGATAATATCAATAAACCAGGCACTCTCTCACTTTTCGTTATATCACTCAATTTAGGCTCAATTACATCAGGAACAACTGTCACACAATCTCGCCGAGTGGTAGTATCTTCCTTCAAATTCACCTCTATCTTCTGGCGAGAATCATTCACAATTTCTTGTGGTGTCATTGGCTGCATAGTAATCTTTCTTCCTTTGAATTCCAAGTGATATATATTGGCTCGGCCATTGTGTTGCACATGGCGATCATAGAGCCATGGCCGACCCAATAGGAGGTGACAAACAGTCATAGGAACCACATCAAAATCAATAGAATCTTTGTATGGACCTATTTGAAAGTTCACTCGTACCATATGATTTACCTTCATCTCACCATTGTTGCTCAACCATTGTATGTAGTAGGGCTTGGGATGAGGTAAGTATGTCAAATTTAGTTTGGCACATAATTCCTTACTTGCAAGATTTCTGCAGCTACCTCCATCAATAATGACCTTGCAAGCTTTATTTGGTCCAACTAGAGCTTTTGTTTGGAACAAGTTGCAACACTGGGATTCCTCAACCGGTTGCACACTAAGTACACGTGAAGACACGACGATAGTTGGTGCACGCTCAGCATATGCATCAGCACCATCCTCGCCATCATCAATATCAACATCAGAAGCTTCATCTCCACTTTCTACATCACCTTGTTCATTAACAAACATAACCTTGCTGTTTGGACAATCCTTCTTGTAGTAACCTCTACCACCACAAGTGTGGCACACCACATCACGAGTACGTGCAGTAGACATGTTGGATCCCGAGCTAGCGGCGAGAACAGCGGGTTTCGAGCATTAGAACCAAACGAAGGTGTACTTGCTGGCTTAGCCGATGGTGTAACGGAACAGCAGCTGGTGGCGCTTGTAGGAGGAATAGGTCTGGCGAAAATCTCTTTGGAGGATGGAAAGCGAGGATGTGACTTCGCCTCTTACCATGGCGGGATTCGGCCTCTCTAGCATGATGCAACAACTCATTCATGGTCTCATACTTGTGATGACGAACAATGCTCTTGATTGGTAACTTCAAATTGTTTAGGAATTGCTGCATGGTCATCTCAATGGACTCACGAATTCTAGCACGCTGCATAAGCATCTCCATCTCCATGTAGTACTCATCAATTGTCATTGTTCCTTGCTTCAGTTGCGTCAGTTTATCAAAAACTGAACACATGTAGTTGGTTGGGACGAAACGAGCTTTCATGATTTGCTTCATCTCGCGCCAATCCATCACAGGAAGTTCATTGTCCTCCCTCCTATGTTGCACAAGAGCATCCCACCAACGCAAAGCATAATCATCAAATTCAGATGCTACAAGCTTGACTTTCTTATCTTCTAGATAGTCAAATAAGCGCCAGAGTTTCTCAATCTTCAACTCCCATGTGAGGTAGTCTTTAGGATCAATGGAACCATCAAACTTAGGAATTGAGAATTTTGGCTTGCCCAAACCATCATCAGCAGTTTGGTTGGGAACACGTTGAGCACGCCCAAGAGGAGCATACCCACGGCCCTGAGCAGGTGCATGGGCAGGTGCAGGGGCAGGTTCATGGGCAGGTGCATGGGCAGGGGGAATAGCACGTCCCCTGCCAACATGTGGAGTAGCATCCACATCACTACCATCATCAAAATCATCAAAGGCATCATCATGTTGAGGCTCTTCCCTTCTATGCAAAGCGGCTGTCAAACCCTCAATGGACTACTGCAAAGCGGTGACATTGACATTGAGCGTAGCCACTTGTGTTTGAATAGTATCCACCATTCCAACATGGTGATCCAATCTCACATTCAGATCCTGGAGATTCTTGTCAATGGCATCTGTCGTGTGAGTAAACACACGTGTCAAGTGGGACTTCAAAGCCTCATATTCACGCCAATTGATGAGCTCCTCATCCTTCTTTTTCTGCATCACAACATCATTATCACTAGAAGACATGATCAGTAGGTTAGTGAACAAAAATAAAAATAAAATCTATATGGTGGAACTCTCACAGCTCACTCACAACTAATAAGAAAGGAGATCTTACTGTTCCAAAGTGAATAGAGATGCTTCGACCAAACGAAATCAAAAACTGATGCACTGATGTGATGAAGTGAATATCAAAGGTATAGAGGACGATCACAAGGCACACAGGGTATTTATGGTGGAGTTGTAGGTATGGTATCCTAACTACACCGCAAACAAGTCCTAGTGCTGATCGTACAAATACCCAAGAAACACACACGTGGAGAAAAACGTGGCAATGCAACTATGAAGGGTGTTGCACTATGCTCGAGAGACACTAGAAAAGCTCAAAGTAAACAGGCACAAGATTGCTCAATCTATCGGTGCACAAATATAATACTAGGCCTCTTGCTCCAATTCTCTTTTTTTCACAACTTTTCTTTTTCTTTTGTATAGCTTTTTCTTGATATTTTTCCTTTTGCTATCTTGCTTTTTTTTTGATAGATAACACACGGCCAATTACAAAGTACGGCACCAAAAGTCCTAAGAGCAGCCTGTCGGAGCGGAAACTAGTCTCAATAGGCAAGTTCCTACACCTATGTAGTAGATTGGCTGTGGCTAAGGGTTTTGGAAAAGTGCAAATCGATCACACTTTGTAATTATGGTGTCGTGGCAGAAAAACAGCTCAAAAACCTGCCGTGGCAGAGCGGTAACTTGGTAACTCAGAAAGTCCTGCCGTGGCAGAGAAAAACATCGAAATCCTATCGTGGCAGACTTGGTAACCCGAAAAGCCCCGCCGTGGCATAAAAAGAGACCGAAATCCTACCGTGGCAGACTCGGTAACCTGGAAAGTATTTTTTTTAAATTTCCGACTCAGTCAAGAGTAGAAGACTAGGACTCTTAGAGTAGATCGGATCTGACTTGATGGTGGCGGAAAACAATGGTGGCAAATGACTAAAAACAAAGAGAAGAATAAAACTACGAAGAAACAGATCGAGATCTAAGCTAAAGGATGAACACGACCAGCAACTATTACTCGTCTACGATGCAATCTAGTCTATGACAACTCTTTTTGTGGGGCTTTTTCTGGATAGGACTAAAAACACTCTCTAATCTATGGATGGATTGTGGATTGCTTACCGAGGCAACGAGGAAATCTGATACCAAGATGATATGGGGTGGCCCGATCTTCTAAGCAAACACTTGTCGATGGTGATGGTGGATGATAGATAACTAGCCTGTAGATATGAACTCTCCCGCTCGATCCCTAATGCCAATGCAACAGCTCTCGAACCTTGTAGGATATTCACAACACCACGCTCTTGCGCACGCAGCCTTGACCACGAACGGTAGTATGCAATCTACTAATTCCCAATGGAACAACAGATCACACTCAATTATAGTTGGTAAATTCGAACACAGGGTAATTTCAGAGGTTCTATGAAAGAAACAACTCCAAAATATTTTAACGTGGTCTAAACCCTAACCTACGACGCCCCCATCTATTTATGGGTCCAAAGGGCGGCGGCCTATGGTGGAACCCGAGTTGGTTCCACCCAACCTGGATACAAACCGGCCACAAGTGGCTCGGCCAAGACTGGCTCTGCCGTCGCAGAGTCCTAGTCGGTTTTCCTACCACGATAGCCGGCCGTGGCAGAGAAACGAGGCTTTTCTCTGCCGCGGCAGAGAACTTCCTCCTCTTGTTGATCTTCGTCTTGGACAGCTCCTTGCGCTTCCTCCCTCTCCTCCCTCGTGCAACACGCCTTGTTCCATTAGCTCCTCGCTCCGTGCTTCACCTTCTTCTCCTAAGTACCTGATCATGCAATAATTCAAAGACTTAGGTAGTATAAAATTCTCATTAACTAAAACACCAGGTTCATTAAGAAACAAGTTCACCTGTTGTTCTAGTAGCTTGGCATGAGCTCTTGTGATTGGTCCAATCCTTATCTCATTGGATTGATCCTTCTTTGCAATTGGAACAACTTCATTAGCAATTGGGGTAGGTGTAATTGTAGGGATGTCCTCATCACAATAATGGTTGATGATATTTCCCAAAGTATTCATAAAGTAAAGTTGTCCTTGTATGAACATCAGATATGTATCACTGAAGACGTGATTCAGTTGTGGAACTATGTACTCATGATTGTTCATACTAGATTGTCCTTGGTCATTGAGGTTGTGCTGGACACGCAACTTAGAACAATGTGCAAGTCGGCTGATGACATGGTTCCACTTGTCATGGGCATGGTGATGCTATTCCAACTTACACTGATTCGGCTAAAGAGTTTAGCGAGTCGGACAGACCCACAGTTGAGATGCAACGAGCATGTTGTCATTTGCAGCCTCAAGCAATGGAATCCTTTGACCTGAGGTGATTGCATGGTCCGATTTGTGGATCGCCAACTTAGGTTCTATCAAACGCTGATCCGAAAATCGGTAGTTATAAAGGTAGAGTTCGGGTTGGTTGTGAAGCAAGCTGCATGACGCGGATTACCAAGATGGGATTTTCTCCTCGGTAATGGAGAGATATTCTCTGGTCCCTCTCGTGTGATATGATTCGGAAGCATGGCCATGCGCTACTCAGTTAAGTGTTAAGTGAGGAGTTAGACTAAGAGTTAGTCTAGTGAATCACATATCATGGTACGAGAAGAGAGTTAAGCTATTAAAGCGATGGCAACTACTCGCCCATAGCTTAACAGGTACATCGTGAGGCAAAGGGACTTGGACGAAAGTCACATTGAAGGCTCGTCTTCTGACTTTACATCACTTGTGAGTTGGCACGTCTTGCTAGAGGCCGCTACCATCTATCAAATTGAGACTGAGTGTTCATGGGAGTGAGTTGGACTCAAAGCGATGACGGGATACTTGGAGGAGTAGCTCATGTTGTGTCCAGGTGTACGTGAACCTACAGGGTCACAAACTTAAGGGTAAGGAGCCCACGTGGATTAGATCCATCTGGAGATTGGAGTATGATACGTCCAAAACATATCTACTTTCCCGAACACTTTTGCTATTGTTTTTCCTCTAAACTTGTGTGATTTGGATACAACTAACACGGACTGACGCTGTTTTCAGCAGAATTACCTTGGTGTCTAGTTTTTGTGCGGAAAATCAACTATCAGGAAAAATTCTGGAAAATATGCCAAAAATCCTATTTCACCAGAAGACTCACGGAGCCAAAAGACGAGCCGGAGTAGGGCCACGAGGGGCCCACATCACCTGGCCGCGTGGGCCAGGCCAGGCCGCGCCTGGGGGTGGTGTGGCTGCCTCGGCTGCCCCTCGACCTCCCTCTTCGCCTATAAGTTGCCTCTTGACCTAAAAGCAAGGGGGGTTCAACATTTTTCCAAAAGAAGTTCTGCTGCGCCACCACCACCAGATTCTGTGATTTGGAACCAGAAACTCTGTTCTAGCACCCTGTCGGGACGGGGAATTGGAGGAGATCATCGCCATCATCGCCATCATCGCTTCTCCATCGACCATCCATGTTTCCCCCATCTATGAGTGAGTAAGCCCCGCTGTAGGCTATGGGGATGGTAGGGATTGGATGAGATCGTTCACGTAATGGCATCGGATTGTTAGGGCATGGTGCCTAGTATCTTTTATTAGTGCTTTTTTGACTTTGTTGCAACTTGTTTTGCTTAATGCTTGTCACTAGGGCCCGAGTGCCATGATTTCAGATCTGAACATGTTATTGATTCATTACGATAGTATTGTTTATGATCTTACCTGCAAGTTGTATACACACATTGTTGTCTGGAACCAAAGGCCCCGAAGTGACAACAATCGGGATAACCGGAGGTAATGGCTTTGATGTGAGGATCACATGTGTTCACAGAGTGTTAATGCTTTGCTCCGGTGCTCTATTAAAAGGAGCACCTTAATTGCCAGTAGTTCCCTTGAGGCCCCGCTGCAAACGGGCTGGCAGGACAAATGATGTTGTGCAAGTTCTCATTGCGAGCACGTATGAATATTTATGGAACACATGCCTATGATTATTTAGTACTTGGATGCTTTATCTTATTTATCTGCAAATTCCCTATGTCTTGATTGCCATATGAATTGTCTTGTCCATGCAACGCCTGTCCATCCATCCCTGTGCCTACCGCGCTTTAATCCTACTGTTTACTACAATTGTTACTACTATCTTTACTTTTACTACTGCTATTACTTTACTATTGCTACTACAAAACTATTGCTATTGATAAACTGCTGTGAGCAAGATTTTTTCCAGGTGCAGCTGAATTGACAACTCAGTTGTTAAGGCTTATAAATATTCTTTGGCTCCCCTTATGTCGAATCAATAAATTGGGTTTCACTTCTCTCCAAAATACTGTGATACCCCCCCTATACTTGTGGGTCATCAAGACTATTTTCTGGCGCCGTTCCCTGGGAGCATAGCTTTATTTATCAAGTCCACTTGGAATCATTATTGTTCGCTGCCATCCATCCAGCGTGGGTAAGTCTCGTGATGGCAAAGTCCCTATTTTACCATCCACTACAATAAGAGGTACAGTTCTGAACACCTTTGTTGCTCTTGATTCACCATCTGTTATGAGTAAGTTCCTTACACCACCACATACACATGCTACACACACTGCTACTACTGCTGAATCTGAAACTTCTGATACTTATGATGCTGCTTCTACTGTTCTTGATAAGAGTGGTTCATTAGGTCCTTTCCTAGATACTACGATTGCTAGAACTATAGCTGGAAATACTGAAACTCCTAATGAAGACACTACTACACCTGTCAGTTCACCTGAGTCTAGAGGGAGCTATGATATTGAAGACGGTTATATAGAGATGACCGATGAATTTATTAAAGAATGTCAAAACACCCATGATAGGAGTGCTATTAAGAGTCTCCTTGAGAGGCGTACTATAAAACCCAAATTGTCTCCTAATGCTAAGTTTGCTGCACCTCCCATAAAAATTAAAGATAAGGATTGTGATTTCTCTCTTGATCTTTCTTACATAGCTATTGTTGAGAAAGAACCGTTTTGTGGGAATAAGAATGAAAGTGTGATAGCACATATGACTGAGCTTTCTACCATGAGTGGCTTATTTTCTGATGATATTAAGATGCGCACCTACTTTGTTGCTAAAATTTTCCCTTTTTCACTAAAAGGAGAAGCTAAAACTTGGTTTAATATTTTACCTCCTAGATCTATTGATAGCCCTGATTGCTTGATTAGTACCTTCCTATAGAAATATTTTCCTCCTAGTGCTAGACATGCTATTTTGCAGGAACTTTTTGATTTTAAACAGGTAGCAAAAGAGATATTGCCTGAATCATGGGGAAGGTTTTGTGCTTTGATTCATGCACAGGATGGATGTCCATTACCTAAGAATGAGCTTCTTGATATATTTTATAATGTACTAACGAAAGAATCTAGAACATACCTAGATAGTTGTGCTGATTGTGTTTTCAGGAATAGGACTCCCAAGGAAGCTGAGGAATTAATGGCTAAAATAAGCAAAAATTATGAAGACTGGACTCCTCCTAAACCAGCTATACCTGAAACAATTATACCTGAACTAGCTATACTTGTGCCTATACCAACATCAAAGAAGAGGGGAGTTATCGAACTAAATGATGAAGTGATGAAGGAAGCTAAGAAATGTCTTAAGGAGAAGGGAATTAAAGCTGCCGATGTTAAGAATTTACCTCCTATAGAAGAACTATGTAAGCCAATTCCCCACTCATCCACTATTGAGGTACACACTCTCCAACATTTTGATGAAGGTGATATCCCTTACGCTAAACCTCTCGATCAATGCTTAGAAGAATTCGATATTTTTATTATTAAGCAAGATAATTTTAATAAAAGGGTGCAAAATCATTTGATGGAAAACACTAGAGCTATTGTTGAGTTGAAGGATATTGTGGAAAGAACCTCTAATGATGTTAAAATGCTTGTTAAACATTTTCAAATGGTTCAAACTCAAATTGATCAGCTTATTAAAGTACAAAAAGACTTGCTAGTTAATGCTGCTAAAGAAAAACATGCTTATGAAATTAGAACTAAAAGTGGTGTTGCCACCTAGGATCCTCTATATCCTGAAGGGCATCCTAAAAGAATTGAGTACGATTCTCAACGAATTGATAATAGTGGTTCTACTCCTAAGAAAAGAAAGAAGAAACATAAAACTATTGTAGAACCTTCTGAACCTACTAAAGATCCTAATAGTATATCTGTCTCTGATGATGAAACTGAAAGTGGTAATGAAGAAAATGATGCTCCTGATAAAGAGAAAGTTGAGGAAGAACCTGAAAGGCACACTAAGAATACTAAATACACTAAAGAAGATTTTGTTGCTAAGAAACATGGTAGTGAAAGAGAGCCTTGGGTCCAAAAACCTATGCCTTTCCCTGATAAGAAACACAAGTCAAAGGAAGATGAACACTATAATAAGTTTTGTGAGTGGATGAAACCTTTATTCTTGCAAATTCCTTTGACTGATGCTATTAAATTGCCTCCCTATTCAATGTATATGAAGGATATTGTCTCGAATAAAAGGAAGATCCCTAATGAAGAAATTTCTACTTTGCTTGCTAATTATTCCTTTAATGGTAAGGTTCCAAAGAAACTTGGAGACCCAGATATTCCAACCATTCCTTGCTCCATTAAAAATAGTTATGTTATAACTACTTTGTGTGATTTGGGAGCAGGAGTTAGTGTTATGCCTTTTTCTCTCTATAAGAGACTTCAACTGGAAAAACTAATACCAACTGATATATCTTTGCAAATGGCTGATAAATCTACTACTATTCCTGTGGGTATATGTGAGGATGTACCTGTTCAAGTGGCTCATAATTGCTTGATATTAAATGATTTTGTTGTGCTTGAAATGCCTGAAGATGAAAATATATCTATTATTCTCGGGAGACCTTTTCTTAATACTGCAGGAGCTGTTATTAATTGTAATCAAGGAAAGGTGACCTTTAATGTTAATGACAAAGAGCATACTGTCTATTTCCCCAAGAATATTGATAGGAATTATGGTTTAAATTCAATTGAACATGTTGAGGGCATTCAAGTTGGATAAATATATTGTCCCATACCAAGAGAAAAATATGAAACTATTATGATTGGGACCATTGCTATCAAGGTTGAGGTAACATAATCATTAGTGGAATACAAAGTTTTGTTTCATATAAAATTGTTTTGGTAACAAGACCTGATCAACCTTGTTAACAAAGGGATTTAATGAACAAAACAATGTTTTCACCATGATTATCTCCGCTTACTTCCATTCTATCCATTTTTAGTTTCTGCTTTCGTTTAGCCTACTTTTCTGTTGTTAGTTGCTTGCTTGTTAGAGTGTCTTAGAACTTCTAAAGTTTTAGTTTTGCTTTGTCATTGCATCATTCCAGAAAGCTTTTTCTGTCAGAAAATCATTCAAACTATACCTGAAAATTGCTCAAAAATAAAGTGTCTCGAAAATTTCAAGAAAAATATTAAATTTTTATGTGAAAAAAGGGGTAGAGAAGTGCCTAGAAGGTACCAGGGGGGCCCACCAGGCAGGCACACCACCTGGTGGCACGGCTAGCCCAGGGGCACGCCTGGCCATGGTGTGGGCCACCCCTGACCCTCCACTCACTCTCTCACTTGCCCCTCTTGCTCGAAATTGCGTTCTTGCTTTTCTTGCCCACGATTTTTCGATCTCCTTGCTCAGCCCATCTTTGCTGCTGAAATTTGGAGCATTTGTTCTCCGGTATGTGACTCCTCCGCTTGTCCAAGTAGATTTGTGTTTAGTGGTTTGTATCTTGAGTATTTTGCTGCTGTAGGTGACAGGTTATGAGAGCTTGTAAGCTTGTTCAATGCTTAGAGTTATTGTTTTGATGAATGTTTAGGCCTCTATAAGTCCCTATGAGTAGTGCCCTTCATTATATATTCACTTTGCAATCACTTGTTTGATGGATGTTTAAATTTCAGAATAGAAGATGAATGAGCATCAAATCAACCAACCTAAACTGAGGGTGCCTAAGGTCATGAAGGTTCACCGAGAGGAGGAAGTTTTTCCTTCCATCTATCCATGCCCCGAATTCACGAGGGCTGTAGGAATTTCCCAGGACTTCCACACCTTAGTTGCTAATGCAGGATTGGAGAACTTTGTGGAAGATGAACCTTGTCAATTTGTGAAACTAACTATGTCTGTGGTGCAGGACTTTTGATTTAGTCACTCTTTGCCTAACCCCATGGTCCACTACAAAATTTACAATATAGCTGTCGACCTCCCTCTTGATGACTTTTGTGCAGCTATTAAGGTACCTCAGTGGGGATCGTGTGGAAGGATTAAAGAGCGGCCTGCACTACTCATGGACTTGTATGTGGAGATTTTCCAAGGGAGCAGCTTCTCAAAGGAGAGTGGGCAAATCCATAACATTCATCTCCCATCTATTCGCTACTTTGCTTACTTTATCGCCAAGTGTGTTCTAGCTAGGAAAACGGCTAATAAGTTACCTCATATGATCTAGCATTCATCTCAGCTGCTTTAAAATGAGATAGAACTTACAACTTGGGTGCCTTGATAGCTTCCCGTCTTGCTGCTAACCGCGAGAAAGGTGGAATTTGTGGAGGCCTCATTGCTTCTCGTTTATTAGCGTTGCATGGTTTAGTGCCTCATCATCTAGACCTATAGTTTCCCATAGAAAGGCTTGACCTTGATTCCATGATACAGCACAAATTTGTTTCTTCTTGGGATAATTTGAGTGAGTTGTCTTATGAAATAAGCTTTCTCAAGGCTGGTTAGAGAAGGAGTAAGTCCGAGCGATTTGTTCTTTTGCCTGTACCTATTTTGTTTAACCTTGATACCAGGTAGGATGGTCACTCACTGAGGAGGAGCTTGATACGTACTTGGGAGAGCTCTCCCAACAGGAGCAGGATACTAGAAGGGAGTTTATAGATGATTCGGTCCAGCCCTCGAATGAGGGGGAGTCTTTATATCAGCAGCCTACCTATGATTGGGGAGCTTCTTCTTCTTCCCAAGGGCCTAATCACGATCATTCTTACAATGACCCGCCTGCTTGGAACCCTTACTCGTATTTTGATTGATACCCACTTAGGCCAAAAGCCTAAGCTTGGGGGAGGTACACCGACATCACACTCATCTCCTTATCATTTTTTGTCAGTACTTTGTATATTCATGTTTCGTTCTCTTTTTAGCTTTCGTTCTCTCTTTGTTTTTGCTTTCTAAAACACAAAAAGACCAAAAATATTTCTGTTGTTTCTCTTTGTATGATTCTTCTTCTTTTTTCCTTGGTTTGCTTTTTTGCTTTGTTTGAACTATTCGAAAAATCCAAAAAGATTTTGCTTTGCTTGTTCTTCCTTTTTGGTTCTTGTTTTTTTTAAAACGAAAACACAAAAAATATTTGTTTTTCTTCTTTGGTTTTGTGAGTTTGTTGCAGGGTTCAGCAGTTCTCATGGAATTTGGTTTCATGTTATTATTCAAGCCACACAAGTGAAGGGCAATAATGAGGATTAATGACAACTTGAGGTGTGGTGAGAGGCTGGTAACGAACTCTATTTGTTTTCATTTTTGTACATATACTCATCATTGTGGGCATGCTTAGCCTGTTCATGTAGGGTGTATGCTATTTACGGATGCTTATTAGTTCTTGCTTTCTTATGATTAGCTCTAGCTCACTAATAATTTGTAACATGTCATATGAATGTTTGCTTGCATTGCTCTATTCATAACTTAGTATGACACTGTGGTATCTCCCTCTGAATTTTTCACTTGAATTGACTTGGCACATGCTCACGCATGCATATGACTGAAACAATAATCAGTTAAGCCTCGATGAATTATTTTGCCTTAGGGGTCTTGGATCACTTTCGTGCCATGTTTAGTCCAGTTTTGTTATAATCATGATTATGACAGTTATTGCTCTCTCGTTTGTCGCTCCCTTACTATTGCTAGCCTTCACTTGCACTAAGTATAAGCTTTACTCGTGTTTCCAACTCCCTAAAACCAATATTGCCAAAAGTGTCCACCATACCTACCTATTAGCATCATTTGCTATTTCCGTGCATATTCAATATGCCTTGTTTTCTTCCGAATAAAATGTTTGCTTATTATGAGAAAGTTAGTTAGTAAAGCTCTCACAAACTTGATGGCACACTTTATTTCTTGCACTTAATAAACCTGAACCATTGTGACTGTACATGAAAGTTATATGCTTGCAAATTATAGGCTGGGGATTAGCAGAACCGTGTTGTCACGAGGAACGCTTTCAACACCTGTAAATACATACCTAGTTGATATCATGCTCTTTTGTTTGCGGATGTCGTCGGTGTGAAATAAAAGGGGAGCTTGTAAGTCCATGGAGTTATGTATGTGTGTTAGAGAAACGCCTGGGCCGCCGGTCTAATCCATGCCTAATCATGGTGGAAACCTGCAGTGTAACCATAATGAGTATCTATGAAGCATTCTTCTTATAAAAAAACGAGATAGCTATTGTGAAAAAGAAAAAAAAGAGATTTGAGAAAAGAGGAAAGAGACAAAAAAGCACCATTTTTCCATGGGATATAAGAAGATTGCTGAGATACATGTTGTCTGCTTGCCTTGTCATTTTGATATGGGGATTCTTCCGTATCATCGGGCAAGGGGTACCCCGTTGGCGGTTCTCTATGATACGCACGTATTTACTATGACAAGAACTTACCGGTAACTAAAGTTGAGTAGCATGAGGAGCGACCCTCGTACTCAAGGGACATGAGATTTCCAGTTTATAGTCTGTCAAGCATATAATTCAGATTGGACCTCACTTTCACCTAAACCATTTAAAGATGCTTATGATAGGGGCAATGAGATCTCAAAGCTAATGAGTACCATACTTTCAGCATTTGGAAGCTTTTCAAAACCTTTTCATTCCCTTGTTGGGTCACCACCCATTCTATGAGCATTTTCTTGAGAGCATATTGTCATTCTTAGTGTAATGTGCTTGTCTCAAAACTTGATTAATTGTGTTATGAGTTTGATGCTTGAATCTTTGACATCTTTATTTCTAGTCTTCATTTGAACTTCAGAGGTGCCTTGGCACTTATGCTCTACAATCAAAGGCAAGCGCGATACCACTCTATCATACCTTTTTATGAGCATCGCAATGTTGCTTATGTTTATGTTACATGCTACTTATTATTTTTGAGTTGGAACCTCTTCATAGCTTGCAATGACTATTAAGTGAACTTAGTTGCATACTCTTTACTATGAATTGCCTGAGTAGTTGACCTTATGCTGAGAATATATACATCTTATGAAGGAAATGTGTTCATGAAAGTTTCTTTTATTGCACTCAGTTTTCAACTGAATTGCTTGAGGACAAGCAATAAGCTAAGCTTGGGGGGAGTTGATACGTCCAAAACATAGCTACTTGTGTGATTTGGATACAACTAACACAGACTGACGTTGTTTTCAGCAGAATTACCTTGGTTTCTAGTTTTTGTGCAGAAAATCAACTATCAGGAAAAATCCCAGAAAATATGCCAAAAATCCTATTTCACCCGAAGACTCACGGAGCCAGAAGACGAGACGGAGTAGGGCCACGAGGGGCCCACACCACCTGGTCGTGCGGGCCAGGCCAGGCCGTGCCTGGGGGTGGTATGGCCGCCTCGGCTGCCCCCTCAGCCTCCCTCTTCGCCTATAAGTTGCCTCTTGACCTAAAAACCAAGGGGGGTTCGACGTTTTTCCAGAAGGAGTTCCGCTGCGCCGCCACCACCAGATTCCGCGATTCGGAACCAGAAACTCCGTTCTAGCACCCTGACGGGACGGGGAATTGGAGGAGATCATCGCCATCATCATCATCATCGCTTCTCCATCGACCATCCATGTTTCCCCATCTATGAGTGAGTAATCCCCCGATGTAGGCTATGGGGATGGTAGGGATTGGATGAGATCGTTCATGTAATGGCATCAGATTGTTAGGGCATGGTGCCTAGTATCTTTTATTAGTGCTTTTTGACTTTAACCTTTCTCAAGGCTGGTTGGAAAAGGAGTAAGTCCGAGCGATTTGTTCTTTTGCCTGCACCTATTTGTTTAACCTTGATACCAGGGTAGGATGGTCACTCATTGAGGAGGAGCTTGATACGTACTTGGGAGAGCTCTCCCAATAGGAGCAGGATACTAGAAGGGAGTTTATAGATGATTCGGTCCAGCCCTCGAATGAGGGGGAGTCTTTATATCAGCAGCCTACCTATGATTGGGGAGCTTCTTCTTCTTCCCAAGGGCCTAATCACGATCATTCTTACAATGACCTGCCTGCTTGGAACCCTTACTCGTATTTGGATTGATACCCACTTAGGCCAAAAGCCTAAGCTTGTGGGGAGGTACACCGACATCACACTCATCTCCTTATCATTTTTCGTCGGCACTTTGTATATTCATGTTTCGTTCTCTTTTTAGTTTTTGTTCTCTCTTTGTTTTTGCTTTCTAAAACACAAAAAGACCAAAAATATTTTTGTTGTTTCTCTTTGTTTGATTCTTCTTCTTTTTGCCTTGGTTTGCTTTTTGCTTTGTTTGAACTATTCGAAAAACCCAAAAAGATTTTGCTTTGCTTGTTCTTCCTTTTTGGTTCTTGTTTTTTTTAAAACGAAAACACAAAAAATATTTGTTGTTCTTCTTTGGTTTTGTGAGTTTGTTGCAGGGTTCAGCAGTTCTCAGTGGAATTTGGTTTCATGTTATTATTCAAGCCACACAAGTGAAGGGAAATAATGAGGATTAATGACAACTTGAGGTGTGGTGAGAGGCTGGTAACAAACTCTATTTGTTTTCATTTTTGTACATATACTCATCATTGTGGGCATGCTTAGTATGTTCATGTAGGGTGTATGCTATTTACGGATTCATAGTAGTTCTTGCTTTCTTATGATTAGCTCCAGCTCACTAATAATATGTAACATGTCATATGCATGTTTGGTTGCATTGCTCTATTCATAACTTAGTATGACACTGTGGTATCTTCCTCTGAATGTTCCACTTGAATTGACTTGGCACATGATCACACATGCATATGACTGAAACAATAATCAGTTAAGCCTCGATGAATTATTTTGCCTTAGGGGTCTTGGATCACTTTCGTGCCATGTTTAGTCCTGTTTTGTTGCAAGCATGATTATGACAGTTATTGCTCTCTCGTTTGTCGCTCCCTTACTATTGCTAGCCTTCACTTGCACTGAGTATAAGCTTTACTCGTGTTTCCAACTCCCTAAAACCAATATTGCCAAAAGTGTCCACCATACCTACCTATTAGCATCATTTGCTATTTCCGTGCATATTCAACATGCCTTGTTTTCTTCCGAATAAAATGTTTGCTTGTTATGAGAAAGTTAGTTAGTAAAGCTCTCACGAACTTGATGGCACACTTTATTTCTTGCACTTAATAAACCTGAACCATTGTGACTGTCCATGAAAGCTATATGCTTGCAAATTATAGGCTAGGGATTAGCAGAACCGTGCTGTCACGGGGAACGCTTTCATCACCTGTAAATATATACCCAATTGATATCATGCTCTTTTGTTTGCAGATGTCGTCGGTGTGAAATAAAAGGGGAGCTTGTAAGTCAATGGAGTTATGTATGTGTGTTAGAGAAACGCCTGGGCCGCCGGTCTAATCCATGCCTAATCATGGTGGAAACCATCAGCGTAACCATAATGAGTATCTATGAAGCATTATTCTTATAAAAAAGGAGATAGCTATTGAGAAAAAGAAAAAAAAGAGATTTGAGAAAAGAGGAAAGAGAGAAAAAAGCACCATTTTCCCATGGTAAATAAGAAGATTGCTGAGATACTCGTTGTCTGCTTGCCTTGTCATTTTGATATGGGGATTCTTCCGTATCATCAGGCAAGGGGTACCCCGTTGGCGGTTCTCTATGATACGCACGTATTTACTATGACAAGAACTTACCGGTAACTAAAGTTGAGTAGCATGAGGAGCGGCCCTCGTACTCAAGGGACATGGCATTTCCAGTTTATAGTCTGTCAAGCATATAATTCAGATTGGACCTCACTTTCACCTTAACCATTTAAAGATGCTTATGATAGGGGCAATGAGAGCTCAAAGCTAATGAGTACCATACTTTCAGCATTTGGAAGCTTTTCAAACTTTTCAAAACCTTTTCATTCCCTTGTTGAGTCACCACCCATTCTATGAGCATTTTCTTGAGAGCATGATTGTCATTCTTAGTGTTATGTGCTTGTCTCAAAACTTGATTAATTGTGTTATGACTTTGATGCTTGAATCTTTGACATCTTTATTTCTAGTCTTCACTTTAACTTCAAAGGTGCCTTGGCACTTATGCTCTACAATCAAAGGCAAGCGAGATACCATTCTATCATACCTTTTTATGAGCATCGCAATGTTGCTTATGTTTATGTTACATGCTACTTATTATTTTTGAGTTGGAATCTCTTGATAGCTTGCAATGACTATTAAGTGAACTTAGTTGCATACTCTTTACTATGAATTGCCTGAGTAGTTGACCTTATGCTGAGAAAATATACATCTTATGAAGCAAATGTGGTCGTGAAAGTTTCTTTTATCGCACTTAGTTTTCAACTGAATTGCTCGAGGACAAGCAATAAGCTAAGCTTGGGGGAGTTGATACGTCCAAAACGTATTTTACTTTCCCGAACACTTTTGCTATTGTTTTTCCTCTAAACTTGTGTGATTTGGATACAACTAACACTTGACCGATTGCTTTCAGCAGAATTACCTTGGTGTCTAGTTTTTGTGCAGAAAATCAACTATCAGGAAAGATCCTGGAAAATATGCCAAAAATCCTATTTCACCAGAAGACTCACGGAGCCAGAAGACGAGACGGAGTAGGGCCACGAGGGGCCCACACCACCTGGCCACACGGGCCAGGCCAGGCCGTGCCTGGGGGTGGTGTGGCCTCCTCGGTTGCCCCCTCGGCCTCCCTCTTCGCCTATAAGTTGCCTCTTGACCAAAAAACCAAGGGGGGTTCAACATTTTTCCAAAAGGAGTTCCGCTACGCCACCACCACCAGATTCCGTGATTTGGAACCAGAAACTCCGTTCTGACACCCTATGAGGACGGGGAATTGGAGGAGATCATCGCCATCATCATCATCATCGCTTCTCCATCGACCATCCATGTTTCCCCCATCTATGAGTGAGTAATCCCTGGTTGTAGGCTATGGGGATGGTAGGGATTCGATGAGATCTTTCATGTAATGGCATCGAATTGTTAGGGCATGGTGCCTAGTATCTTTTATTAGTGCTTTTTGACTTTGTTGCAACTTGTTTTGCTTAATGCTTATCACTAGGGCCCGAGTGCCATGATTTCAGATCTGAACATGTTATTGATTCATTATGATAGTATTGTTTATGATCTTACCTGCAAGTTGTATACACATGTTGTTGTCCGGAACCAAAGGCCCTGAAGTGACAGCAATCGAGATAACCAGAGGGAATGGCTTTGATGTGAGGATCACATGTGTTCACGGAGTGTTAATGCTCTGCTCCGGTGCTCTATTAAAAGGAGCACCTTAATTGCCAATAGTTCCCTTAAGGCCCCGCTGCAAACGGGCTGGCAGGACAAAAGATGTTGTGCAAGTTCTCATTGCGAGCACGTATGACTATTTATGGAACACATGCCTATGATTATTTAGTACTTGGATGCTTTATCTTATATATCTACAAATGCCCTATGTCTTGATTGCCATATGAATTGTCTTGTCCATGCAACGCCCGTCCATGCATCCCTGGGCCTACTGTGCTTTAATCCTAATGTTTACTGTAATTGTTACTACTGTGTTTACTTTTACTACTGCTATTACTTTACTATTGCTACTACAAAACTGTTGCTACTGATAAACTGTTGTGAGCAAGATTGTTTCCAGGTGCAGCTGAGTTGACAACTCAGTTGTAAAGGCTTATAAATATTCTTTGGCTCCCCTTGTGTCGAATCAATAAATTGGGTTTCACTTCCCTCGAAAATACTGCGATACACCCCCTATACTTGTGGGTCATTAGAGTACGGCCTAGATGGGCCTCAAGCGTTGAGCCCAACTAGGAGTGTATATAAGTGGAGCGACAAGGGATAGTCCCTGACCTAGCCATCACTTTCTCCACTTCCATTTTAGGCTAGACATGATCTAGCAATCCTCTGTCCGAAGCTCCTTCCTATATGTGTGGATACCGGTAGAGGCGTTGCACGTGCGGCGCTAGAGACGGTGAACCTCGTGGGGATCTGGCGAAGGAGTTGGCGGGATCCGAAGAAGCTGTCCGCGGGATTCAGAGGGCTGTCCTAGGGATCATTTGGCACTACTTCGACGAGCTGCATCAACTTCCACATCTGTGTGTCTAGCGGTAATCTTGTGGCCTATAACCTGAGCGGGATCTTAGGAGTGCCGCGTTAGGGAAAATGTTTTGTTTATCTCTGCGTGGCCCAACAATGGATCCACTAGAGTTCATTGCATTTGTGTTCTTTTCATAAACCACAACTAGAGTCATTGCATTTGTGTTCTTTTCATAAACCACCAGGATTCACCAGTGTCATTGCATGTGTGTTCATTTCATAAACCACAACTAGAGTCATTGCATGTGTGTTCTTTTCATAAACCACATGGATCCACCAGTGTCATTGAATGTGTGGTATTTTTTCTAAACCACATATGAATCCACTAGATTCATTGCATGTGTGTTCTTCTCCTAAACCACCACTAGAGTCATTGCATGTGTGTTCTTTTCATAAACCACATGGATACACTAGAGTTCATTGCATTTGTGTTCTTTTCATAAACCACATCTAGAGTCATTGCATGTGTGTTCTTTTAATAAACCACATGGATCCACCAGTGTCATTGAATGTGTGTTCTTTTCATAAACCACATGGATCCACTGGTGTTCATTGCCTGTGTGCTCTTTTCATAAACCACATGGATCCACTAGAGTCAATACATGTGTGTTCTTTTCATAAACCACATGGATCCACCAGTGTTCATTGCATTTGTGTTCTTTTCATAAACCACAACTAGAGTAATTGCATGTGTGTTCTTTTCATAAAGCATAGCTAGAGTCATTGCATGTCTTTTTTCATAAACCACATGGATCCACCATTGTCATTGAATGTGTGTTCTTTTCATAAACCACATGGATCCACTAGAGTTCATTGCATGTGTGTTCTTTTCATAAACCACATGGATCCACTAGAGTCATTACATGTGTGTTCTTTTCATAAACCACATGGATCCACTAGAGTTCATTGCATTTGTGTTATTTTCATAAACCACAACTAGAGTCATTGCATGTGTGTTGTTTTCATAAACCACATCTAGAGTCATTGCATGTGTGTTGTTTTCATAAACCACATCTAGAGTCATTGCATGTGTGTTTTTTCATTGGATGTGTGTGTATTAGTGTGCATCATTGGGTATTTAGGAAAAGAACACATGTAGTGATGCCACCAAAGCATGTTTGTTCTTTTCATAAACCACATGGCTCCACTAGAGTTCATTGCATGCATGTTATTTTCATAAACCACATGGATCCACCAGTGTCATTGCATGTGTGTTATTTTCATAAACCACATGGATCCACTAGTGTCATTGCACGTGTGTTCTTCTCCTAAACCAACACTAGAATCGTTATGCGTGTGTTCTTTTCATAAACCAGATTGATCCACTAGAGTTTAATGCATGTGTGTTCTTTTCATAAACCACATGGATCCACTAGAGTTCATTGCATGTGTGTTATTTTCATAAACCACATGGATCCACCAGTGTCATTGATGTGTGCTCGTTTCATAAAACACATGGATCCACCAGTGTCATTGCAGGTGTCTTCTTTTCATAAACCACCACTAGAGTCTTTGCATGTGTGTTCTTTTCATAAACCACCACTAGAGTCATTGCATGTGAGTTCTTTTCATAAACCACATGGATCCACTAGAGTTGATTGCATTTGTGTTCTTTTCATAAACCATAACTAGAGTCATTGCATTTGTGTTCTTTTCAAAAACCACATGGATCCACCAGTGTCATTGCATGTGTGTTCATTTCATAAACCACAACTAGAGTCATTGCATGTGTGTTCTTTTCATAAACCACATGGATCCACCAGTGTCATTGAATGTGTGGTATTTTTTCTAAACCACATATGAATCCACTAGATTCATTGCATGTGTGTTCTTCTCCTAAACCACCACTAGAGTCATTGCATGTGTGTTCTTTTCATAAACCACATGGATACACTAGAGTTCATTGCATTTGTGTTCTTTTCATAAACCACATCTAGAGTCATTGCATGTGTGTTCTTTTAATAAACCACATGGATCCACCAGTGTCATTGAATGTGTGTTCTTTTCATAAACCACATGGATCCACTGGTGTTCATTGCCTGTGTGCTCTTTTCATAAACCACATGGATCCACTAGAGTCATTACATGTGTGTTCTTTTCATAAACCACATGGATCCACCAGTGTTCATTGCATTTGTGTTCTTTTCATAAACCACAACTAGAGTAATTGCATGTGTGTTCTTTTCATAAAGCATAGCTAGAGTCATTGCATGTCTTTTTTCATAAACCACATGGATCCACCATTGTCATTGAATGTGTGTTCTTTTCATAAACCACATGGATCCACTAGAGTTCATTGCATGTGTGTTCTTTTCATAAACCACATGGATCCACTAGAGTCATTACATGTGTGTTCTTTTCATAAACCACATGGATCCACTAGAGTTCATTGCATTTGTGTTATTTTCATAAACCACAACTAGAGTCATTGCATGTGTGTTGTTTTCATAAACCACATCTAGAGTCATTGCATGTTGTTGTTTTCATAAACCACATCTAGAGTCATTGCATGTGTGTTTTTTCATTGGATGTGTGTGTATTAGTGTGCATCATTGGGTATTTAGGAAAAGAACACATGTAGTGATGCCACCAAAGCATGTTTGTTCTTTTCATAAACCACATGGCTCCACTAGAGTTCATTGCATGCATGTTATTTTCATAAACCACATGGATCCACCAGTGTCATTGCATGTGTGTTATTTTCATAAACCACATGGATCCACTAGTGTCATTGCACGTGTGTTCTTCTCCTAAACCAACACTAGAATCGTTATGCGTGTGTTCTTTTCATAAACCAGATTGATCCACTAGAGTTTAATGCATGTGTGTTCTTTTCATAAACCACATGGATCCACTAGAGTTCATTGCATGTGTGTTATTTTCATAAACCACATGGATCCACCAGTGTCATTGATGTGTGCTCGTTTCATAAAACACATGTATCCACCAGTGTCATTGCAGGTGTCTTCTTTTCATAAACCACCACTAGAGTCTTTGCATGTGTGTTCTTTTCATAAACCACCACTAGAGTCATTGCATGTGAGTTCTTTTCATAAACCACATGGATCCACTAGAGTTGATTGCATTTGTGTTCTTTTCATAAACCATAACTAGAGTCATTGCATTTGTGTTCTTTTCAAAAACCACATGGATCCACCAGTTTCATTGCATGTGTGTTCATTTCATAAACCACAACTAGAGTCATTGCATGTGTGTTCTTTTCATAAACCACATGGATCCACCAGTGTCATTGAATGTGTGGTATTTTTTCTAAACCACATATGAATCCACTAGATTCATTGCATGTGTGTTCTTCTCCTAAACCACCACTAGAGTCATTGCATGTGTGTTCTTTTCATAAACCACATGGATACACTAGAGTTCATTGCATTTGTGTTCTTTTCATAAACCACATCTAGAGTCATTGCATGTGTGTTCTTTTAATAAACCACATGGATCCACCAGTGTCATTGAATGTGTGTTCTTTTCATAAACCACATGGATCCACTGGTGTTCATTGCCTGTGTGCTCTTTTCATAAACCACATGGATCCACTAGAGTCATTACATGTGTGTTCTTTTCATAAACCACATGGATCCACCAGTGTTCATTGCATTTGTGTTCTTTTCATAAACCACAACTAGAGTAATTGCATGTGTGTTCTTTTCATAAAGCATAGCTAGAGTCATTGCATGTCTTTTTTCATAAACCACATGGATCCACCATTGTCATTGAATGTGTGTTCTTTTCGTAAACCACATGGATCCACTAGAGGTCATTGCATGTTTGTTCTTTTCATAAACCACATGGATCCACTAGAGTCATTACATGTGTGTTCTGTTCATAAACCACATGGATCCACTAGAGTTCATTGCATTTGTGTTATTTTCATAAACCACAACTAGAGTCATTGCATGTGTGTTGTTTTCATAAACCACATCTAGAGTCATTGCATGTGTGTTGTTTTCATAAACCACATCTAGAGTCATTGCATGTGTGTTTTTTCATTGGATGTGTGTGTATTAGTGTGCATCATTGGGTATTTAGGAAAAGAACACATGTAGTGATGCCACCAAAGCATGTTTGTTCTTTTCATAAACCACATGGCTCCACTAGAGTTCATTGCATGCATGTTATTTTCATAAACCACATGGATCCACCAGTGTCATTGCATGTGTGTTATTTTCATAAACCACATGGATCCACTAGTGTCATTGCACGTGTGTTCTTCTCCTAAACCAACACTAGAATCGTTATGCGCGTGTTCTTTTCATAAACCAGATTGATCCACTAGAGTTTAATGCATGTGTGTTCTTTTCATAAACCACATGGATCCACTAGAGTTCATTGCATGTGTGTTATTTTCATAAACCACGTGGATCCACCAGTGTCATTGATATGTGCTCGTTTCATAAAACACATGGATCCACCAGTGTCATTGCAGGTGTCTTCTTTTCATAAACCACCACTAGAGTCTTTGCATGTGTGTTCTTTTCATAAACCACCACTAGAGTCATTGCATGTGAGTTCTTTTCATAAACCACATGGATCCACTAGAGTTGATTGCATTTGTGTTCTTTTCATAAACCATAACTAGAGTCATTGCATTTGTGTTCTTTTCAAAAACCACATGGATCCACCAGTGTCATTGCATGTGTGTTCATTTCATAAACCACAACTAGAGTCATTGCATGTGTGTTCTTTTCATAAACCACATGGATCCACCAGTGTCATTGAATGTGTGGTATTTTTTCTAAACCACATATGAATCCACTAGATTCATTGCATGTGTGTTCTTCTCCTAAACCACCACTAGAGTCATTGCATGTGTGTTCTTTTCATAAACCACATGGATACACTAGAGTTCATTGCATTTGTGTTCTTTTCATAAACCACATCTAGAGTCATTGCATGTGTGTTCTTTTAATAAACCACATGGATCCACCAGTGTCATTGAATGTGTGTTCTTTTCATAAACCACATGGTTCCACTGGTGGTAATTGCCTGTGTGCTCTTTTCATAAACCACATGGATCCACTAGAGTCATTACATGTGTGTTCTTTTCATAAACCACATGGATCCACCAGTGTTCATTGCATTTGTGTTCTTTTCATAAACCACAACTAGAGTAATTGCATGTGTGTTCTTTTCATAAAGCATAGCTAGAGTCATTGCATGTCTTTTTTCATAAACCACATGGATCCACCATTGTCATTGAATGTGTGTTCTTTTCATAAACCACATGGATCCACTAGAGTTCATTGCATGTGTGTTCTTTTCATAAACCACATGGATCCACTAGAGTCATTACATGTGTGTTCTTTTCATAAACCACATGGATCCACTAGAGTTCATTGCATTTGTGTTATTTTCATAAACCACAACTAGAGTCATTGCATGTGTGTTGTTTTCATAAACCACATCTAGAGTCATTGCATGTTGTTGTTTTCATAAACCACATCTAGAGTCATTGCATGTGTGTTTTTTCATTGGATGTGTGTATTAGTGTGCATCATTGGGTATTTAGGAAAAGAACACATGTAGTGATGCCACCAAAGCATGTTTGTTCTTTTCATAAACCACATGGCTCCACTAGAGTTCATTGCATGCATGTTATTTTCATAAACCACATGGATCCACCAGTGTCATTGCATGTGTGTATTTTCATAAACCACATGGATCCACTAGTGTCATTGCACGTGTGTTCTTCTCCTAAACCAACACTAGAATCGTTATGCGTGTTCTTTTCATAAACCAGATTGATCCACTAGAGTTTAATGCATGTGTGTTCTTTTCATAAACCACATGGATCCACTAGAGTTCATTGCATGTGTGTTATTTTCATAAACCACATGGATCCACCAGTGTCATTGATGTGTGCTCGTTTCATAAAACACATGTATCCACTAAAGTGTCATTGCAGGTGTCTTCTTTCATAAACCACCACTAGAGTCTTTGCATGTGTGTTCTTTTCATAAACCACCACTAGAGTCATTGCATGTGAGTTCTTTTCATAAACCACATGGATCCACTAGAGTTGATTGCATTTGTGTTCTTTTCATAAACCATAACTAGAGTCATTGCATTTGTGTTCTTTTCAAAAACCACATGGATCCACCAGTTTCATTGCATGTGTGTTCATTTCATAAACCACAACTAGAGTCATTGCATGTGTGTTCTTTTCATAAACCACATGGATCCACCAGTGTCATTGAATGTGTGGTATTTTTTCTAAACCACATATGAATCCACTAGATTCATTGCATGTGTGTTCTTCTCCTAAACCACCACTAGAGTCATTGCATGTGTGTTCTTTTCATAAACCACATGGATACACTAGAGTTCATTGCATTTGTGTTCTTTTCATAAACCACATCTAGAGTCATTGCATGTGTGTTCTTTTAATAAACCACATGGATCCACCAGTGTCATTGAATGTGTGTTCTTTTCATAAACCACATGGATCCACTGGTGTTCATTGCCTGTGTGCTCTTTTCATAAACCACATGGATCCACTAGAGTCATTACATGTGTGTTCTTTTCATAAACCACATGGATCCACCAGTGTTCATTGCATTTGTGTTCTTTTCATAAACCACAACTAGAGTAATTGCATGTGTGTTCTTTTCATAAAGCATAGCTAGAGTCATTGCATGTCTTTTTTCATAAACCACATGGATCCACCATTGTCATTGAATGTGTGTTCTTTTCGTAAACCACATGGATCCACTAGAGGTCATTGCATGTTTGTTCTTTTCATAAACCACATGGATCCACTAGAGTCATTACATGTGTGTTCTGTTCATAAACCACATGGATCCACTAGAGTTCATTGCATTTGTGTTATTTTCATAAACCACAACTAGAGTCATTGCATGTGTGTTGTTTTCATAAACCACATCTAGAGTCATTGCATGTGTGTTGTTTTCATAAACCACATCTAGAGTCATTGCATGTGTGTTTTTTCATTGGATGTGTGTGTATTAGTGTGCATCATTGGGTATTTAGGAAAAGAACACATGTAGTGATGCCACCAAAGCATGTTTGTTCTTTTCATAAACCACATGGCTCCACTAGAGTTCATTGCATGCATGTTATTTTCATAAACCACATGGATCCACCAGTGTCATTGCATGTGTGTTATTTTCATAAACCACATGGATCCACTAGTGTCATTGCACGTGTGTTCTTCTCCTAAACCAACACTAGAATCGTTATGCGCGTGTTCTTTTCATAAACCAGATTGATCCACTAGAGTTTAATGCATGTGTGTTCTTTTCATAAACCACATGGATCCACTAGAGTTCATTGCATGTGTGTTATTTTCATAAACCACGTGGATCCACCAGTGTCATTGATATGTGCTCGTTTCATAAAACACATGGATCCACCAGTGTCATTGCAGGTGTCTTCTTTTCATAAACCACCACTAGAGTCTTTGCATGTGTGTTCTTTTCATAAACCACCACTAGAGTCATTGCATGTGAGTTCTTTTCATAAACCACATGGATCCACTAGAGTTGATTGCATTTGTGTTCTTTTCATAAACCATAACTAGAGTCATTGCATTTGTGTTCTTTTCAAAAACCACATGGATCCACCAGTGTCATTGCATGTGTGTTCTTTTCATAAACCAGAGCTATAGTCATTGCATGTGTGTTCTCTTCATAAACCACATGGATCCACCAGTGTCATTGCATGTGTATTCTTTTCATAATCCACATGGATCCACCAAAGTAATTGCATGTCTGTTCTTTTCATAAACCACCACTAGAGTCCTTGCACGTGTGTTCTTTTCATAAACCACATATGGATCCACTAGATTCATTGCATGTGTGTTCTTTTCCTAAACCACCACTAGAGTCATTGCAAGTGTGTTATTTTCGCAAACCACCACTAGAGTCATTGCATGTGTGTTCTTTTCATAAACCACATGGATCCACTAGAGTTCATTGCATTTGTGTTAATTTCATAAACCACATGGATCCACTAGAGTTCATTGCATGTGTGTTATTTTCATAAACCACATGAATCCACAAGAGTTCATTAAATGTGTGTTCTTTTCATAAACCACATGGATCCACGAGTGTCATTATATGTGTGTTCTTTTCATAAAGCACATCTAGAGTCATTGCTTGTGGGTTCTTTTCATAAACCACATGCATCCACTAGATTTTGTTGGATGTGTGTTCTTTTCATAAACCACATGGATCCACCAGTGTCATTGCATGTGTGTTCTTTTCATACACCACCACTAGAGTCATTGCATGTGTGTTCTTTTCATTATCCACCACTAGAGTCATTGTATGTGTTCTTTTCATAAACCACATGGATCCACTAGAGTTCATTGGATGTGTGTTCTTTTCATAAACCACATGGATCCACCAGTGTCATTGCATGTGTGTTCTTTTCATAAACCACCACTAGAGTCATTGCATGTGTGTTCTTTTCATAAACCACATGGATCCACTGGAGTTCATTGCATTTGTGTTTATTTCATAAACCACATGGATGCACTAGAGTTCATTGCATGTGTGTTCTTTTAATAAACCACATGGATCCACTAGTGTCATTGAATGTGTGTTCTTTTCATAAACCACATGGATCCACTAGTGTTCATTGCATGTGTGTTCTTTTCATAAATCACATGGATCCACTAGAGTCATTGCATGTGTGTTCTTTTCAAAAACCACATGGATCCACCAGTGTTCATTGCATTTGTGTTCTTTTCATAAACCACAACTAGAGTAATTGCATGTGTGTTCTTTTCATCAAGCATAGCTAGAGTCATTGCATGTGATTTTTTCATAAACCACATGGATCCACCATTGTCATTGAATGTGTGTTCTTTTCATAAACCACATGGATCCGCTAGAGTTCATTGCATGTCTGTTCTTTTCACAAACCACATGGATCCACTAGAGTCATTACATGTGTGTTCTCTTCATAAACCACATGGATCCACTAGAGTTCATAGCATTTGTGTTATTTTCATAAACCACAACTACAGTCATTGCACGTGTGTTCTTTTCATAAACCACAGCTAGAGTCATTGCATGTGTGTTCATTTCATTGGATGTGTGTGTGTATTAGTGTGCATCATTGGGGATTTAGGAAAAGAACACATGTAGTGATGCCACCAAAGCATGTTTGTTCTTTTCATAAACCACATGGATCCACTAGAGTTCATTGCATGTGTGTTCTTTTCATAAACCACATTGATCCACCAGTGTCATTTCATATGTGTTATTTTCATAAACCACATGGATCCACCAGTGTCATTACACGTGTGTTCTTCTCCTAAACCAACACTAGAATCGTTATGCGTGTGTTCTTTTCATAAAACAGATTGATCCACTAGAGATTAATGCATGTGTGTTCTTTTCATAAACCACATGGATCCACTAGAGTTCATTGCATGTGTGTTATTTTCATAAACCACATGGATCCACCAGTGTCATTGATGTGTGTTCTTTTCATAAACCACACCTAGAGTCACTGCATGTGTGTTATTTTCATAAACCACATGGATCCACCAGTGTCATTGATGTGTGTTCTTTTCATAAACCACATGGATCCACCAGTGTCATTGCATGTGTGTTCTTTTCATAAACCACCACTAGAGTCTTTGCATGTGTGTTCTTTTCATAAACCACCACTAGAGTCATTGCATGTGAGTTCTTTTCATAAACCACATGGATCCACTAGAGTTGATTGCATTTATGTTCTTTTCATAAACCATAACTATAGTCATTGCATGTGTGTTCTTTTCATAAACCAGAGCTAGAGTCATTGCATGTGTGTTCTTTTCATAAACCAGAGCTAGAGTCATTGCATGTGTGTTCTTTTCATAAACCACATGGATCCACCAGTGTCATTGCATGTGTATTCCTTTCATAATCCACATGGATCCACCAAAGTAATTGCATGTCTATTCTTTTCATAAACCACATGGATCCACTAGAGTTCATTGGATGTGTGTTCTTTTAATAAACCACATGGATCCACCAGTGTCATTGCATGTGTGTTCTTTTCATGAACCACCACTAGAGTCATTGCATGTGTGTTCTTTTCATAAACAACATGGATCCACTGGAGTTCATTGCATTTGTGTTCATTTCATAAACCACATGGATGCACTAGAGTTCATTGCATGTGTGTTCTTTTAATAAACCACATGGATCCAGCATTGTCATTGAATGTGTGTTCTTTTCATAAACCACATGGATCCACTAGTGTTCATTGCATGTGTGTTCTTTTCATAAACCACATGGATCCACTAGAGTCATTGCATGTGTGTTCTTTTCATAAACCACATGGATCCACCAGTGTTCATTGCATTTGTGTTCTTTTCATAAACCACAACAAGAGTAATTGCATGTGCGTTCTTTTCATAAAGCATAGCTAGAGTCATTGCATGTGTTTTTTCATAAACCACATGGATCCACCATTGTCATTGAATGTGTGTTATTTTCATAAACCACATGGATCCACTAGAGTTTATTGCATGTGTGTTCTTTTCATAAACCACATGGATCCACTAGAGTCATTACATGTGTGTTCTCTTCATAAACCACATGGATCCACTAGAGTTCATTGAATGTGTGTTATTTTCATAAACCACATGGATCCACGAGTGTCATTGTATGTGTGTTCTTTTCATAAAGCACATCTAGAGTCATTGCTTGTGGGTTCTTTTCATAAACCACACGCATCCACTAGAGTTTGTTGGATGTGTGTCCTTTTCATAAACCACATGGATCCACCGGTGTCATTGCATGTGTGTTCTTTTCATAAACCACCACTAGAGTCATTGCATGTGTGTTCTTTTCATTATCCACCACTAGAGTCATTGTATGTGTTCTTTTCATAAACCACATGGATCCACTAGAGTTCATTGGATGTGTGTTCTTTTCATAAATCACATGGATCCACCAGTGTCATTGCATGTGTGTTCTTTTCATAAACCACCACTAGAGTCATTGCATGTGTGTTCTTTTCATAAACCACATGGATCCACTGGATTTCATTGCATTTGTGTTCATTTCATAAACTATATGGATGCACTAGAGTTCATTGCATGTGTGTTCTTTTAATAAACCACATGGATCCAGCAGTGTCATTGAATGTGTGTTCTTTTCATAAACCACATGGATCCACTAGTGTTCATTGCATGTGTGTTCTTTTCATAAACCACATGGACCCACTAGAGTCATTGCATGTGTGTTCTTTTCATAAACCACATGGATCCACCAGTGTTCATTGCATTTGTGTTCTTTTCATAAACCACAACAAGAGTAATTGCATGTGTGTTCTTTTCATAAAGCATAGCTAGAGTCATTGCATGTGTTTTTTTCATAAACCACATGGATCCACCATTGTCATTGACTGTGTGTTATTTTCATAAACCACATGGATCCACTAGAGTTTATTGCATGTGTGTTCTTTTCATAAACCACATGGATCCACTAGAGTCATTACATGTGTGTTCTCTTCATAAACCACATGGATCCACTAGAGTTCATTGCATTTGTGTTATTTTCATAAACCACAACTACAGTCATTGCATGTGTGTTCTTTTCATAAACCACAGCTAGAGTCATTGCATGTGTGTTATTTTCATTGGATGTGTGTGTGTATTAGTGTGCATCATTGGGGATTTAGGAAAAGAACACATGTAGTGATGCCACCAAAGCATGTTTGTTCTTTTCATAAACCACATGGATCCACTAGAGTTCATTGCATGTGTGTACTTTTCATAAACCACATGGATCCACCAGTGTCATTGCATGTGTGTTATTTTCATAAACCACATGGATCCACCAGTGTCATTGCACGTGTGTTCTTCTCCTAAACCAACACTAGAATCGTTATGTGTGTGTTCTTTTCATAAACCACATGGATCCACTAGAGTTCATTGCATGTGTGTTATTTTCATAAACCACATGGATCCACCAGTGTCATTGCATGTGTGTTCTTTTCATAAACCACCACTAGAGTCATTGCATGTGTGTTCTTTTCATAAACCACATGGATCCACTGGAGTTCATTGCATTTGTGTTCATTTCATAAACCACATGGATGCACTAGAGTTCATTGCATGTGTGTTCTTTTAATAAACCACATGGATCCACTAGAGTTCATTGGATGTGTGTTCTTTTCATAAACCACATGGATCCACCAGTGTCATTGCATGTGTGTTCTTTTCATAAACAACCACTAGAGTAATTGCATGTGTGTTCTTTTCATAAACCACATGGATCCACTGGAGTTCATTGCATTTAGGTTCATTTAGTAAACCACATGGATGCACTAGAGTTCATTGCATGTGTGTTCTTTTCATAAACCACATGGATGTTGGGAATATGCCCTAGAGGCAATCATGGTTGATGATATTTCCCAAAGTATTCATAAAGTAAACTTGTCCTTGGATGAACATCAGATATGTATCACTGAAGACGTGATTCAGTTGTGGAACTATGTATTCATGATTGTTCATACTAGATTGTCCTTGGTCATTGAGGTTGTGCTGGACACGCAACAGAGACCACTGTGCAAGTCAGCTGATGACATGGTTCCACTTGTCATGGGCATGGTGATGCTATTCAAACTTACATAGATTCGGCTAAAGAGTTTAGCGAGTCAGACTGACCCATAGTTGAGATGCAATGAGCATGGTTTCATTTGCAGTCTGAAGCAATGGAATCCTTTGACCTGAGGTGATTGCATGATCCGAGCTATGGATCACCAACTTAGGTTCTATCAAACGCTGATTCGTAAATGGGCAGTTATAAAGGTAGAGTTCGGGTTGGTTGTGAAGCAAGCTGCGTGACGTGGATAACCAAGATGGGATTTCCCCTCCGTAATGGAGAGATATTCTCTAGGCCCTCTCGTGTGATATGATTGGGAAGCAAGGCCATGCGTTACTCAGTTAAGTGTTAACTGAGGAGTTGGACTAAGAGTTAGTCCAGTGAATCACATATCATGGTACGAGAAGAGAGTTAAGATATTAAAGGGATGGGAACTACTCTCCCATAGCTTAACAGGTACATCGTGAGGCAAAGGGACTTGGACAAAAGTCATATTGAAGGTTCGTCTTCTAACTTTACGATACTTGGGAGTTGCCACGTCTTGCTAGAGGCTTCTACCATCTATCGAATTGAGACCGAGTGTTCATGGGAGTGAGTTGGACTCAAAGCCATGACGGGATACTTGGAGGAGTATCTCATGTCGTGTCCAGATGTACGTGAACCTACAGGGTCACACACTTAAGGGTAAGGAGCCCATGTGGATTAGATCCATGTGGAGATTGGAGTACGGCCTAGATGGGCCTCAAGCATTGAGCCCAGCTAGGAGTGTATATAAGTGGAGTGATAAGGATAGTCCCTGACCTGGCCGTCACTTTATCCACTTCCATTTCGGGCTAGACAGGATCTAGCAATCCTCTGTCCAAATGTCCTTCCTGTATGTGTGGATACCGGTAGAGGTGTTGCACGTGCAGCGCTAGAGATGGGGAAGCTCGTGGGGATCTGGCGTAGGAGTTCGCGGGATCCGAAGAAGCTATCCGCGGGATTCAGAGTGCTATCCGAGGGATCGTTCGGCACTGCTTCGACATGCTGCGTGTCTAGCGCTAATCTCGTGGCCTATAACCTGGCCTGGATCTTGGGAGTACCACGTTAGGGAAAAAGTTTTGTTTCTCTCTGCGTGGCCCAACAATGGATCCACTAGAGTTCATTGCATTTGTGTTCTTTTCATAAACCACAACTAGAGTCAGTGTATTTGTGTTCTTTTCATAAACCATCAGGATCCACCAGTGTCAATGCATGTGTGTTATTTTCATAAACCATAGCTAGAGTGATTGCATGTGTGTTCTTTTCATAAACCACATGGATCCACCAGTGTCATTGAATGTGTGTTATTTTTTCTAAACCACATATGGATCCACTAGATTCATTGCATGTATTTTCTTCTCCTAAACCACCACTAGAGTCATTGCATGTGTGTTCTTTTCATAAACCACATGGATCCACTAGAGTTCATTGCATTTGTGTTATTTTCATAAACCACATCTAAAGTCATTGCATGTGTGTTCTTTTCATAAACCACATGGATCCACTAGAGTTTGTTAGATGTCAGTTCTTTTCATAAACCACATGGATCCACCAGTGTCATTGCATGTGTGTTCTTTTCAAAAACGGCCACTAGAGTCATTGCATGCGTGTTCTTTTCATTATCCACCACTAGAGTCATTGCATGTGTCCTTTTTATAAACCACATGGATCCACTAGAGTTCGTTGGATGGGTGTTCTTTTCATAAACCACATGGATCCACCAGTGTCATTGCAAGTGTGTTCTTCTCCTAAACCACCACTAGAATCATTGCGTGTGTATTCTTTTCACAAACCACATGGATCCACTAGAGTTCATTGCATGTGTCTTCTTTTCATAAACCACATGGATCCACTAGAGTTCATTGAATGTGTGTTCTTTTCATAAACCACATGGATCCACTAGTGTCATTGAATGTGTGTTCTTTTCATAAACCACATGTATACACCAGTGTCATTGCATTTGTGTTCATTTCATAAACCACATCTAGAGTCATTGCATGTGTGTTATTTTCATAAACCACATGGATCCACTAGTGTCATTGCATGTGTGTTCTTTTCATTAACCACCACAAGATTCAATGCATGTATGTTCTTTTCATAAACCACCACTAGAGTCATTGCATGTGTGTTCTTTTCATAAACCACATGGATCCACAAGAGTTGATTGCATTTGTGTTCCTTTCATAAACCACAACTAGAGTCATTGCATTTGTGTTATTTTTAAAAATCACATGGATCCACCAGTGTCATTGCATGTGTATTATTTTACTAAACCACGGCTAGAGTAATTGCATGTGTGTTATATTCATAAACCACATGGATCCACTAGTGTCATTGCATGTGTGTTCTTTTCATAAACCACATGGATCCACCAGAGTCATTGCATGTGTGTTATTTTAATAAACCACATTGATCCACTAGAGTTCATTTCATTTATGTTAATTTCATAAACCACATGGATCCACTAGAGTTCATTGCATGTGTGTTCTTTTCATAAACCACATGGATCCACCAGTGTCATTACATGTGTGTTCTTTTCATAAACCACATGGATCCACCAGTGTCATTGCATGGATGGTCTTCTCCTAAACCACCACTAGAATCATTGCATGTGTGTTCTTTTCCTAAACCACATGGATCCACTAGACTTCAATGCATGTGTGTGTTATTTTCATAAACCACATGGATCCACTAGAGTTCATTGAATGTGTGTTGTTTTCATAAACCACATGGATCCACTAGTGTCATTGAATGTGTGTTCTTTTCATAAACTACATGGATCCACCAGTGTCATTGCATCTGTGTTCATTTCATAAACGACATCTAGAGTCATTGCATGTGTGTTCTTTTCATAAACCACATGGATCCACTAGAGTTCATTGTATGTGTGTTCTTTTCATAAACCACATGGATCCACCAGTGCCATTGGATGTGAGTTCTATTTACATAAACCACATGGAGCCACCAGTGTCATTGCATGTGGTTCTTTTCATAAACCACCACTAGAGTCATTAAATGTCTATTCTTTTCATAAGCCACCACTAGATTCATTGCATGTGCGTTCTTTTCATAAAACACATGGATCCACTACAGTTCATTACATGTGTGTCCTTTTCATAAACCACATGGATCCACCAATGTCATTCGATGTGTGTTCTTTTCATAAACCACATGGATCCACCAGTGTCATTGCTTGTGTGTTCTTTTCATAAACCACATCTAGAGTCATTGCATGTGTGTTCTTTTCATAAACCACACGGATCCACTAGAGTTGGTTGGATGTCTGTTCTTTTCATAAACCACATGGATCCACCAGTGTCATTGCATGTGTGTTCTTTTCAAAAACAGCCACTAGAGTCATTGCATGCGTATTCTTTTCATTATCCACCACTAGAGTCATTGCATGTGTCCTTTTTATAAACCACATGGATCCACTAGAGTTCGTTGGATGGGTGTTCTTTTCATAAACCACATGGATCCACCAGTGTCATTGCAAGTGTGTTCTTCTCCTAAACCACCACTAGAATCATTGCGTGTGTATTCTTTTCACAAACCACATGGATCCACTAGAGTTCATTGCATGTGTCTTCTTTTCATAAACCACATGGATACACTAGAGTTCATTGAATGTGTGTTCTTTTCATAAACCAAATGGATCCACTAGTGTCATTGAATGTGTGTTCTTTTCATAAACCACATGGATCCACCAGTGTCATTGCATTTGTGTTCATTTCATAAACCACATCTAGAGTTATTGCATGTGTGTTATTTTCATAAACCACATGGATCCACTAGTGTCATTGCATGTGTGTTCTTTTCATTAACCACCACAAGAGTCAATGCATGTGTGTTATTTTCATAAACCACCACTAGAGTCATTGCATGTGTGTTCTTTTCATAAACCACATGGATCCACAAGAGTTGATTGCATTTGTGTTCCTTTCATAAACCACAACTAGAGTCATTGCATTTGTGTTATTTTTAAAAACCACATGGAACCACCAGTGTCATTGCATGTGTATTATTTTCATAAAACACAGCTAGAGTCATGGCATGTGTGTTATATTCATAAACCAAATGGATCCACTAGTGTCATTGCATGTTTGTTCTTTTTATAAACCACATGGATCCACTAGAGTCATTGCATGTGTGTTATTTTCATAAACCACATTGATCCACTAGAGTTCATTGCATTTATGTTAATTTCATAAACCACATGGATCCACTAGAGTTCATTGCATGTGTGTTCTTTTCATAAACCACATGGATCTACCAGTGTCATTGCATGTGTGTTCTTTTCATAAACCACATGGATCCACCAGTGTCATTGCATGGATGGTCTTCTCCTAAACCACCACTAGAATCATTGCATGTGTGTTCTTTTCCTAAACCACATGGATCCACTAGAGTTCAATGCATGTGTGTGTTCTTTTCATAAACCACAAGGATCCACTAGAGTTCATTGAATGTGTGTTCTTTTCATAAACCACATGGATCCACTAGTGTCATTGAATGTGTATTCTTTTCATAAACTACATGGATCCACCAGTGTCATTGCATCTGTGTTCATTTCATAAACCACATCTAGAGTCATTGCATGTGTGTTCTTTTCATAAACCACATGGATCCACTGGAGTTCATTGCATTTAGGTTCATTTAGTAAACCACATGGATGCACTAGAGTTCATTGCATGTGTGTTCTTTTCATAAACCACATGGATGTTGGGAATATGCCCTAGAGGCAATCATGGTTGATGATATTTCCCAAAGTATTCATAAAGTAAACTTGTCCTTGGATGAACATCAGATATGTATCACTGAAGACGTGATTAAGTTGTGGAACTATGTATTCATGATTGTTCATACTAGATTGTCCTTGGTCATTGAGGTTGTGCTGGACACGCAACAGAGACCACTGTGCAAGTCAGCTGATGACATGGTTCCACTTGTCATGGGCATGGTGATGCTATTCAAACTTACATAGATTTGGCTAAAGAGTTTAGCGAGTCAGACTGACCCATAGTTGAGATGCAATGAGCATGGTTTCATTTGCAGTCTGAAGCAATGGAATCCTTTGACCTGAGGTGATTGCATGATCCGAGCTATGGATCACCAACTTAGGTTCTATCAAACGCTGATTCGTAAATGGGCAGTTATAAAGGTAGAGTTCGGGTTGGTTGTGAAGCAAGCTGCGTGACGTGGATAACCAAGATGGGATTTCCCCTCCGTAATGGAGAGATATTCTCTAGGCCCTCTCGTGTGATATGATTGGGAAGCAAGGCCATGCGTTACTCAGTTAAGTGTTAACTGAGGAGTTGGACTAAGAGTTAGTCCAGTGAATCACATATCATGGTACGAGAAGAGAGTTAAGATATTAAAGGGATGGGAACTACTCTCCCATAGCTTAACAGGTACATCGTGAGGCAAAGGGACTTGGACAAAAGTCATATTGAAGGTTCGTCTTCTAACTTTACGATACTTGGGAGTTGCCACGTCTTGCTAGAGGCTTCTACCATCTATCGAATTGAGACCGAGTGTTCATGGGAGTGAGTTGGACTCAAAGCCATGACGGGATACTTGGAGGAGTATCTCATGTCGTGTCCAGATGTACGTGAACCTACAGGGTCACACACTTAAGGGTAAGGAGCCCATGTGGATTAGATCCATGTGGAGATTGGAGTACGGCCTAGATGGGCCTCAAGCATTGAGCCTAGCTAGGAGTGTATATAAGTGGAGTGATAAGGATAGTCCCTGACCTGGCCGTCACTTTATCCACTTCCATTTCGGGCTAGACAGGATCTAGCAATCCTCTGTCCAAATGTCCTTCCTGTATGTGTGGATACCGGTAGAGGTGTTGCACGTGCAGCGCTAGAGATGGGGAAGCTCGTGGGGATCTGGCGTAGGAGTTCGCGGGATCCGAAGAAGCTATCCGCGGGATTCAGAGTGCTATCCGAGGGATCGTTCGGCCTTTGCCGACATCTGCGTGTCTAGCGCTAATCTCGTGGCCTATAACCTGGCCTGGATCTTGGGAGTACCACGTTAGGAAAAGTTTTGTTTCTCTCTGCGTGGCCCAACAATGGATCCACTAGAGTTCATTGCATTTGTGTTCTTTTCATAAACCACAACTAGAGTCAGTGTATTTGTGTTCTTTTCATAAACCATCAGGATCCACCAGTGTCAATGCATGTGTGTTATTTTCATAAACCATAGCTAGAGTGATTGCATGTGTGTTCTTTTCATAAACCACATGGATCCACCAGTGTCATTGAATGTGTGTTATTTTTTCTAAACCACATATGGATCCACTAGATTCATTGCATGTATTTTCTTCTCCTAAACCACCACTAGAGTCATTGCATGTGTGTTCTTTTCATAAACCACATGGATCCACTAGAGTTCATTGCATTTGTGTTATTTTCATAAACCACATCTAAAGTCATTGCATGTGTGTTCTTTTCATAAACCACATGGATCCACTAGAGTTTGTTAGATGTCAGTTCTTTTCATAAACCACATGGATCCACCAGTGTCATTGCATGTGTGTTCTTTTCAAAAACAGCCACTAGAGTCATTGCATGCGTGTTCTTTTCATTATCCACCACTAGAGTCATTGCATGTGTCCTTTTTATAAACCACATGGATCCACTAGAGTTTGTTGGATGGGTGTTCTTTTCATAAACCACATGGATCCACCAGTGTCATTGCAAGTGTGTTCTTCTCCTAAACCACCACTAGAATCATTGCGTGTGTATTCTTTTCACAAACCACATGGATCCACTAGAGTTCATTGCATGTGTCTTCTTTTCATAAACCACATGGATCCACTAGAGTTCATTGAATGTGTGTTCTTTTCATAAACCACATGGATCCACTAGTGTCATTGAATGTGTGTTCTTTTCATAAACCACATGTATACACCAGTGTCATTGCATTTGTGTTCATTTCATAAACCACATCTAGAGTCATTGCATGTGTGTTATTTTCATAAACCACATGGATCCACTAGTGTCATTGCATGTGTGTTCTTTTCATTAACCACCACAAGATTCAATGCATGTATGTTCTTTTCATAAACCACCACTAGAGTCATTGCATGTGTGTTCTTTTCATAAACCACATGGATCCACAAGAGTTGATTGCATTTGTGTTCCTTTCATAAACCACAACTAGAGTCATTGCATTTGTGTTATTTTTAAAAATCACATGGATCCACCAGTGTCATTGCATGTGTATTATTTTACTAAACCACGGCTAGAGTAATTGCATGTGTGTTATATTCATAAACCACATGGATCCACTAGTGTCATTGCATGTGTGTTCTTTTCATAAACCACATGGATCCACCAGAGTCATTGCATGTGTGTTATTTTAATAAACCACATTGATCCACTAGAGTTCATTTCATTTATGTTAATTTCATAAACCACATGGATCCACTAGAGTTCATTGCATGTGTGTTCTTTTCATAAACCACATGGATCCACCAGTGTCATTACATGTGTGTTCTTTTCATAAACCACATGGATCCACCAGTGTCATTGCATGGATGGTCTTCTCCTAAACCACCACTAGAATCATTGCATGTGTGTTCTTTTCCTAAACCACATGGATCCACTAGACTTCAATGCATGTGTGTGTTATTTTCATAAACCACATGGATCCACTAGAGTTCATTGAATGTGTGTTGTTTTCATAAACCACATGGATCCACTAGTGTCATTGAATGTGTGTTCTTTTCATAAACTACATGGATCCACCAGTGTCATTGCATCTGTGTTCATTTCATAAACGACATCTAGAGTCATTGCATGTGTGTTCTTTTCATAAACCACATGGATCCACTAGAGTTCATTGTATGTGTGTTCTTTTCATAAACCACATGGATCCACCAGTGCCATTGGATGTGAGTTCTATTTACATAAACCACATGGAGCCACCAGTGTCATTGCATGTGGTTCTTTTCATAAACCACCACTAGAGTCATTAAATGTCTATTCTTTTCATAAGCCACCACTAGATTCATTGCATGTGCGTTCTTTTCATAAAACACATGGATCCACTACAGTTCATTACATGTGTGTCCTTTTCATAAACCACATGGATCCACCAATGTCATTCGATGTGTGTTCTTTTCATAAACCACATGGATCCACCAGTGTCATTGCTTGTGTGTTCTTTTCATAAACCACATCTAGAGTCATTGCATGTGTGTTCTTTTCATAAACCACACGGATCCACGAGAGTTGGTTGGATGTCTGTTCTTTTCATAAACCACATGGATCCACCAGTGTCATTGCATGTGTGTTCTTTTCAAAAACAGCCACTAGAGTCATTGCATGCGTATTCTTTTCATTATCCACCACTAGAGTCATTGCATGTGTCCTTTTTATAAACCACATGGATCCACTAGAGTTCGTTGGATGGGTGTTCTTTTCATAAACCACATGGATCCACCAGTGTCATTGCAAGTGTGTTCTTCTCCTAAACCACCACTAGAATCATTGCGTGTGTATTCTTTTCACAAACCACATGGATCCACTAGAGTTCATTGCATGTGTCTTCTTTTCATAAACCACATGGATACACTAGAGTTCATTGAATGTGTGTTCTTTTCATAAACCAAATGGATCCACTAGTGTCATTGAATGTGTGTTCTTTTCATAAACCACATGGATCCACCAGTGTCATTGCATTTGTGTTCATTTCATAAACCACATCTAGAGTTATTGCATGTGTGTTATTTTCATAAACCACATGGATCCACTAGTGTCATTGCATGTGTGTTCTTTTCATAAACCACAAGAGTCAATGCATGTGTGTTATTTTCATAAACCACCACTAGAGTCATTGCATGTGTGTTCTTTTCATAAACCACATGGATCCACAAGAGTTGATTGCATTTGTGTTCCTTTCATAAACCACAACTAGAGTCATTGCACTTGTGTTATTTTTAAAAACCACATGGAACCACCAGTGTCATTGCATGTGTATTATTTTCATAAAACACAGCTAGAGTCATGGCATGTGTGTTATATTCATAAACCAAATGGATCCACTAGTGTCATTGCATGTTTGTTCTTTTCATAAACCACATGGATCCACTAGAGTCATTGCATGTGTGTTATTTTCATAAACCACATTGATCCACTAGAGTTCATTGCATTTATGTTAATTTCATAAACCACATGGATCCACTAGAGTTCATTGCATGTGTGTTCTTTTCATAAACCACATGGATCTACCATTGTCATTGCATGTGTGTTCTTTTCATAAACCACATGGATCCACCAGTGTCATTGCATGGATGGTCTTCTCCTAAACCACCACTAGAATCATTGCATGTGTGTTCTTTTCCTAAACCACATGGATCCACTAGAGTTCAATGCATGTGTGTGTTCTTTTCATAAACCACAAGGATCCACTAGAGTTCATTGAATGTGTGTTCTTTTCATAAACCACATGGATCCACTAGTGTCATTGAATGTGTATTCTTTTCATAAACTACATGGATCCACCAGTGTCATTGCATCTGTGTTCATTTCATAAACCACATCTAGAGTCATTGCATGTGTGTTCTTTTCATAAACCACATGGATCCACTAGAGTTCATTGTATGTGTGTTCTTTTCATAAACCACATGGATCCACCAGGGCCATTGGATGTGAGTTCTTTTTACATAATCCACATGGAGCCACCAGTGTCATTACATGTGGTTCTTTTCATAAACCACCACTAGAGTCATTAAATGTCTATTCTTTTCATAAACCACCACTAGATTCATTGCATGTGTGTTCTTTTCATAAAACACATGGATCCACTAGAGTTCATTACATGTGTGTTCTTTTCATAAACCACATGGATCCACCAATGTCATTCGATGTGTGTTCTTTTCATAAACCACATGGATCCACCAGTGTCATTGCTTGTGTGTTCTTTTCATAAACCACATCTAGAGTCATTGCATGTGTGTTCTTTTCATAAACCACATGGATCCACTAGAGTTTGTTGGATGTCTGTTGTTTTCATAAACCACATGGATCCACCAGTGTCATTGCATGTGTGTTCTTTTCAAAAACGGCCACTAGAGTCACTGCATGCGTGTTCTTTTCATTATGCACCACTAGAGTCATTGCATGTGTCCATTTTATAAACCACATGGATCCACTAGAGTTTGTTGGATGGGTGTTCTTTTCATAAACCACATGGATCCACCAGTGTCATTGCAAGTGTGTTCTTCTCCTAAACCACCACTAGAATCATTGCGTGTGTATTCTTTTCACAAACCACATGGATCCACTAGAGTTCATTGCATGTGTCTTCTTTTCATAAACCACATGGATACACTAGAGTTCATTGAATGTGTGTTCTTTTCATAAACCACATGGATCCACTAGTGTCATTGAATGTGTGTTCTTTTCATAAACCACATGGATCCACCAGTGTCATTGCATTTGTGTTTATTTCATAAACCACATCTAGAGTCATTGCATGTGTGTTATTTTCATAAACCACATGGATCCACTAGTCTCATTGCATGTGTGTTCTTTTCATTAACCACCACAAGAGTCAATGCATGTGTGTTCTTTTCATAAACCACCACTAGAGTCATTGCATGTGTGTTCTTTTCATAAACCACATGGATCCACAAGAGTTGATTGCATTTGTGTTCCTTTCATAAACCACAACTAGAGTCATTGCATTTGTGTTATTTTTAAAAACCACATGGATCCACCAGTGTCATTGCATGTGTATTATTTTCCTAAACCACAGCTAGAGTCATTGCATGTGTGTTATATTCATAAACCACATGGATGCACTAGTGTCATTGCATGTGTGTTCTTTTCATAAACCACATGGATCCACCAGAGTCATTGCATGTGTGTTATTTTCATAAACCACATTGATCCACTAGAGTTCATTGCATTTATGTTAATTTCATAAACCACATGGATCCACTAGAGTTCATTACATGTGTGTTTTTTCATAAACCACATGGATCCACCAGTGTCATTGCATGTGTGTTATTTTCATAAACCACATGGATCCACTAGTGTCATTGAATGTGTGTTCTTTTCATAAACCACATGGATCCACCAGTGTCATTGCATGGATCGTCTTCTCCTAAACCACCACTAGAATCATTGCATGTGAGTTCTTTTCCTAAACCACATGGATCCACTAGAGTTCAATGCATGTGTGTGTTCTTTTCATAAACCACATGGATCCACTAGAGTTCATTGACTGTGTGTTCTTTTCATAAACCACATGGATCCACTAGTGTCATTGAATGTGTGTTATTTTCATAAACTACATGGATCCACCAGTGTCATTGCATGTGTGTTCATTTCATAAACCACATCTAGAGTCATTGCATGTGTGTTCTTTTCATAAACCACATGGATCCACTAGAGTTCATTGTATGTGTGTTCTTTTCATAAACCACATGGATCCACCAATGCCATTGGATGTGAGTTCTTTTTACATAAACCACATGGAGCCACCGGTGTCATTGCATGTGGTTCTTTTCATAAACCACCACTAGAGTCATTAAATGTCTATTCTTTTCATAAACCACCACTAGATTCATTGCTTGTGTGTTCTTTTCATAAAACACATGGATCCACTAGAGTTCATTACATGTGTGTTCTTTTCATAAACCACATGGATCCACCAATGTCATTCGAGTGTGTTCTTTTCATAAACCACATGGATCCACCAGTGTCATTGCTTGTGTGTTCTTTTCATAAACCACATCTAGAGTCATTGCATGTGTGTTCTTTTCATAAACCACATGGATCCACTAGAGTTTGTTGGATGTCTGTTCTTTTCATAAACCACATGGATCCACCAGTGTCATTGCATGTGTGTTCTTTTCAAATATGGCCACTAGAGTCATTGCATGCGTGTTCTTTTCATTATCCACCACTAGAGTCATTGCATGTGTTATTTTTATAAACCACATGGATCCACTTGGGTTCGTTGGATGGGTGTTCTTTTCATAAACCACATGGATCCACCATTGTCATTTTAAGTGTGTTCTTCTCCTAAACCACCACTAGAATAATTGAGTGTGTATTCTTTTCACAAACCACATGGATCCACTAGAGTTCATTGCATGTGTCTTCTTTTCATAAACCACATGGATCCACTAGAGTTCATTGAATGTGTGTTCTTTTCATAATCCACATGGATCCACTAGTTTCATTGAATGTGTGTTCTTTTTATAAACCACATGGATCCACTAGTGTCATTGAATGTGTGTTCTTTTCATAAACCACATGGATCCACCAGTGTCATTGCATTTGTGTTCAGTTCATAAACCACATCTAGAGTCATTGCATGTGTGTTCTTTTCATAAACCACATGGATCCACTAGTGTCATTGCATGTGTGTTCTTTTCATTAACCACCACAAGAGTCAATGCATGTGTGTTCTTTTCATAAACCACCACTAGAGTCATTGCATGTGTTTTCTTTTCATAAACCACATGGATCCACTAGAGTTGATTGCATTTGTGTTCCTTACATAAACCACAACTGGAGTCATTGCATTTGTGTTATTTTTAAAAACCACACGGATCCACCAGTGTCATTGCATGTGTATTATTTTCATAAACCACAGCTAGAGTCATTGCATGTGTGTTATATTCATAAACCACATGGATCCACTAGTGTCATTGCATGTGTGTTCTTTTCATAAACGACATGGATCCACCAGGGTCATTGCATGTGTGTTATTTTCATAAATCACATTAATACACTAGAGTTCATTGCATTTATGTTCATTTCATAAACCACATGGATCCACTAGAGTTCATTGCATGTGTGCTCTTTTTATAAACCACATGGATCCACCAGTGTCATTGCATGTGTGTTCTTTTCATAAACCACATGGATCCACCAGTGTCATTGCATGGATGGTCTTCTCCTAAACCACCGCTAGAATCATTGCATGTTTGTTCTTTTCCTAAACCACATGGATCCACTAGAGTTCAATGCATGTGTCTGTTCTTTTCATAAACCACATGGATCCACTAGAGTTCATTGCATGTGTGTTCTTTCAATAAACCACATGGATCCACCAGTGTCATTGATGTGTGTTCTTTTCATAAACCACATGGATCCACTTGATTCATTGCATGTGTATCTTTTCATAAACCACCACTATAGTCATTGCATGTGTGTTCTTTTCACAATCCACATATGGATCCACTATAGTCATTGCATGTGTGTTCTTTTCACAATCCACATATGGATCCACTAGAGTCATTGCATGTGTGTTGTTCTCCTGAACCACCACTAGAGTAATTGCATGTGTGTTCTTTTCATAAACCACCACTAGAGTCATTGCATGTGTATTCTTTTCATAAACCACATGGATCCACTAGAGTTCATTGCATTTGTGTTCATTTCATAAACCACACAGATCCACTAGATTTCATTGCATGTGTGTTCTTTTCATAAACCACATGGATCCACTAGAGTTCATTGAATGTGTGTTCTTTTCATAAACCACAAGGATCCACTAGTGTCATTGAATGTGTGTTCTTTTCATAAACCACATGGATCCACTAGAGTTCATTGTATGTGTGTTCTTTTCATAAACCACATGGATCCACCAGTGTTATTGGATGTGAGTTCTTTTTACATAAACCACATGGAGCCACCGGTGTCATTGCATCTGGTTCTTTTCATAAACCACCACTAGAGTCATTAAATGTCTATTCTTTTCATAAACCACCACTAGATTCATTGCATGTGTGTTCTTTTCATAAAACACATGGATCCACTAGAGTTCATTACATGTGTGTTCTTTTCATAAACCACATGGATCCACCAATGTCATTCGATGTGAGTTCTTTTCGTAAACCACATGGATCCACCAGTGTCATTGCTTGTGTGTTCTTTTCATAAACCACATCTAGAGTCATTGCATGTGTGGTCTTTTCATTAACCACATGGATCCACTAGAGTTTGTTGGATGTCTGTTCTTTTCATAAACCACATGGATCCACCAGTGTTATTGCATGTGTGTTCTTTTCAAATACAACCACTAGAGTCATTGCATGCGTGTTTTTTCATTATCCACCACTAGAGTCATTGCATGTGTTATTTTTAGAAACCACATGGATCCACTAGAGTTTGTTGGATGGGTGTTCTTTTCATAAACCACATGGATCCACCAGTGTCATTGCAAGTGTGTTCTTCTCCTAAACCAGCACTAGAATCATTGCGTGTGTATTCTTTTCACAAACCACATGGATGCACTAGAGTTCATTGCATGTGTCTTCTTTATAAACCACATGGATCCACTAGAGTTCATTGAATGTGTGTTCTTTTCATAAACCACATGGATCCACTAGTGTCATTGAATGTGTGTTCTTTTCATAAACCACATGGATCCACCAGTGTCATTGCATCTGTGTTCATTTCATAAACCACATCTAGAGTCATTGCATGTGTGTTCTTTTCATAAACCACATGGATCCACTAGTGTCATTGCATGTGTGTTCTTTTCATTAACCACCACAAGAGTCAATGCATGTGTGTTCTTTTCATAAACCACCTCTAGAGTCATTGCATGTGTGTTCTTTTCATAAACCACATGGATCCACTAGAGTTTATTGCATTTGTGTTCCTTTCATAAACCACAACTAGAGTCATTGCATTTGTGTTATTTTTAAAAAACACATGGATCCACAAGTGTCATTGCATGTGTATTATTTTCATAAACCACAGCTAGAGTCATTGCATGTGTGTTATATTCATAAACCACATGGATCCACTAGTGTCATTGCATGTGTGTTCTTTTCATAAACCACATGGATCCACCAGAGTTATTGCATGTGTGTTATTTTCATAAACCACATTCATCCACTAGAGTTCATTGCATTTATGTTCATTTCATAAACCACATGGATCCACTAGAGTTCATTGCATGTGTGTTCTTTTTATAAACCACATGGATCCACCAATGTCATTGCATGTGTGTTCTTTTCATAAACCACATGGATCCACCAGTGTCATTGCATGGATGGTCTTCTCGTAAACCACCGCTAGAATCATTGCATGTTTGTTCTTTTCCTAAACCACATGGATCCACTAGAGTTCAATGCATGTGTCTGTTCTTTTCATAAACCACATGGATCCACTAGAGTTCATTGCATGTGTGTTCTTTCAATAAACCACATGGATCCACCAGTGTCATTGATGTGTGTTCTTTTCATAAACCACATGGATCCACTAGATTCATTGCATGTGTGTTCTTTTCATAAACCACCACTATAGTCATTGCATGTGTGTTCTTTTCACAATCCATATATGGATCCACTAGAGTCATTGCATGTGTGTTCTTCTCCTAAACCACCACTAGAGTCATTGCATGTGTGTTCTTTTCATAAACCACCACTAGAGTCATTGCATGTGTATTCTTTTCATAAACCACATGGATCCACTAGAGTTCATTGTATGTGTGTTCTTTTCATAAACCACATGGATCCACCAGTGTTATTGGATGTGAGTTCTTTTTACATAAACCACATGGAGCCACCGGTGTCATTGCATCTGGTTCTTTTCATAAACCACCACTAGAGTCATTAAATGTCTATTCTTTTCATAAACCACCACTAGATTCATTGCATGTGTGTTCTTTTCATAAAACACATGGATCCACTAGAGTTCATTACATGTGTGTTCTTTTCATAAACCACATGGATCCACCAATGTCATTCGATGTGAGTTCTTTTCGTAAACCACATGGATCCACCAGTGTCATTGCTTGTGTGTTCTTTTCATAAACCACATCTAGAGTCATTGCATGTGTGGTCTTTTCATTAACCACATGGATCCACTAGAGTTTGTTGGATGTCTGTTCTTTTCATAAACCACATGGATCCACCAGTGTTATTGCATGTGTGTTCTTTTCAAATATAACCACTAGAGTCATTGCATGCGTGTTCTTTTCATTATCCACCACTAGAGTCATTGCATGTGTTATTTTTAGAAACCACATGGATCCACTAGAGTTTGTTGGATGGGTGTTCTTTTCATAAACCACATGGATCCACCAGTGTCATTGCAAGTGTGTTCTTCTCCTAAACCACCACTAGAATCATTGCGTGTGTATTCTTTTCACAAACCACATGGATCCACTAGAGTTCATTGCATGTGTCTTCTTTTCAAAAACCACATGGATCCACTAGAGTTCATTGAATGTGTGTTCTTTTCATAAACCACATGGATCCACTAGTGTCATTGAATGTGTGTTCTTTTCATAAACCACATGGATCCACCAGTGTCATTGCATCTGTGTTCATTTTATATACCACATCTAGAGTCATTGCATGTGTGTTCTTTTCATAAACCACATGGATCCACTAGTGTCATTGCATGTGTGTTCTTTTCATTAACCACCTCTAGAGTCATTGCATGTGTGTTCTTTTCATAAACCACATGGATCCACTAGAGTTGATTGCATTTGTGTTCCTTTCATAAACCACAACTAGAGTCATTGCATTTGTGTTATTTTTAAAAACCACATGGATCCACCAGTGTCATTGCATGTGTATTATTTTCATAAACCACAGCTAGAGTCATTGCATGTGTGTTATATTCATAAACCACATGGATCCACTAGTGTCATTGCATGTGTGTTCTTTTCATAAACCACATGGATCCACCAGAGTTATTGCATGTGTGTTATTTTCATAAACCACATTGATCCACTAGAGTTCATTGCATTTATGTTCATTTCATAAACCACATGGATCCACTAGAGTTCATTGCATGTGTGTTCTTTTTATAAACCACATGGATCCACCAATGTCATTGCATGTGTGTTCTTTTCGTAAACCACATGGATCCACCAGTGTCATTGCATGGATGGTCTTCTCGTAAACCACCGCTAGAATCATTGCATGTTTGTTCTTTTCCTAAACCACATGGATCCACTAGAGTTCAATGCATGTGTCTGTTCTTTTCATAAACCACATGGATCCACTAGAGTTCATTGCATGTGTGTTCTTTCAATAAACTACATGGATCCACCAGTGTCATTGATGTGTGTTCTTTTCATAAACCACATGAATCCACTATATTCATTGCATGTGTGTTCTTTTCATAAACCACCACTATAGTCATTGCATGTGTGTTCTTTTCAGAATCCACGTATGGATCCACTAGAGTCATTGCATGTGTGTTCTTCTCCTAAACCACCACTAGAGTCATTGCATGTGTGTTCTTTTCATAAACCACCACTAGAGTCATTGCATGTGTATTCTTTTCATAAACCACATGGATCCACTAGAGTTCATTGAATGTGTGTTCTTTTCATAAACCACAAGGATCCACTAGTGTCATTGAATGCGTGTTCTTTTCATAAACCACATGGATCCACCAGTGTCATTGCATGTGTCATCATTTCATAAACCACATCTAGAGTCATTGCATGTGTGTTCTTTTCATCAACCACATGGATCCACTAGAGTTCATTGTATGTGTGTTCTTTTCATAAACCACATGGATCCACTAGAGTTCATTGCATGTGTGTCCTTTTCATAAACCACATGGATCCACCAGTGTCATTGCATGTGTGTTATTTTCATAAACCACATGGATCCACCAGTGTCATTGCATGTGTGTTCTTCTCCTAAACCAACACTAGAATCGTTATGTGTGTGTTCTTTTCATAAACCAAATTGATCCACTAGAGTTTAATGCATGTGTGTTCTTTTCATAAACCACATGGATCCACTAGAGTTCATTGCATGTGTGTTATTTTCATAAACCACATGGATCCACCAGTGTCATTGATGTGTGTTATTTTCATAAACCAGAGCTAGAGTCATTGCATGTGTGTTCTTTTCATAAACCACATGGATCCACCAGTGTCATTGCATGTGTATTCTTTTCATAATCCACATGGATCCACCAAAGTAATTGCATGTCTGTTCTTTTCATAAACCACATGGATCCACTAGAGTTCATTGGATGTGTGTTCTTTTCATAAACCACATGGATCCACCAGTGTCATTGCATGTGTGTTCTTTTCATAAACCACCAGTAGAGTCATTGCATGTGTGTTCTTTTCATAAACCACATGGATCCACTAGAGCTCATTGCATTTGTGTTCATTTCATAAACCACATGGATGCACTAGAGTGCATTGCATGTGTGTTCTTTTCATAAACCACATGGATGTTGGGAATATGCCCTAGAGGCAATCATGGTTGATGATATTTCCCAAAGTATTCATAAAGTAAACTTGTCCTAGGATGAACATCAGATATGTATCACTGAAGACGTGATTCAGTTGTGGAACTATGTATACATGATTTTTCATACTATATTGTCCTTGGTCATTGAGGTTGTGCTGGACACGCAACATAGACCACTGTGCAAGTTAGCTGATGACATGGTTCCACTTGTCATGGGCATGGTGATGCTATTCAAACTTACATAGATTCGGCTAAAGAGTTTAGCGAGTCAGACTGACCCATAGTTGAGATGCAATGAGCATGGTTTCATTTGCAGTCTGAAGCAATGGAATCCTTTGACCTGAGGTGATTGCATGATCCGAGCTATGGATCACCAACTTAGGTTCTATCAAACGCTGATTCGTAAATGGGCAGTTATAAAGGTAGAGTTCGGGTTGGTTGTGAAGCAAGCTGCGTGACGTGGATTACCAAGATGGGATTTCCCCTCCGTAATGGAGAGATATTCTCTAGGCCCTCTCGTGTGATATGATTGGGAAGCAAGGCCATGCGTTACTCAGTTAAGTGTTAACTAAGGAGTCAGACTAAGAGTTAGTCCAGTGAATCACATATCATGGTACGAGAAGAGAGTTAAGATATTAAAGGGATGGCAACTACTCGCCCATAGCTTAACAGGTACATCGTGAGGCAAAGGGACTTGGACGAAAGTCATATTGAAGGTTCGTCTTCTGACTTTACGACACTTGAGAGTTGGCACGTCTTGCTAGAGGCTGCTACCATCTATCGAATTGAGACCGAGTGTTCATGGGAGTTGGACTCAAAGCCATGACGGGATACTTGGAGGAGTAGCTCATGTCGTGTCCAGATGTACGTGAACCTACAGGGTCACACACTTAAGGGTAAGGAGCCCATGTGGATTAGATCCATGTGGAGATTGGAGTACGGCCTAGATGGGCCTCAAGCATTGAGCCCAGCTAGGAGTGTATATAAGTGGAGTGATAAGGATAGTCCCTGACCTGGCCGTCACTTTATCCACTTACATTTCGGGCTAGACAGGATCTAGCAATCCTCTGTCCAAATCTCCTTCCTGTATGTGTGGATACCGGTAGAGGTGTTGCACGTGCAGCGCTAGAGACGGGGAGCTCGTGGGGATCTGGCGTAGGAGTTCGCGGGAACCGAAGAAGCTATCCGCGGGATTCAGAGTGCTGCCCGAGGGATCGTTCGGCACTGCTTCGACACGCTGCGTGTCTAGTGCTAATCTCGTGGCCAATATCCTGACCTGGATCTTGGGAGTACCACGTTAGGGAAAAAGTTTTGTTTCTCTCTGCGTGGCCCAACAATGGATCCACTAGAGTTCATTGCATTTGTGTTCTTTTCATAAAACACAACTAGAGTCAGTGTATTTGTGTTCTTTTCATAAACCATCAGGATCCACCAGTGTCATTGCATGTGTGTTATTTTCATAAACCATAGCTAGAGTGATTGCATGTGTGTTCTTTTCATAAACCACATGGATCCACCAGTGTCATTGAATGTGTGTTATTTTTTCTAAACCACATATGGATCCACTAGATTCATTGCATGTATTTTATTCTCCTAAACCACCACTAGAGTCATTGCATGTGTGTTCTTTTCATAAACCACATGGATCCACTAGAGTTCATTGCATTTGTGTTATTTTCATAAACCACATCTAGAGTCATTGCATTTGTGTTCTTTTAATAAACCACATGTATCCACCAGTGTCATTGAATGTGTGTCTTTTCATAAACCACATGGATCCACTAGAGTTAATTGCATGTGTGTTCTTTTCATAAACCACATGGATCCACTAGAGTCATTGCATGTATGTTCTTTTCATAAACCACATGGATCCACCAGTGTTAATTGCATTTGTGTTCTTTTCATAAACCATAGCTAGAGTCATTGCACGTGTGTTCTTTCCATAAACCACATGGATCCACCAGTGTCATTGAATGTGTGTTCTTTTCACAAACCACATGGATCCACTAGAGTTCATTGCATGTGTTTTCTTTTCATAAACCACATGGATCCACTAGAGTCATTGCGTGTGTGTTATTTTCGTAAACCACATGGATCCACTAGAGTTTATTACATTTGTGTTATTTTCATAAACCACAACTAGAGTCATTGCATGTGTGTTCTTTTCATAAACCACAGCTAGAGTCATTGCATGTGTGTTCTTTCCATTGGATGTGTGAGTGTATTAGTGTGCATTATTGAGGATTTAGGAAAAGAACACATGCAGTGATGCCACCACAACATGTGTGTTGTTTTCATAAACCAGATGGATCCACTAGAGTTCATTGCATGTGTGTTATTTTCATAAACCACATGGATGCACTAGAGCCATTGCATGTGTCTTCTATTCATAAACCACATGGGTCCACTAGTGTCATTAAATGTGTGTTCTTTTTCTAAACCACATATGGATCCACTAGAGTCATTACATGTGTGTTCTTCATCTAAACCACCACTAGAGTCATTGCATGTGTGTTCTTTTCATAAACCACATGGATCCACTAGAGTTTAATGCATGTGTGTTTTTCTCATAAACCACGTGGATCCACTAGAGATCATTGCATGTGTGTTCTTTTCATAAACCACATGGATCCAACAATGTCATTGATGTGTGTTCTTTCTATAAACCATATGGATCCACTGGTGTCATTGCATGTGTGTTCTTTTCGTTAACCACCACAAGAGTCAATGCATGTGTGTTCTTTTCATAAACCACCACTAGAGTCATTGCATGTGTGTTCATTTCATAAACCACATGGATCCACTAGAGTTGATTGCATTTGTGTTCCTTTCATAAACCACAACTAGAGTCATTCCATTTGTGTTATTTTCAAAAACCACATGGATCCACCAGTGTCATTGCATGTGTGTTATCTTCATAAACCACAGCTAGAGTCATTGCATGTGTGTTCTTTTCATAAACCACATGGATCCACTAGTGTAATTGCATGTGTGTTCTTTTTATAAACCACATGGATCCACCAGAGTCATTGCATGTGTGTTATTTTCATAAACCACATGGATCCACTAGAGTTCATTGCATTTATGTTCATTTCATAAACGACATGGATCCACTAGAGTTCATTGCGTGTGTGTTCTTTCCATAAACCACATGGATCCACCAGTGTCATTGCATGTGTGTTCTTTTCAAAACCACATGGATCCACCAGTGTCATTGCATGGATCGTCTTCTCCTAAACCACCGCTAGAATCATTGCATGTGTGTTCTTTTCCTAAAACACATGGATCCACTAGAGTTCAATGCATGTGTGTGTTCTTTTCATAAACCACATGGATCCACTAGAGGTCATTGAATGTGTGTTCTTTTCATAAACCACATGGATCCACTAGTGTCATTGAATGTGTGTTCTTTTCATAAACTACATGGATCCACCAGTGTCATTGCATGTGTGTTCAGTTCATAAACCACATCTAGACTCATTGCATGTGTGCTCTTTTCATAAACCACATGGATCCACTAGAGTTCATTGTATGTGTGTTCTTTTCATAAACCACATGGATCCACCAGTGTCATTGGATGTGAGTTCTTTTTACGTAAACCACACGGAGCCACCCGTGTCATTGCATGTGTGTTCTTTTCATAAACCACCACTAGAGTCATTAAATGTCTATTGTTTTCATAAACCACCACTAGATTCATTGCATGTGTGTTCTTTTCATAAAACACATGGATCCACTAGAGTTCATTACATGTGTGTTCTTTTAATAAACCACATGGATCCACCAATGTCATTCGATGTGTGTTCTTTTCATAAACCACATGGATCCACCAGTGTCATTGCTTGTGTGTTCTTTTCATAAACCACATCTAGAGTCATTGCATGTGTGTTCTTTTCATAAACCACATGGATCCACTAGAGTTTGTTGGATGTCTGTTCTTTTCATAAACCACATGGATCCACCAGTGTCATTGCATGTGTGTTCTTTTCAAAAACGGCCACTAGAGTCATTGCATGCGTGTTCTTTTCATTATCCACCACTAGAGTCATTGCATGTGTCCTTTTTATAAACCACATGGATCCACTAGAGTTTGTTGGATGGGTGTTCTTTTAAAAAACCACATGCATCCACCAGTGTCATTGCAAGTGTGTTCTTCTCCTAAACCACCACTAGAATCATTGCGTGTGTATTCTTTTCACAAACCACATGGATCCACTAGAGTTCATTGCATGTGTCTTCTTTTCATAAACCACATGGATCCACTAGAGTTCATTGAATGTGTGTTCTTTTCACAAACCACATGGATCCACTAGTGTCATTGAATGTGTGTTCTTTTCATAAACCACATGGATCCACCAGTGTCATTGCATTTGTGTGCAGTTCATAAACCACATCTAGAGTCATTGCATGTGTGTTCGTTTCATAAACCACATGGATCCACTAGTGTTGATTGCATTTGTGTTCCTTTCATAAACCACAACTAGAGTCATTGCATTTGTGTTATTTTTAAAAACCACATGGATCCACCAGTGTCATTGCATGTGTATTATTTTCCTAAACCACAGCTAGAGTGAATGCATGCGTGTTATATTCATAAACCACATGGATCCACTAGTGTCATTGCATGTGTGTTCTTTTCATAAACCACATGGATCCACCAGAGTCATTGCATGTGTGTTATTTTCATAAACCACATTGATCCACTAGAGTTCACTGCATTTATGTTCATTTCATAAACCACATGGATCCACTAGAGTTCATTGCATGTGTGTTCTTTTCATAAACCACATGGATCCACCAGTGTCATTGCATGGATGGTCTTCTCCTAAACCACCGCTAGAATCATTGCATGTGTGTTCTTTTCCTAAACCACATGGATCCACTAGAGTTCAATGCATGTGTGTGTTCTTTTCATAAACCACATGGATCCACTAGAGGTCATTGAATGTGTGTTCTTTTCATAAACCACATGGATCCACTAGTGTCATTGAATGTGTGTTCTTTTCATAAACTACATGGATCCACCAGTGTCATTGCATGTGTGTTCAGTTCATAAACCACATCTAGACTCATTGCATGTGTGTTCTTTTCATAAACCACATGGATCAACTAGAGTTCATTGTATGTGTGATCTTTTCATAAACCACATGGATCCACCAGTGTCATTGGATGTGAGTTCTTTTTACCTAAACCACACGGAGCCACCCGTGTCATTGCATGTGTGTTCTTTTCATAAACCACCACTAGAGTCATTAAATGTCTATTCTTTTCATAAACCACCACTAGATTCATTGCATGTGTGTTCTTTTCATAAAACACATGGATCCACTAGAGTTCATTACATGTGTGTTCTTTTAATAAACCACATGGATCCACCAATGTCATTCGATGTGTGTTCTTTTCATAAACCACATGGATCCACCAGTGTCATTGCTTGTGTGTTCTTTTCATAAACCACATCTAGAGTCATTGCATGTGTGTTCTTTTCATAAACCACATGGATCCACTAGAGTTTGTTGGATGCCTGTTCTTTTCATAAACCACATGGATCCACCAGTGTCATTGCATGTGTGTTCTTTTCAAAAACGGCCACTAGAGTCATTGCATGCGTGTTCTTTTCATTATCCACCACTAGAGTCATTGCATGTGTCCTTTTTATAAACCACATGGATCCACTAGAGTTCGTTGGATGGGTGTTCTTTTAATAAACCACATGGATCCACCAGTGTCATTGCAAGTGTGTTCTTCTCCTAAACCACCACTAGAATCATTGCGTGTGTATTCTTTTCACAAACCACATGGATCCACTAGAGTTCATTGCATGTGTCTTCTTTTCATAAACCACATGGATCCACTAGAGTTCATTGAATGTGTGTTCTTTTCACAAACCACATGGATCCACTAGTGTCATTGAATGTGTGTTCAGTTCATAAACCACATCTAGAGTCATTGCATGTGTGTTCGTTTCATAAACCACATGGATCCACTAGTGTTGATTGCATTTGTGTTCCTTTCATAAACCACAACTAGAGTCATTGCATTTGTGTTATTTTTAAAAACCACATGGATCCACCTGTGTCATTGCATGTGTATTATTTTCCTAAACCACAGCTAGAGTGATTGCATGTGTATAAACCACATGGATCCACTAGTGTTATTGCATGTGTGTTCTTTTCATAAACCACATGGATCCACCAGAGTCATTGCATGTGTGTTATTTTCATAAACCACATTGATCCACTAGAGTTCACTGCATTTATGTTCATTTCATAAACCACATGGATCCACTAGACTTTATTGCATGTGTGTTCTTTTCATAAACCACATGGATCCACCAGTGTAATTGCATGTGTATCTTTTCATAAACCACATGGATCCACCAGTGTCATTGCATGGATGGTCTTGTCCTAAACCACTGCTAGAATCATTGCATGTGTGTTCTTTTCCTAAACCACATGGATCCACTAGAGTTCAATGCATGTGTGTGTTCTTTTCATAAACCACATGATCCACTAAAGTTCATTGAATGTATGTTCTTTTCATAAACCACATGGATCCACTAGTGTCATTGAATGTGTGTTCTTTTCATAAACTACATGGATCCACTAGTGTCATTGCATGTGTGTTCATTTCATAAACCACATCTAGAGTCATTGCATGTGTGTTCTTTTCATAAACCACATGGATCCACTAGAGTTCATTGTATTTGTGTTCTTTTCATAAACCACATGGATCCACCAGTGTCATTGGATGTGAGTTCTTTTTACATAAACCACATGGAGCCACCGGTGTCATTGCATGTGGTTCTTTTCATAAACCACCACTAGAGTCATTAAATGTCTATTCTTTTCATAAACCACCACTAGGTTCATTGCATGTGTGTTATTTTCATAAAACACATGGATCCACTAGAGTTCATTACATGTGTGTTCTTTTCATAAACCACATGGATCCACCAATGTCATTCGATGTGTGTTCTTTTCATAAACCACATGGATCCACCAATGTCATTGCTTGTGTGTTCTTTTCATAAACCACATCTAGAGTCATTGCATGTGTGTTCTTTTCATAAACCACATGGATCCACTAGAGTTTGTTGGATGTCTGTTCTTTTCATAAACCACATGGATCCACAAGTGTCATTGCATGTGTGTTCTTTTCAAAAACGGCAACTAGAGTCATTGCGTGCGTGTTCTTTTCATTATCCACCACTAGAGTCATTGCATGTGTTATTTTCATAAACCACATGGATCCACTAGAGTTCATTGAATGTGTGTTCTTTTCATAAACCACATGGATCCACTAGTGTCATTGAATGTGTGTTCTTTTCATAAACCACATGGATCCACCAGTGTCATTGCTTGTGTGTTCTTTTCATAAACCACATCTAGAGTCATTGCATGTGTGTTCTTTTCATAAACCACATGGATCCACTAGAGTTTGTTGGATGTCTTTTCTTTTCATAAACCACATGGATCCACCAGTGTCATTGCATGTGTGTTCTTTTCAAAAACGGCCACTAGAGTCATTGCATGTGTGTTCTTTTCATTATCCACCACTAGAGTCATTGCATGTGTCCTTTTTATAAACCACATGGATCCACTAGAGTTCGTTGGATGGGTGTTCTTTTAATAAACCACATGGATCCACCAGTGTCATTGCAAGTGTGTTCTTCTCCTAAACCACCACTAGAATCATTGCGTGTGTATTCTTTTCACAAACCACATGGATCCACTAGAGTTCATTTCATGTGTCTTCTTTTCATAAACCACATGGATCCACTAGAGTTCATTGAATGTGTGTTCTTTTCACAAACCACATGGATCCACTAGTGTCATTGAATGTGTGTTCTTTTCATAAACCACATGGATCCACCAATGTCATTGCATTTGGGTTCAGTTCATAAACCACATCTAGAGTCATTGCATGTGTGTTCGTTTCATAAACCACATGGATCCACTAGTGTTGATTGCATTTGTGTTCCTTTCATAAACCACAACTAGAGTCATTGCATTTGTGTTATTTTTAAAAACCACATGGATCCACCAGTGTAATTGCATGTGTATTATTTTCCTAAACCACAGCTAGAGTGATTGCATGTGTGTTATATTCATAAACCACATGGATGCACTAGTGTCATTGCATGTGTGTTCTTTTCATAAACCACATGGATCCATCAGAGTCATTGCATGTGTGTTATTTTCATAAACCACATTGATCCACTAGAGTTCACTGCATTTATGTTCATTTCATAAACCACATGGATCCACTAGAGTTTATTGCATGTGTGTTCTTTTCATAAACCACATGGATCCACCAGTGTAATTGCATGTGTGTTCTTTTCATAAACCACATGGATCCACCAGTGTCATTGCATGGATGGTCTTGACCTAAACCACCGCTAGAATCATTGCATGTGTGTTCTTTTCCTAAACCACATGGATCCACTAGAGTTCAATGCATGTGTGTGTTCTTTTCATAAACCACATGAATCCACTAAAGTTCATTGAATGTGTGTTCTTTTCATAAACCACATGGATCCACTAGTGTCATTGCATGTGTGTTCTTTTCATAAACTACATGGATCCACCAGTGTCATTGCATGTGTGTTCATTTCATAAACCACATCTAGAGTCATTGCATGTGTGTTCTTTTCATAAACCACATGGATCCACTAGAGTTCATTGTATTTGTGTTCTTTTCATAAACCACATGGATCCACCAGTGTCATTGGATGTGAGTTCTTTTTACATAAACCACATGGAGCCACCGGTGTCATTGCATGTGGTTCTTTTCATAAACCACCACTAGAGTCATTAAATGTCTATTCTTTTCATAAACCACCACTAGGTTCATTGCATGTGTGTTCTTTTCATAAAACACATGGATCCACTAGAGTTCATTACATGTGTGTTCTTTTCATAAACCACATGGATCCACCAATGTCATTCGATGTGTGTTCTTTTCATAAACCACATGGATCCACCAATGTCATTGGTTGTGTGTTCTTTTCATAAACGACATCTAGAGTCATTGCATGTGTGTTCTTTTCATAAACCACATGGATCCACTAGAGTTTGTTGGATGTCTGTTCTTTTCATAAACCACATGGATCCACCAGTGTCATTGCAAGTGTGTTCTTTTCAAAAACGGCCACTAGAGTCATTGCATGCGTGTTCTTTTCATTATCCACCACTAGAGTCATTGCATGTGTTATTTTCATAAACCACATGGATCCACTAGAGTTCATTGAATGTGTGTTCTTTTCATAAACCACATGGATCCACTAGTGTCATTGAATGTGCGTTCTTTTCATAAACCACATGGATCCACCAGTGTCATTGCATTTGTGTTCATTTCATAAACCACATCTAGAGTCATTGCATCTGTGTTCTTTTCATAAACCACATCGATCCACTAGTGTCATTGCATGTGTGTTGTTTTCATTAACCACCACAAGAGTCAATGCATGTGTGTTCTTTTCATAAACCACCACTAGAGTTATTGCATGTGCGTTCTTTTCATAAACCAATGGATCCACTAGAGTTGATTGCATTTGTGTTCCTTTCATAAACCACAACTAGAGTCATTGCATTTGTGTTATTTTTAAAAACCACATGGATCCACCAGTGTCATTGCATGTGTATTATTTTCATAAACCACAGCTAGAGTCATTGCATGTGTGTTATATTCATAAACCACATGGATCCACTAGTGTCATTGCATGTTTGTTCTTTTCATAAACCACATGGATCCACCAGAGTCATTGCATGTGTGTTATTTTCATAAACCACATTGATCCACTAGAGTTCATTGCATTTATGTTCATTTCATAAACCACTTGGATCCACTAGAGTTCATTGCATGTGTGTTCTTTTTATAAACCACATGGATCCACCAGTGTCATTGCATGTGTGTTCTTTTCATAAACCACATGGATCCACCAGTGTCATTGCATGGATGGTCTTATCCTAAACCACCGCTAGAATCATTGCATGTTTGTTCTTTTCCTAAACCACATGGATCCACTAGAGTTCAATGCATATGTGTGTTCTTTTCATAAACCACATGGATCCACTAGAGTTCATTGCATGTGTGTTCTTTCAATAAACCACATGGATCCACCAGTGTCATTGATGTGTGTTCTTTTCATAAACCACATGGATCCACTAGATTCATTGCATGTGTGTTCTTTTCATAAACCACCACTATAGTCATTGCATGTGTGTTCTTTTCACAATCCACATATGGATCCACTAGAGTCATTGCATGTGTGTTCTTCTCCTAAACCACCACTAGAGTCATTGCATGTGTGTTCTTTTCATAAACCACCACTAGAGTCATTGCATGTGTATTCTTTTCATAAACCACATGGATCCACTACAGTTCATTGCATTTGTGTTCATTTCATAAACCACACAGATCCACTAGAGTTCATTGCATGTGTGTTCTATTCATAAACCACATGGATCCACGAGAGTTCATTGAATGTGTGTTCTTTTCATAAACTACAAGGATCCACTAGTGTCATTGAATGTGTGTTCTTTTCATAAACCACATGGATCCACCAGTGTCATTGCATGTGTGTTCATTTCATAAACCACATCTAGAGTCATTGCATGTGTGTTCTTTTCATAAACCACATGGATCCACTAGATTTCATTGTCTGTGTGTTCTTTTCATAAACCACATGGATCCACCAGTGTCATTGGATGTGAGTTCTTTTTACATAAACCACATGGATCCACCGGTGTCATTGCATGTGTGTTCTTTTCATAAACCACCACTAGAGTCATTACATGTCTGTTCTTTTCATAAACCACCACTAGATTCATTGCATGTGTGTCCTTTTCTTAAAACACATGGATCCACCAGTGTCATTGCTTGTGTGTTCTTTTCATAAACCACATCTAGAGTCATTGCATGTCTGTTCTTTTCATAAACCACATGGATCCACTAGAGTTTGTTGGATGTGTGTTCTTTTCATAAACCACATGGATCCACCAGTGTCATTGCATGTGTGTTCTTTTCATAAACGGCCACTAGAGTCATTGCATGCGTGTTATTTTCATTATCCACCACTAGTGTCATTGCATGTGTGTTCTTTTCATTAACCACCACAAGAGTCAATGCATGTGTGTTCTTTTCATAAACCACCACTAGGGTCATTGCATGTGTGTTCTTTTCATAAACCACATGGATCCACTAGAGTTGATTGCATTTGTGTTCCTTTCATAAACCACAACTAGAGTCATTGCATTTGTGTTATTTTCAAAAACAACATGGATCCACCAGTGTCATTCCATGTGTGTTATTTTCATAAACCATAGCTAGAGTCATTGCATGTGTGTTCTTTTCATAAACCACAGCTAGAGTCATTGCATGTGTGTTCTTTTCATAAACCACATGGATCCACTAGTGTCAGTGCATGTGTGTTCTTTTCATAAACCACATGGATCCACCAGAGTCATTGCATGTGTGTTATTTTCATAAACCACATTGATCCACTAGAGTTCATTGCATTTATGTTCATTTCATAAACCATATGGATACACTAGAGTTCATTGCATGTGTGTTCTTTTCATAAACCACATGGATCCACCAGTGTCATTATATGTGTGTTGTTTTCATAAACCACATGGATCTACCAGTGTCATTGCATGGATGGTCTTCTCCTAAACCACCGCTAGAATCATTGCATGTTTGTTCTTTTCCTAAACCACATGGATCCACTAGAGTTCATTGCATTTATGTTCATTTCATAAACCATATGGATACACTAGAGTTCATTGCAAGTGTGTTCTTTCCATAAACCACATGGATCCACCAGGGTCATTGATGTGTGTTGTTTTCATAAACCACATGGATCCACTAGAGTCATTGCATGTGTGTTCTTTTCATAAACCACCACTAGAGTCATTGCATGTGTGTTCTTTTCACAATCCACATATGGATCCACTAGAGTCATTGCATGTGTGTTCTTCTCCTAAACCACCACTAGAGTCATTGCATGTGTGGTCTTTTCATAAAGCACATGGATCCACCAGTGTCATTGCTTGTGTGCTCTTTTCATAAACCACTAGTAGAGTCATTGCATGTGTGTTCTTTTCATAAACCACATGGATCCACTAGAGTTTGTTGGATGTGTGTTCTTTTCATAAATCACATGGATCCACCAGTGTCATTGCATGTGTGTTCTTTTCAAAAACGGACACTAGAGTCATTGCATGCATGTTCTTTTCATTATCCACCACTAGAGTCATTGCATGTGTTACTTTTATAAACCACATGGATCCACTAGAGTTCGTTGGATGGGTGTTCTTTTCATAAACCACATGGATCCACCAGTGTCATTGCAAGTGTGTTCTTCTCCTAAACCACCACTAGAATCATTGCGTGTGTATTCTTTTCACAAACCACATGGATCCACTAGAGTTCATTGCATGTGTCTTCTTTTCATAAACCACATGGATCCACTAGAGTTCATTGAATGTGTGTTCTTTTCATAAACCACATGGATCCACTAGTGTCATTGAATGTGTGTTCTTTTCATAAACCACATGGATCCACCAGTGTCATTGCATTTGTGTTCATTTCATAAACCACATCTAGAGTCATTGCATGTGTGTTCTTTTCATAAACCACCACTAGAGTCATTACATGTCCGTTCTTTTCATAAACCACCACTAGATTCATTGCATGTGTGTTCTTTTCTTAAAACACATGGATCCACCAGTGTCATTGCTTGTGTGTTCTTTTCATAAACCACATCTAGAGTCATTGCATGTCTGTTCTTTTCATAAACCACATGGATCCACTAGAGTTTGTTGGATGTGTGTTCTTTTCATAAACCACATGGATCCACCAGTGTCATTGCATGTGTGTTCTTTTCATAAACGGCCACTAGAGTCATTGCATGCGTGTTATTTTCATTATCCACCACTTGTGTCATTGCATGTGTGTTCTTTTCATTAACCACCACAAGAGTCAATGCATGTGTGTTCTTTTCATAAACCACCACTAGGGTCATTGCATGTGTGTTCTTTTCATAAACCACATGGATCCACTAGAGTTGATTGCATTTCTGTTCCTTTGATAAACCACAACTAGAGTCATTGCATTTGTGTTATTTTCAAAAACAACATGGATCCACCAGTGTCATTCCATGTGTGTTATTTTCATAAACCACAGCTAGAGTCATTGCATGTGTGTTCTTTTCATGAACCACATGGATCCACTAGTGTCAGTGCATGTGTGTTCTTTTCATAAACCACATGGATCCACCAGAGTCATTGGATGTGTGTTATTTTCATAAACCACATTGATCCACTAGAGTTCATTGCATTTATGTTCATTTCATAAACCATATGGATACACTAGAGTTCATTGCATGTGTGTTCTTTTCATAAACCACATGGATCCACCAGTGTCATTGCATGTGTGTTGTTTTCATAAACCACATGGATCTACCAGTGTCATTGCATGGATGGTCTTCTCCTAAACCACCGCTAGAATCATTGCATGTTTGTTCTTTTCCTAAACCACATGGATCCACTAGAGTTTAATGCATGTGTGTGTTCTTTTCATAAACCACATGGATCCACTAGAGTTCATTGCATGTGTGTTCTTTCCATAAACCACATGGATCCACCAGGGTCATTGATGTGTGTTGTTTTCATAAACCACATGGATCCACTAGAGTCATTGCATGTGTGTTCTTTTCATAAACCACCACTAGAGTCATTGCATGTGTGTTCTTTTCACAATCCACATATGGATCCACTAGAGTCATTGCATGTGTGTTCTTCTCCTAAACCACCACTAGAGTCATTGCATGTGTGGTCTTTTCATAAAGCACATGGATCCACCAGTGTCATTGCTTGTGTGTTCTTTTCATAAACCACATGTAGAGTCATTGCATGTGTGTTCTTTTCATAAACCACATGGATCCACTAGAGTTTGTTGGATGTGTGTTCTTTTCATAAATCACATGGATCCACCAGTGTCATTGCATGTGTGTTCTTTTCAAAAACGGCCACTAGAGTCATTGCATGCGTGTTCTTTTCATTATCCACCACTAGAGTCATTGCATGTGTTATTTTTGTAAACCACATGGATCCACTAGAGTTCGTTGGATGGGTGTTCTTTTCATAAACCACATGGATCCACGAGTGTCATTGCAAGTGTGTTCTTCTCCTAAACCACCACTAGAATCATTGCGTGTGTATTCTTTTCACAAACCACATGGATCCACGAGAGTTCATTGCATGTGTCTTCTTTTCATAAACCACATGGATCCACTAGAGTTCATTGAATGTGTGTTCTTTTCATAAACCACATGGATCCACTAGTGTCATTGAATGTGTGTTCTTTTCATAAACCACATGGATCCACCAGTGTCATTGCATTTGTGTTCATTTCATAAACCACATCTAGAGTCATTGCATGTGTGTTCTTTTCATAAACCACCACTAGAGTCATTACATGTCCGTTCTTTTCATAAACCACCACTAGATTCATTGCATGTGTGTTCTTTTCTTAAAACACATGGATCCACCAGTGTCATTGCTTGTGTGTTCTTTTCATAAACCACATCTAGAGTCATTGCATGTCTGTTCTTTTCATAAACCACATGGATCCACTAGAGTTTGTTGGATGTGTGTTCTTTTCGTAAACCACATGGATCCACCAGTGTCATTGCATGTGTGTTCTTTTCATAAACGGCCACTAGAGTCATTGCATGCGTGTTATTTTCATTATCCACCACTTGTGTCATTGCATGTGTGTTCTTTTCATTAACCACCACAAGAGTCAATGCATGTGTGTTCTTTTCATAAACCACCACTAGGGTCATTGCATGTGTGTTCTTTTCATAAACCACATGGATCCACTAGAGTTGATTGCATTTCTGTTCCTTTGATAAACCACAACTAGAGTCATTGCATTTGTGTTATTTTCAAAAACAACATGGATCCACCAGTGTCATTCCATGTGTGTTATTTTCATAAACCACAGCTAGAGTCATTGCATGTGTGTTCTTTTCATAAACCACATGGATCCACTAGTGTCAGTGCATGTGTGTTATTTTCATAAACCACATGGATCCACCAGAGTCATTGGATGTGTGTTATTTTCATAAACCACATTGATCCACTAGAGTTCATTGCATTTATGTTCATTTCATAAACCATATGGATACACTAGAGTTCATTGCATGTGTGTTCTTTTCATAAACCACATGGATCCACCAGTGTCATTGCATGTGTGTTGTTTTCATAAACCACATGGATCTACCAGTGTCATTACATGGATGGTCTTCTCCTAAACCACCGCTAGAATCATTGCATGTTTGTTCTTTTCCTAAACCACATGGATCCAGTAGAGTTTAATGCATGTGTGTGTTCTTTTCATAAACCACATGGATCCACTAGAGTTCATTGCATGTGTGTTCTTTCCATAAACCACATGGATCCACTGGTCATTGATGTGTGTTGTTTTCATAAACCACATGGATCCACTAGAGTCATTGCATGTGTGTTCTTTTCATAAACCACCACTAGAGTCATTGCATGTGTGTTCTTTTCACAATCCACATATGGATCCACTAGAGTCATTGCATGTGTGTTCTTCTCCTAAACCACCACTAGAGTCATTGCATGTGTGGTCTTTTCATAAAGCACATGGATCCACCAGTGTCATTGCTTGTGTGTTCTTTTCATAAACCACATGTAGAGTCATTGCATGTGTGTTCTTTTCATAAACCACATGGATCCACTAGAGTTTGTTGGATGTGTGTTCTTTTCATAAACCACATGGATCCACCAGTGTCATTGCATGTGTGTTCTTTTCAAAAACGGCCACTAGAGTCATTGCATGCGTGTTGTTTTCATTATCCACCACTAGAGTCATTGCATGTGTTATTTTTATAAACCACATGGATCCACTAGAGTTCGTTGGATGGGTGTTCTTTTCATAAACCACATGGATCCACCAGTGTCATTGCAAGTGTGTTCTTCTCCTAAACCACCACCAGAATCATTGCGTGTGTATTCTTTTCACAAACCACATGGATCCACTAGAGTTCATTGCATGTGTTTTCTTTTCATAAACCACAGGGATCCACTAGAGTTCATTGAATGTGTGTTCTTTTCATAAACCACATGGATCCACTAGTGTCACTGAATGTGTGTTCTTTTCATAAACCACATGGATCCACCAGTGTCATTGCATTTGTGTTCATTTCATAAACCACATATAGAGTCATTGCATGTGTGTTCTTTTCATAAACCACATGGATCCACTAGTGTCATTGCATGTGTGTTCTTTTCATTAACCACCACAAGAGTCAATGCATGTGTGTTCTTTTCATAAACCACCACTAGAGTTATTGCATGTGTGTTCTTTTCATAAACCACATGGATCCACTAGAGTTGATTGCATTTGTGTTCCTTTCATAAAACACAACTAGAGTCATTGCATTTGTGTTATTTTCAAAAACCACATGGATCCACCAGTGTCATTGCATGTGTATTATTTTCATAAACCATAGCTAGAGTCATTGCATGTGTGTTATATTCATAAACCACATGGATCCACTAGTGTCATTGCATGTTTGTTCTTTTCATAAACAACTTGGATCCACCAGAGTCATTGCATGTGTGTTATTTTCATAAACCACATTGATCCACTAGAGTTCATTGCATTTATGTTCATTTCATAAACCACATGGATCCACTAGAGTTCATTGCATGTGTGTTCTTTTTATAAACCACATGGATCCACCAGTGTCATAGCATGTGTGTTCTTTTCATAAACCACATGGATCCACCAGTGTCATTGCATGGATGGTCTTCTCCTAAACCACCGCTAGAATCATTGCATGTTTGTTCTTTTCCTAAACCACATGGATCCACTAGAGTTCAATGCATGTGTGTGTTCTTTTCATAAACCGCATGGATCCACTAGAGTTCATTGCATGTGTGTTCTTTCAATAAACCACATGGATCCACCAGTGTCATTGATGTGTATTCTTTTCATAAACCACATGGATCCACTAGATTCATTGCATGTGTGTTCTTTTCATAAACCAGCACTATAGTCATTGCATGTGTGTTCTTTTCACAATCCACATATGGATCCACTAGAGTCATTGCATGTGTGTTCTTCTCCTAAACCACCACTAGAGTCATTGCATGTGTGTTCTTTTCATAAACCACCACTAGAGTCATTGCATGTGTATTCTTTTCATAAACCACATGGATCCACTAGAGTTCATTGCATTTGTGTTCATCTCATAAACCACACAGATCCACTAGAGTTCATTGCATGTGTGTTCTTTTCATAAACCACATGGATCCACTAGAGTTCATTGAATGTGTGTTCTTTTCATAAACTACAAGGATCCACTAGTGTCATTGAATGTGTGTTCTTTTCATAAACCACATGGATCCACCAGTGTCATTGCATGTGTGTTCATTTCATAAACCACATCTAGAGTCATTGCATGTGTGTTCTTTTCATAAACCACATGGATCCACTAGATTTCATTGTATGTGTGTTCTTTTCATAAACCACATGGATCCACCAGTGTCATTGGATGTGAGTTCTTTTTACATAAACCACATGGATCCACCGGTGTCATTGCATGTGTGTTCTTTTCATAAACCACCACTAGAGTCATTACATGTCCGTTCTTTTCATAAACCACCACTAGATTCATTGCATGTGTGTTCTTTTCATAAAACACATGGATACACTAGAGTTCATTACATGTGTGTTCTTTTAATAAACCACATGGATCCACCAATGTCATTCGATGTGTGTTCTTTTCATAAACCACATGGATCCACCAGTGTCATTGCTTGTGTGTTCTTTTCATAAACCACATCTAGAGTCATTGCATGTGTGTTCCTTTCATAAAACACAACTAGAGTCATTGCATTTGTGTTATTTTCAAAAACCACATGGATCCACCAGTGTCATTGCATGTGTATTATTTTCATAAACCACAGCTAGAGTCATTGCATGTGTGTTATATTCATAAACCACATGGATCCACTAGTGTCATTGCATGTTTGTTCTTTTCATAAACAACTTGGATCCACCAGAGTCATTGCATGTGTGTTATTTTCATAAACCACATTGATCCACTAGAGTTCATTGCATTTATGTTCATTTCATAAACCACATGGATCCACTAGAGTTCATTGCATGTGTGTTCTTTTTATAAACCACATGGATCCACCAGTGTCATAGCATGTGTGTTCTTTTCATAAACCACATGGATCCACCAGTGTCATTGCATGGATGGTCTTTTCCTAAACCACCGCTAGAATCATTGCATGTTTGTTCTTTTCCTAAACCACATGGATCCACTAGAGTTCAATGCATGTGTGTGTTCTTTTCATAAACCGCATGGATCCACTAGAGTTCATTGCATGTGTGTTCTTTCAATAAACCACATGGATCCACCAGTGTCATTGATGTGTATTATTTTCATAAACCACATGGATCCACTAGATTCATTGCATGTGTGTTCTTTTCATAAACCAGCACTATAGTCATTGCATGTGTGTTCTTTTCACAATCCACATATGGATCCACTAGAGTCATTGCATGTGTGTTCTTCTCCTAAACCACCACTAGAGTCATTGCATGTGTGTTCTTTTCATAAACCACCACTAGAGTCATTGCATGTGTATTCTTTTCATAAACCACATGGATCCACTAGAGTTCATTGCATTTGTGTTCATCTCATAAACCACACAGATCCACTAGAGTTCATTGCATGTGTGTTCTTTTCATAAACCACATGGATCCACTAGAGTTCATTGAATGTGTGTTCATTTCATAAACTACAAGGATCCACTAGTGTCATTGAATGTGTGTTCTTTTCATAAACCACATGGATCCACCAGTGTCATTGCATGTGTGTTCATTTCATAAACCACATCTAGAGTCATTGCATGTGTGTTCTTTTCATAAACCACATGGATCCACTAGATTTCATTGTATGTGTGTTCTTTTCATAAACCACATGGATCCACCAGTGTCATTGGATGTGAGTTCTTTTTACATAAACCACATGGATCCACCGGTGTCATTGCATGTGTGTTCTTTTCATAAACCACCACTAGAGTCATTACATGTCCGTTCATTTCATAAACCACCACTAGATTCATTGCATGTGTGTTCTTTTCATAAAACACATGGATACACTAGAGTTCATTACATGTGTGTTCTTTTAATAAACCACATGGATCCACCAATGTCATTCGATGTGTGTTCTTTTCATAAACCACATGGATCCACTAGTGTCATTGCTTGTGTGTTCTTTTCATAAACCACATCTAGAGTCATTGCATGTGTGTTCTTTTCATAAACCACATGGATCTACAAGTGTCATTACATGGATGGTCTTCTCCTAAACCACCGCTAGAATCATTGCATGTTTGTTCTTTTCCTAAACCACATGGATCCACTAGAGTTTAATGCATGTGTGTGTTCTTTTCATAAACCACATGGATCCACTAGAGTTCATTGCATGTGTGTTCTTTCCATAAACCACATGGATCCACCAGGGTCATTGATGTGTGTTGTTTTCATAAACCACATGGATCCACTAGAGTCATTACATGTGTGTTCTTTTCATAAACCACCACTAGAGTCATTGCATGTGTGTTCTTTTCACAATCCACATATGGATCCACTAGAGTCATTGCATGTGTGTTCTTCTCCTAAACCACCACTAGAGTCATTGCATGTGTCGTCTTTTCATAAAGCACATGGATCCACCAGTGTCATTGCTTGTGTGTTCTTTTCATAAACCACATGTAGATTCATTGCATGTGTGTTCTTTTCATAAACCACATGGATCCACTAGAGTTTGTTGGATGTGTGTTCTTTTCATAAACCACATGGATCCACCAATGTCATTGCATGTGTGTTCTTTTCAAAAACGGCCACTAGAGTCATTGCATTCGTGTTCTTTTCATTATCCACCACTAGAGTCATTGCATGTGTTATTTTTATAAACCACATGGATCCACTAAAGTTCGTTGGATGGGTGTTCTTTTCATAAACCACATGGATCCACCAGTGTCATTGCAAGTGTGTTCTTCTCCTAAACCACCACTAGAATCATTGCGTGTGTATTCTTTTCACAAACCACATGGATCCACTAGAGTTCATTGCATGTGTCTTCTTTTCATAAACCACATGGATCCACTAGAGTTCATTGAATGTGTGTTCTTTTCATAAACCACATGGATCCACTAGTGTCATTGAATGTGTGTTCTTTTCATAAACCACATGGATCCACCAGTGTCATTGCATTTGTGTTCATTTCATAAACCACATCTAGAGTCATTGCATGTGTGTTCTTTTCATAAACCACATGGATCCACTAGTGTCATTGCATGTGTGTTCTTTTCATTAACCACCACAAGAGTCAATGCATGTGTGTTCTTTTCATAAACCACCACTAGAGTTATTGCATGTGTGTTCTTTTCATAAACCACATGGATCCACTAGAGTTGATTGCATTTGTGTTCCTTTCATAAAACACAACTAGAGTCATTGCATTTGTGTTATTTTCAAAAACCACATGGATCCACCAGTGTGATTGCATGTGTATTATTTTCATAAACCACAGCTAGAATCATTGCATGTGTGTTATATTCATAAACCACATGGATCCACTAGTGTCATTGCATGTTTGTTCTTTTCATAAACAACTTGGATCCACCAGAGTCATTGCATGTGTGTTATTTTCATAAACCACATTGATCCACTAGAGTTCATTGCATTTATGTTCATTTCATAAACCACATGGATCCACTAGAGTTCATTGCATGTGTGTTCTTTTTATAAACCACATGGATCCACCAGTGTCATAGCATGTGTGTTCTTTTCATAAACCACATGGATCCACCAGTGTCATTGCATGGATGGTCTTCTCCTAAACCACCGCTAGAATCATTGCATGTTTGTTCTTTTCCTAAACCACATGGATCCACTTGAGTTCAATGCATGTGTGTGTTCTTTTCATAAACCACATGGATCCACTAGAGTTCATTGCATGTGTGTTCTTTCAATAAACCACATGGATCCACCAGTGTCATTAATGTGTGTTCTTTTCATAAACCACATGGATCCACTAGATTCATTGCATGTGTGTTCTTTTCATAAACCAGCACTATAGTCATTGCATGTGTGTTCTTTTCACAATCCACATATGGATCCACTAGAGTCATTGCATGTGTGTTCTTCTCCTAAACCACCACTAGAGTCATTGCATGTGTGTTCTTTTCATAAACCACCACTAGAGTCATTGCATGTGTATTCTTTTCATAAACCACATGGATCCACTAGAGTTCATTGCATTTGTGTTCATTTCATAAACCACACAGATCCACCAGAGTTCATTGCATGTGTGTTCTTTTCATAAACCACATGGATCCACTAGAGTTCATTGAATGTGTGTTCTTTTCATAAACTACAAGGATCCACTAGTGTCATTGAATGTGTGTTCTTTTCATAAACCACATGGATCCACCAGTGTCATTACATGTGTGTTCATTTCATAAACCACATCTAGAGTCATTGCATGTGTGTTCTTTTCATAAACCACATGGATCCACTAGATTTCATTGTATGTGTGTTCTTTTCATAAACCACATGGATCCACCAGTGTCATTGGATGTGAGTTCTTTTTACATAAACCAGATGGATCCACCGGTGTCATTGCATGTGTGTTCTTTTCATAAACCACCACTAGAGTCATTAAATGTCCGTTCTTTTCATAAACCACCACTAGATTCATTGCATGTGTGTTCTTTTCATAAAACACATGGATCCACTAGAGTTCATTACATGTGTGTTCTTTTAATAAACCACATGGATCCACCAATGTCATTCGATGTGTGTTCTTTTCATAAACCACATGGATCCACCAGTGTCATTGCTTGTGTGTTCTTTTCATAAACCACATCTAGAGCCATTGCATGTGTGTTCTTTTCATAATCCACATGGATCTACCAGTGTCATTACATGGATGGTCTTCTCCTAAACCACCGCTAGAATCATTGCATGTTTGTTCTTTTCCTAAACCACATGGATCCACTAGAGTTTAATGGATGTGTGTGTTCTTTTCATAAACCACATGGATCCACTAGAGTTCATTGCATGTGTGTTCTTTCCATAAACCACATGGATCCACCAGGGTCATTGATGTGTGTTGTTTTCATAAACCACATGGATCCACCAGTGTCATTGGATGTGAGTTCTTTTTACATAAACCACATGGATCCACCGGTGTCATTGCATGTGTGTTCTTTTCATAAACCACCACTAGAGTCATTACATGTCCGTTCATTTCATAAACCACCACTAGATTCATTGCATGTGTGTTCTTTTTATAAAACACATGGATACACTAGAGTTCATTACATGTGTGTTCTTTTAATAAACCACATGGATCCACCAATGTCATTCGATGTGTGTTCTTTTCATAAACCACATGGATCCACTAGTGTCATTGCTTGTGTGTTCTTTTCATAAACCACATCTAGAGTCATTGCATGTGTGTTCTTTTCATAAACCACATGGATCTACAAGTGTCATTACATGGATGGTCTTCTCCTAAACCACCGCTAGAATCATTGCATGTTTGTTCTTTTCCTAAACCACATGGATCCACTAGAGTTTAATGCATGTGTGTGTTCTTTTCATAAACCACATGGATCCACTAGAGTTCATTGCATGTGTGTTCTTTCCATAAACCACATGGATCCACCAGGGTCATTGATGTGTGTTGTTTTCATAAACCACATGGATCCACTAGAGTCATTACATGTGTGTTCTTTTCATAAACCACCACTAGAGTCATTGCATGTGTGTTCTTTTCACAATCCACATATGGATCCACTAGAGTCATTGCATGTGTGTTCTTCTCCTAAACCACCACTAGAGTCATTGCATGTGTCGTCTTTTCATAAAGCACATGGATCCACCAGTGTCATTGCTTGTGTGTTCTTTTCATAAACCACATGTAGATTCATTGCATGTGTGTTCTTTTCATAAACCACATGGATCCACTAGAGTTTGTTGGATGTGTGTTCTTTTCATAAACCACATGGATCCACCAATGTCATTGCATGTGTGTTCTTTTCAAAAACGGCCACTAGAGTCATTGCATGCGTGTTCTTTTCATTATCCACCACTAGAGTCATTGCATGTGTTATTTTTATAAACCACATGGATCCACTAAAGTTCGTTGGATGGGTGTTCTTTTCATAAACCACATGGATCCACCAGTGTCATTTGAAGTGTGTTCTTCTCCTAAACCACCACTAGAATCATTGCGTGTGTATTCTTTTCACAAACCACATGGATCCACTAGAGTTCATTGCATGTGTATTCTTTTCATAAACCACATGGATCCACTAGAGTTCATTGAATGTGTGTTCTTTTCATAAACCACATGGATCCACTAGTGTCATTGAATGTGTGTTCTTTTCATAAACCACATGGATCCACCAGTGTCATTGCATTTGTGTTCATTTCATAAACCACATCTAGAGTCATTGCATGTGTGTTCTTTTCATAAACCACATGGATCCACTAGTGTCATTGCATGTGTGTTCTTTTCATTAACCACCACAAGAGTCAATGCATGTGTGTTCTTTTCATAAACCACCACTAGAGTTATTGCATGTGTGTTCTTTTCATAAACCACATGGATCCACTAGAGTTGATTGCATTTGTGTTCCTTTCATAAAACACAACTAGAGTCATTGCATTTGTGTTATTTTCAAAAACCACATGGATCCACCAGTGTGATTGCATGTGTATTATTTTCATAAACCACAGCTAGAGTCATTGCATGTGTGTTGTATTCATAAACCACATGGATCCACTAGTGTCATTGCATGTTTGTTCTTTTCATAAACAACTTGGATCCACCAGAGTCATTGCATGTGTGTTATTTTCATAAACCACATTGATCCACTAGAGTTCATTGCATTTATGTTCATTTCATAAACCACATGGATCCACTAGAGTTCATTGCATGTGTGTTCTTTTTATAAACCACATGGATCCACCAGTGTCATAGCATGTGTGTTCTTTTCATAAACCACATGGATCCACCAGTGTCATTGCATGGATGGTCTTCTCCTAAACCACCGCTAGAATCATTGCATGTTTGTTCTTTTCCTAAACCACATGGATCCAGTAGAGTTCAATGCATGTGTGTGTTCTTTTCATAAACCACATGGATCCGCTAGAGTTCATTGCATGTGTGTTCTTTCAATAAACAACATGGATCCACCAGTGTCATTGATGTGTGTTCTTTTCATAAACCACATGGATCCACTAGATTCATTGCATGTGTGTTCTTTTCATAAACCAGCACTATAGTCATTGCATGTGTGTTCTTTTCACAATCCACATATGGATCCACTATAGTCATTGCATGTGTGTTCTTCTCCTAAACCACCACTAGAGTCATTGCATGTGTGTTCTTTTCATAAACCACCACTAGAGTCATTGCATGTGTATTCTTTTCATAAACCACATGGATCCACTAGAGTTCATTGCATTTGTGTTCATTTCATAAACCACACAGATCCACTAGAGTTTATTGCATGTGTGTTCTTTTCATAAACCACATGGATCCACTAGAGTTTATTGAATGTGTGTTCTTTTCATAAACTACAAGGATCCACTAGTGTCATTGAATGTGTGTTCTTTTCATAAACCACATGGATCCACCAGTGTCATTACATGTGTGTTCATTTCATAAACCACATCTAGAGTCATTGCATGTGTGTTCTTTTCATAAACCACATGGATCCACTAGATTTCATTGTATGTGTGTTCTTTTCATAAACCACATGGATCCACCAGTGTCATTGGATGTGAGTTCTTTTTACATAAACCACATGGATCCACCGGTGTCATTGCATGTGTGTTCTTTTCATAAACCACCACTAGAGTCATTACATGTCCGTTCTTTTCATAAACCACCACTAGATTCATTGCATGTGTGTTCATTTCATAAAACACATGGATCCACTAGAGTTCATTACATGTGTGTTCTTTTAATAAACCACATGGATCCACCAATGTCATTTGATGTGTGTTCTTTTCATAAACCACATGGATCCACCAGTGTCATTGCTTGTGTGTTCTTTTCATAAACCACATCTAGAGCCATTGCATGTGTGTTCTTTTCATAAACCACATGGATCTACCAGTGTCATTACATGGATGGTCTTCTCCTAAACCACCGCTAGAATCATTGCATGTTTGTTTTTTTCCTAAACCACATGGATCCACTAGAGTTTAATGCATGTGTGTGTTCTTTTCATAAACCACATGGATCCACTAGAGTTCATTGCATGTGTGTTCTTTCCATAAACCACATGGATCCACCAGGGTCATTGATGTGTCTTGTTTTCATAAACCACATGGATCCACTAGAGTCATTACATGTGTGTTCTTTTCATAAACCACCACTAGAGTCATTGCATGTGTGTTCTTTTCACAATCCACATATGGATCCACTAGAGTCATTGCATGTGTGTTCTTATCCTAAACCACCACTAGAGTCATTGCATGTGTGGTCTTTTCATAAAGCACATGGATCCTCCAGTGTCATTGCTTGTGTGTTCTTTTCATAAACCACATGTAGAGTCATTGCATGTGTGTTCTTTTCATAAACCACATGGATCCACTAGAGTTTGTTGGATGTGTGTTCTTTTCATAAACCACATGGATCCACCAGTGTCATTGCATGTGTGTTCTTTTCAAAAACGGCCACTAGAGTCATTGCATGCGTGTTGTTTTCATTATCCACCACTAGAGTCATTGCATGTGTTATTTTTATAAACCACATGGATCCACTAGAGTTCGTTGGATGGGTGTTCTTTTCATAAACCACATGGATCCACCAGTGTCATTGCAAGTGTGTTCTTCTCCTAAACCACCACTAGAATCATTGCGTGTGTATTCTTTTCACAAACCACATGGATCCACTAGAGTTCATTGCATGTGTCTTCTTTTCATAAACCACAGTGATCCACTAGAGTTCATTGAATGTGTGTTCTTTTCATAAACCACATGGATCCACTAGTGTCATTGAATGTGTGTTCTTTTCATAAACCACATGGATCCACCAGTGTCATTGCATTTGTGTTCATTTCATAAACCACATCTAGAGTCATTGCATGTGTGTTCTTTTCATAAACCACATGGATCCACTAGTGTCATTGCATGTGTGTTCTTTTCATTAACCACCACAAGAGTCAATGCATGTGTGTTCTTTTCATAAACCACCACTAGAGTTATTGCATGTGTGTTCTTTTCATAAACCACATGGATCCACTAGAGTTGATTGCATTTGTGTTCCTTTCATAAAACACAACTAGAGTCATTGCATTTGTGTTATTTTCAAAAACCACATGGATCCACCAGTGTCATTGCATGTGTATTATTTTCATAAACCACAGCTAGAGTCATTGCATGTGTGTTATATTCATAAACCACATGGATCGACTAGTGTCATTGCATGTTTGTTCTTTTCATAAACAACATGGATCCACCAGAGTCATTGCATGTGTGTTATTTTCATAAACCACATTGATCCACTAGAGTTCATTGCATTTATGTTCATTTCATAAACCACATGGATCCACTAGAGTTCATTACATGTGTGTTCTTTTTATAAACCACATGGATCCACCAGTGTCATAGCATGTGTGTTCTTTTCATAAACCACATGGATCCACCAGTGTCATTGCATGGATGGTCTTCTCCTAAACCACCGCTAGAATCATTGCATGTTTGTTCTTTTCCTAAACCACATGGATCCACTAGAGTTCAATGCATGTGTGTGTTCTTTTCATAAACCACATGGATCCGCTAGAGTTCATTGCATGTGTGTTCTTTCAATAAACCACATGGATCCACCAGTGTCATTGATGTGTGTTCTTTTCATAAACCACATGGATCCACTAGATTCATTGCATGTGTGTTCTTTTCAAAAACCACCACTATAGTCATTGCATGTGTGTTCTTTTCACAATCCACATATGGATCCACTGGAGTCATTGCATGTGTGTTCTTCTCCTAAACCACCACTAGAGTCATTGCATGTGTGTTCTTTTCATAAACCACCACTAGAGTCATTGCATGTGTATTCTTTTCATAAACCACATGGATCCACTAGAGTTCATTGCATTTGTGTTCATTTCATAAACCACACAGATCCACCAGAGTTCATTGCATGTGTGTTCTTTTCATAAACCACATGGATCCACTAGAGTTCATTGAATGTGTGTTCTTTTCATAAACTACAAGGATCCACTTGTGTCATTGAATGTGTGTTATTTTCATAAACCACATGGATCCACCAGTGTCATTGCATGTGTGTTCATTTCATAAACCACATCTAGAGTCATCGCATGTGTGTTCTTTTCATAAACCACATGGATCCACTAGATTTCATTGTATGTGTGTTCTTTTCATAAACCACATGGATCCACCAGTGTCATTGGATGTGAGTTCTTTTTACATCAACCACATGGATCCACCGGTGTCATTGCATGTGTGTTCTTTTCATAAACCACCACTAGAGTCATTACATGTCCGTTCTTTTCATAAACCACCACTAGATTCATTGCATGTGTGTTCTTTTCTTAAAATACATGGATCCAGCAGTGTCATTGCTTGAGTGTTCTTTTCATAAACCACATCTAGAGTCATTGCATGTCTGTTCTCTTCATAAACCACATGGATCCACTAGAGTTTTTTGGATGTGTGTTCTTTTCATAAACCACATGGATCCACCAGTGTCATTGCATGTGTGTTATTTTCATAAACGGCCACTAGAGGCATTGCATTCGTGTTATTTTCATTATCCACCACTAGTGTCATTGCATGTGTGTTCTTTTCATTAACCACCACAAGAGTCAATGCATGTGTGTTCTTTTCATAAACCAGCACTAGGGTCATTGCATGTGTGTTCTTTTCATAAACCACATGGATCCACTAGAGTTGATTGCATTTGTGTTTCTTTCATAAACCACAACTAGAGTCATTGCATTTGTGTTATTTTCAAAAACAACATGGATCCACCAGTGTCATTCCATGTGTGTTATTTTCATAAACCACAGCTAGAGTCATTGAATGTGTGTTCTTTTCATAAACCACATGGATCCACTAGTGTCAGTGCATGTGTGTTCTTTTCATAAACCACATGGATCCACCAGAGTCATTGCATGTGTGTTATTTTCATAAACCACATTGATCCACTAGAGTTCATTGCATTTATGTTCATTTCATAAACCATATGGATACACTAGAGTTCATTGCATGTGTGTTCTTTTCATAAACCACATGGATCCACCAGTGTCATTGCATGTGTGTTATTTTCATAAACCACAAGGATCTACCAGTGTCATTGCATGGATGGTCTTCTCCTAAACCACCGCTAGAATCATTGCATGTTTGTTCTTTTCCTAAACCACATGGATCCACTAGAGTTTAATGCATGTGTGTGTTCTTTTCATAAACCACATGGATCCACTAGAGTTCATTGCATGTGTGTTCTTTCCATAAACCACATGGATCCACCAGGGTCATTGATGTGTGTTGTTTTCATAAACCACATGGATCCACTAGAGTCATTGCATGTGTGTTCTTTTCATAAACCACCACTAGAGTCATTGCATGTGTGTTCTTTTCACAATCCACATATGGATCCACTAGTGTCATTGCATGTGTTCTCTTCTCCTAAACCCTAAACCCTAAACCCTAAATCCTTTAGCATGTGTTCTCTTCTCCTAAACTACCACTAGAGTCATTGCATGTGTGGTCTTTTCATAAAGCACATGGATCCACCAGTGTCATTGCTTGTGTGTTCTTTTCATAAACCACATGTAGAGTCATTGCATGTGTGTTCTTTTCATAAACCACATGGATCCACTAGACTTTGTTGGATGTGTGTTCTTTTCATAAACCACATGGATCCACCAGTGTCATTGCATGTGTGTTCTTTTCATAAACGGCCACTAGAGTCATTGCATGCATGTTCTTTTCATTATCCACCACTACAGTCATTGCATGTGTTCTTTTTATGAACCACATGGATCCACTAGAGTTCGTTAGATGGGTGTTCTTTTCATAAACCACATGCATCTGTGCCTAGGAACGTACCCATGAGACTAGTTGCTTTGCTCCGACAGGCTGCTCATTAGGGTTTGCAGTGCAGAAATTTTTGACAGGCAAAACCGGACTATCCGGCCCAACCGGAGTCTCCGGCGCATATCAACCGGACTATCCAGCCCAGTTCTGTTCTAAGTTGCTGTGCTCGTTTGCATTGAGTAATATAGTTAAAAAAAGAAAAGAAAAGAGAATCAGTATAAAAAAAGAGAAAAGAGCTACAAGCCTAACAAAAAAAAAGAGATATAGAAGTGTGCAATATTGGAGGCCTTGTTGTATAGCACTGGTAGATTGAGCAATCTTGTGCCTGTTCTATTTGAGCTATTACTAGCGTCTCTCTTGTGCATTGCAATATTCCTATTCATATATTGCTTTGCCACGCTTATCTCCACCGTGTGTGTTTCTTGGGTTTTTGTACGATCAACACTAGGACTTGTTTGTGGTGTGGATAGGATACCATACCTATAGCTCCACCTTAAATAACCTATGTGCCCTGCGATCGTTCTCTATACCTTTGATATTCACTTCATCACATCAAGTGCATCAGTCTTTGATTTTGTTTGGTAGAGCATCTCTATTCACTTTGGAACGGTAAGATCTCCTTTCTTATTAGTTGTGAGTGAGTTGTGAGAGTTTCCACCATACAGATTTTGATTTTTGCACTAACCTACTAATCATGTCTTCTAGTGATGATGATGTTGCGTTGCAGAAAAAGAAGGATGAGGAGCTCGTCAATTGGCGTGAATATGAGGCTTTGAAATCCCACTTGACACGTGTGTTTACTAACACGACAAATGCCATTGACAAGAATCTCCAAGATATGAATATGAGATTGGATCAACATGTTGGGACAGTTGATACTATCCAAACGCAAGTGGCTACGCTCAATGTCAATGTCACTACTTTGCAGCAGTCCATTGAGGGTTTGACAGCCGCCTTGCATAGAAGGGAAGATCCTCAACATGATGATACTTTTGATGATTTCGATGAGGGTAGCGCTGTTGATGCTGCTCCACATGTTGGCAGGGGACGTGCTATTCCCCCTGTCCATGCACCTGCTCATGGTCGTGGGTTTGCCCATCTTGGGCGTGGTCCACGTGTGCCCAACCAAGCTACTGATGACGGTTTGGGCAAGCCAAAATTGTCGATTCCTAAGTTTGATGGTTCCATTGATCCTGAAGACTACCTCACCTGGGAATTGAAGATTGAGAAACTCTGGCGATTATTTGACTATCCAGAAGATAAGAAGGCCAAGCTTGCAGCATCTGAATTTGATGGTTATGCTTTGCGTTGGTGGGATGCTCTTGTGCAACATAGGAGGGAGGACAATGAACTTCCTGTGATGGATTGGCGCGAGATGAAGCAAATCATGAAGGCACGTTTCGTACCAACCAACTACTTGCGATCAGTTTTTGATAAATTGACGCAATTGAAGCAAGGCACCATGACAGTTGATGAGTACTACATGGAGATGGAGATGCTTATGCAGCGCGCTCAAGTTCGTGAGTCCATTGAGATGACCATGCAGCAATTCCTAAACAATCTGGAGTTACCAATCAAGAGCATTGTTCGTCATCACAAGTATGAGACCATGAATGAGTTGTTGCATCATGCTAGAGAGGCTGAATCCCAGTTGGCAGAAGAGGCGAATTCACGCGCTCGTTTTCCATCCTCCAGCAGATTTTCGGCCAGATCTACACCTCCTCCAGTCACGCCACCAGTTGCTGCTCCATTTACACCATCGGCCAAACCAGCAAGTACACCTTCGTTTGGTTCTAATGCTCGGAAACCCGCTGTTCCTGCTGCTAGCTCGGGTTCCAACATGTCTATTGCACGTACTCGTGATGTAGTGTGCCATACTTGTGGAGGTAGATGTCACTACAAGAAGGATTGTCCAAACAACAAGGTTATGTTTGTTAATGAACAAGGTGAAGTAGAAAGTGGAGATGAAGCTTTTGAGGATGATATTGATGACAGCGAGGATGGTGTTGATGCATATGCTGCTCGTTTACCCACTATTGTCGTATCTTCACGTGTACTTAGTGTGCAACCGGTTGAGGAATCCCAGCTTTGCAACTTGTTCCAAACAAAAGCTCTAGTTGGACCAAACAAAGCTTGCAAGGTAATTATTGATGGAGGTAGCTGCAGAAATCTTGCAAGTGAGGAACTATGTGCCAAACTGAATTTGACATATTTACCTCATCCCAAGCCATACTACATACAATGGTTGAGCAACAATGGTGAGATGAAGGTAAATCATATGGTGCGTGTGAATTTTCAAATAGGTCCATACAAAGATTCTATTGATTTTGATGTGGTTCCTATGACTGTTTGTCACCTACTATTTGGTCGGCCTTGGCTCTATGATCGCCATGTGCAACACAATGGCCAAGCCAATACATATCACTTGGAATTCAAAGGAAAGAAGATTACTATGCAGCCAATGACACCACAAGAAATTGTGAATGATTCTCGCCAGAAGATAGAGGTGAACTTGAAGGAAGATACTACCACTCGGCGAGACTGTGCAAAAGCTGTTCCTGATGTAATTGAGCCTAAATTGAGTGATATAACAAAAAGTGAGAGAGTGCCTGGTTTATTGATACTATCCACCAAGGAGGATATGAGAGAGTTTCGTGAGGATCCTACAGCCATGCCACTTGTGCTCATGTATAAGGGTGAGGTATTGGTTTCTAACGACATGACCCCTATTTCTCTTGGTGTCTCTTCTGTTTTGCAGGATTTTGGGGATGTGTTTCCAGAATATGTACCCGCAGGTTTGCCCCCATTGCGTGGTATAGAACATCAAGTGGACCTAATTCCTGGCGCCACACTTCCCAACCGTGCACCTTACAGGACTAATCCCGAAGAAACTAAGGAAATTTAGAAGCACGAAGCGTTGCTGGATAAAGGGTACATTCGTGTCTCTCTTAGCCCTTGTGTTGTTCCTGTTATTTTAGTTCCTAAGAAAGATGGTACATGGCGCATGTGTGTTGATTGTAGAGCGATTAATAACATCACTATTCGATATCGTCATCCTATTCCACGCTTAGAGGATATGCTCGATGAATTGAGTGGTGCTGTTGTTTTCTCTAATTAAATTGCATAGTGGTTATCATCAAATTAGGATGAAAGAAGGGGATGAATGGAAAACTGCTTTCAAAACTAAATTCGGTTTGTATGAGTGGTTAGTTATGCCGTTTGGTCTTACTAATGCACCTAGTACTTTCATGCGTTTGATGAATCATGTTTTGAGAGAGTTTATTGGTCGTTTCGTGGTTGTTTACTTTGATGATATACTCATATACAGCCACACCGAATCTGAACATTGCACTCATATTAGACAAGTTTTGCAAGTGTTACGTGATAATAAACTGTATGCTAATCTTGAGAAGTGTACATTTGCAAAAGATAAGGTCATATTTTTAGGATTTGTTGTTTCTTAGCATGGAGTAGAGGTAGATCAATCTAAAATTGAATCAATTCAGAATTGGCCTACTCCGATGAATGTTAGTCAAGTGCGTAGTTTCCACGGTCTCGCTGGTTTCTATAGGCGCTTTGTGAAAGATTTTAGCACCATTGCTGCACCATTAAATGATTTGACAAAGAAAGGTGTTCCTTTTGTATGGGGCACGGCTCAAGACATTGCATTTGATACATTAAAACGTCTGCTTACTTCTGCACCATTACTTGCATTACCTGGTTTTTCGAAGCAATTTGAAGTTGAATGTGATGCTAGTGGTATACGCATAGGTGGCGTTTTGATGCAAGAGGGTCGGCCTATAGCTTATTTTTCTGAGAAATTGACTGGTGCTCGTTTGAATTATTCTATCTATGATAAAGAATTGTATGCACTTGTTAGAGTACTTGAGGTTTGGCAACATTATTTGTGGCCAAAAGAATTCATCATACATTCTGATCATGAAGCATTGAAATACTTGAAAGCTTAATCAAACTTGCATAGATGATTAGCTAAATGGGTTGAGTTCATTGAGTCTTTTCCTTACATCATTAACTATAAGAAGGGAAAAGAAAACGTTGTTGCTGATGCTCTATCTAGGAAGAACATGCTATTAACCAATCTTGATGTTAAAATTCCTGGATTAGAAGCTATTTGTGCACTTTATGCAACTGACCATGATTTTGCTGAACCATATCGTTTGTGTGCTCTTAGAAACGCATGGGATAAGTATCATATACATGATGGATATTTGTTTCGAGCTAACAAACTATGTATTCCAGAATCGTCGTTGTGTTTGTTCTTAGTGCAGGAATCACATGCTGGTGGTTTGATGAGTCACTTTGGGCGTGAGAAGACATTGCTCATGCTTGCTGATCACTTTTATTGGCCCAAGATGAGGCGTGATGTGTACAGATTTGTGAGCCGATGTATTACATGCCACAAGTCGAAATCTAAGCTGAAGCCTCACGGTTTGTATACACCTCTCTCTGCACCGACTATTCCATGGGAAGCCATTAGTATGGATTTTGTGCTAGGTCTACCTAAAACTCAGAGAGGTCATGATTCTATATTTGTGGTAGTAGATAGGTTCTCTAAGATGGCTCATTTTATTGCCTGCCACAAAAGCGACGATGCGTCGCATGTTGCTAACCTGTTTTTCAGGGACATCATGAGATTACATGGAGTACCAAAGACGATTGTTTCTGACCGTGATGTGAAGTTCATGAGCTACTTTTGGAAGACCTTATGGGGAAAGCTAGGAACGAAGTTGCTGTTCAGTACTACATGTCATCCCAAACAGATGGTCAAACGGAGGTGGTGAATCGAACATTGTCACAACTACTAAGGACCATGATTAAAAAGAATCTGCGGGAGTGGGAAGAGTGTTTGCCACATGTTGAGTTTGCTTACAACAGGGTTGTGCATTAAAGTACTCAGCTTTGTCCTTTTGAGGTGGTGTATGGTTTCAAGCCATTGACGCCACTTGATATGTTGCCTCTGCCATTACATGAGAGAGTTGATATGGAGGCATCAAAACGTGCTGATTATGTGAAGAAAATACATGAGAAGACTCGAGAGGCTATTGAGAAGAAAGGCAAGAACATTGCTGCTGCAAGGAATCAAGCAAGGAAAGAAGTGTTGTTCGAGCCTGGAGATATGGTTTGGGTGCATCTACGCAAGGATAGGTTCCCACTACTTCGAAAGTCAAAATTGAAGCCACGTGGTGCTGGTCCTTACAAGGTGTTAGCCAAGATTAATGATAACGCCTACTTGGTTGATATACCTATTGAGGAGTTTGATGGAGTTAGCAATAGCTTCAATGTTGCTGATTTGTCACCATATGCTGGAGAAGACCTTGGAGTGTCGAGGTCGACGCCTTTTGAAGGGGGGGGGAGATGATGAGGACATCCATACAATTACACCTACCCCAATGACTACTGAAGATGCTACAACTGTTGCAAGAAAGGATCAGTCCAATGAGATTAGAATTGGACCTATTACAAGAGCTCGTGCTAAGGTACTGGAACAACAGGTGAATTTACTCCTAAACAAATCCGGTACTTTGATTGATGAGAACTTTATACTGCCTAAGTCTATACATTTATGTATGATCAGGTTCGTTTGAGAAACAAGCATGGCACGAGGAGGAGAAGGGCTACAAGAGAAGCCCAACATGATGATCGCCCAAGGATGCACGAGGGAGGAGCGGGAGGAAGGCGCAACAGAAGATCATCAAGACGAAGGCAAAAAGATCTGCCATGACCGGAGTGTCCGGCCAGATCCACCCGGACTGTCCGGCCTGGTCGAGAGGAGAACTGGCATGGATATACAGTATGCCAGTTTGGACACTACACGGACGCCACCCGGAAACTTCAAAGTTTCCGGCCAGACCGGACTGTCCGGCACACTTCACCCGGAGTGTCCGGCCCACTTCGACCAGAGTGTCCGCCCGCCAACCAAATCTGGTCCGAGTCGGTTTGTATCAGTTTGAGTCGTTTGCGTTTAGTTTCGGTTTCTGGTCGCTCCAGCCGCCCTTATAAGCTATGGGACGACCTCTAGTTAGGGTTTAGACCACGTTAAAATATTTTGGAGTTGTTTCTTTCATAGAACCTCTGGAATTACCCTGTGTTCGAATCTACCAACTATAATGGAGTGTGATCTGTTGTTCCATTGGGAATTAGTAGATTGCATACTACCGTTCGTGGTCACGGCTGCGTGCGCAAGAGCGTGGTGTTGTGAATATCCTTCAAGGTTTGAGAGCTGTTGCATAGGCATCAGGGATCGAGCGGGAGAGTTCATAGCTACAGGCTAGTTATCTATCATCCACCATTATCATTGCCATCCGCTTACTGAGAATATCGGGCCACCCCATATCATGTTCTTTTCATAAACCACATGGATCCACCAGTATCATTGCATGTGTGTTCTTTCCATAAACCACATCTAGAGTCATTGCATGTTTGTTATTTTCATAAACCACATAAATCCACTAGTTCAGTGCATGTGTGTTCTTTTCATAAACCACATGGATCCACCAGTGTCATTGGATGTGTGTTCTTTTTATAAACCACATGGATCCACCAGTGTCATTGCATGTGTGTTCTTTTCATAAACCACCACTAGAGTCATTGCACATGTGTTATTTTCACAAACCACCACTAGAGTCATTGCATTGTGTTCTTTTCATAAACCACATGGATCCACTAGAGTTCATTGCATGTGTGTTCTTTTCATAAACCACATGGATCCACCAGTGTCATTGGATGTGAGTTCTTTTTTACATAAACCACATGGATCCACCGGTGTCATTGCATGTGTGTTCTTTTCATAAACCACCACTAGAGTCATTGCATGTGTGTTCATTTCATAAACCACATCTTGAGTCATTGCATGTGTGTTCTTTTCATAAACCACATGGATCCAGTAGAGTTCATTGCATGTGTGTTCTTTTCATAAACCACATGGATCCACCAGTGTCATTGGATGTGAGTTCTTTTTACATAAACCACATGGATCCACCGCTGTCATTGCATGTGTGTTCTTTTCATAAACCACCACTAGAGTCATTCCATGTCTGTTCTTTTCACAAACCACCAATAGATTCATTGCATGTGTGTTCTTTTCATAAAACACATGGATGCACTAGAGTTCATTACATGTATGTTCTTTTCATAAACCACATGGATCCACCAATGTCATTGGATGTGTGTTCTTTTCATAAACCACCACTAGAGTCATTGCACATGTGTTATTTTCACAAACCACCACTAGAGTCATTGCATTGTGTTCTTTTCATAAACCACATGGATCCACTAGAGTTCATTGCATGCGTGTTCTTTTCATAAACCACATGGATCCACCAGTGTCATTGGATGTGAGTTCTTTTTTACATAAACCACATGGATCCACCGGTGTCATTGCATGTGTGTTCTTTTCATAAACCACCACTAGAGTCATTGCATGTGTGTTCATTTCATAAACCACATCTAGAGTCATTGCATGTGTGTTCTTTTCATAAACCACATGGATCCAGTAGAGTTCATTGCATGTGTGTTCTTTTCATAAACCACATGGATCCACCAGTGTCATTGGATGTGAGTTCTTTTTACATAAACCACATGGATCCACGAGTGTCATTGCATGTGTGTTCTTTTCATAAACCACCACTAGAGTCATTCCATGTCTGTTCTTTTCACAAACCACCAATAGATTCATTGCATGTGTGTTCTTTTCATAAAACACATGGATGCACTAGAGTTCATTACATGTATGTTCTTTTCATAAACCACATGGATCCACCAATGTCATTGGATGTGTGTTGTGTTCATAAACCACATGGATCCACCAGTGTCATTGCTTGTGTGTTCTTTTCATAAACCACAGCTAGAGTCATTGCATGTGTGTTCTTTTCATAATACACCTCTAGAGTCATTGCATGTGTGTTCTTTTCATAAACCACATATGGATCCACTAGAGTCATTGCATGTGTGTTATTCTCCTAAATCACCACTAGAGTCATTGCATGTGTGCCTTATCCTAAACCACATGGATCCACTAGAGTTCGTTGCATTTGTGTTCTTTTCATAAACCACATCGATCCACTAGAGTTCATTGCATGTGTGTTCTTTTCATAAACCACATGGATCCACTAGAGTTCATTGAATGTGTGTTCTTTTCATAAACCACATGGATCCACTAGTGTCTTTGAATGTGTGTTCTTTTCATAAACCACATGGATCCACCCGTGTCATAGCATGTGTGTTCTTTCCATAAACCACATCTAGAGTCATTGCATGTGTGTTATTTTCATAAACCACATGGATCCACTAGTTCATTGCATGTGAGTTCTTTTCATAAACCACATGGATCCACCAGTGTCATTGGATGTGTGTTCTTTTTATAAACCACATGGATCGACTAGTGTCATTACATGTGTGTTCTTTTCATAAACCACCACTAGAGTCATTGCACATGTGTTCTTTTCACAAACTACCAATAGAATCATTGCGCGTGTGTTCTTTTCATAAACCACATGGATCCACTAGAGTTAATTGCATGTGTGTTCTTTTCATAAACCACATGGATCCACTAGAGTTCATTGAATGTGTGTTCTTTTCATAAACCACATGGATCCACTAGTGTCATTGAATGTGTGTTCTAAACCACATGGATCCACCAGTGTCATTGCATGTGTGTTCATTTCATAAACCACATCTAGAGTCATTGCATGTGTGTTCTTTTCATAAAGCACATGGATCCACCAGTGTCATTGGATCTGAGTTCTTTTTACATAAACCACATGGATGCACCGGTGTCATTGCATGTGTGTTCTTTTCATAAACCACCACTAGAGTCATTCCATGTCTGTTCTTTTCATAAACCACCACTAGATTCATTGCATGTGTGTTCTTTTCATAAAACACATGGATCCACCAAAGTCATTGGATGTGTGTTCTTTTCATAAACCACATGGACCCACCAGTGTCATTGCTTGTGTGTTCTTTTCATAAACCACAGCTCGAGTCATTACATGTGTGTTCTTTTCATAAACCCCCTCTAGAGTCGTTGCATGTGTGTTCTTTTCATAAACCACATATGGATCCACTAGAGTCATTGCATGTGTGTTATTCTCCTAAATCACCACTAGAGTCATTGCATGTGTGTCTGATATGGGGTGGCCCGATCTTCTCAGTAAGCGGATGGCGGTGATGATGGTGGATAATAGATAACTAGCCTGTAGCTATGAACTCTCCCGCTTGATCCCTGATGCTAATGCAACAGCTCTCAAACCTTGTAGGATATTCACAACACCACGCTCTTGCGCACGCAGCCGTGACCACGAACGGTAGTATGCAATCTACTAATTCCCAATGGAACAACAGATCACACTCAATTATAGTTGGTAGATTCGAACACAGGGTAATTCTAGAGGTTCTATGAAGGAAACAAGTCCAAAATATTTTAACGTGGTCTAAACCATAACTAGAGGTCGTCCCATAGATTATAAGGGCGGCTGGGGCAGCAAGAAACTAAACGCAAACGACTCAAACTGATATAAACCGACTCGGACCAGATTCGGTCGGTGGGCGGACACTCTGGTCGAAATCGGCCGGACAGTCCGGTCAGGCCGGACACTCCGGGTGAAGTGTGCCGGACAGTCCAGTCTGGCCGGAAACTTGGAAGTTTCCGGGTGGCGTCCGTGTAGTGTCCGAACTGGCATACTGAATGTCCATGCCAGTTTGCCTCTCGACCAGGCCGGACTTTCCGGGTGGATCTGGCCGGACACTCCGGTCGTGGCACATCTTTTTGCCTCCGTCTTGATGATCTTCTCTTGCGCCATCCTCCCGCTCCTCCCTCGCGCATCCTTGGGCGATCATCATGTTGGGCTTCTCTTGTAGCCCTTATCCTCCTCGCACCATGCTTGTTTCTCCAACGAACTTGATCATACATAAATGCATAGACTTAGGCAGTATAAAGTTCTCATCAATCAAAGTACCAGATTCGTTTAGGAGTAAATTCACTTGTTGTTCCAGTAGCTTAGCACGAGCTCTTGTAACAGGTCCAATTCTAATCTCATTGGACTGATCCTTTCTTGCAACAATTGTGGCATCTTCAGTAGTGGGGGTAGGTGTAATTGTAGGGATGTCCTCATCATCTCCCCCCCATTCAAAAGGCGTCGACCTCGACGCTCCAAGGTCTTCTCCAGCATATGGTGACAAACCAGCAACGTTGAAGCTATTGCTAACTCCACCAAACTCCTCAATAGGTATATCAACCGAGTAGGCGTTATCATTAATCTTGGCTAACACCTTGTAAGGACCAGCACCACGTGGCTTCAATTTTGACTTTCGAAGTAGTGGAAATCTATCCTTGCGTAGATGCACCCAAACCATATCTCCAGGCTCGAACAACACTTCTTTCCTTGCTTGATTCCTTGCAGCAGCAATGTTCTTGCCTTTCTTCTCAGTAGCCTCTCGAGTCTTCTCATGTATTTTCTTCACATAATCAGCACGTTTTGATGCCTGCATATCCACTCTCTCATGTAATGGCAGAGGCAACATATCAAGTGGCGTCAATGGCTTGAAACCATACACCACCTCAAAAGGAAAAAGCTGAGTAGTTGAATGCACAACCCTGTTGTAAGTAAACTCAACATGTGGCAAACACTCTTTGATGCAGCCCGTCCTACGGACTCTTCTACATCTACACCAACAAGTCCCCCAAGTGGACCCATGACTCGTGCCCGAGCCAAACTCCTCCAAGCTAAGGTGAACTCGCTCCTCGCTTCGTGCCAATTTGATACCTCCTTGGATGGCGTGCTACTTCATACCACTACTTTGTGCATCATCAGGTACGAGCCCCCGCCGCGTCGACCCACGAGCCCTGAAGCTGCACCTGTCTTGAAGCTGCCGGAGTGTCCCACCAGATCAAGCCGGAGTGTCCGGCGCCACCGGAGTCTCTGGCGCGACTCAGCCGGAGTGTCCGGCCTGCTCGAGCCCGGACCTGGCGTGGACATTCAGAAGGTCGAATCAGACACTGCCCGGACACTTCCCGGAGTGTCCGGCCACCCCGGACTGTCCGGTCGATCAATATCTAGAAACCCCCGTCGATTCCTCATTGGCACCTTTTCGAACACAACTGTTGCATCCTCTATCTTCTGAGGTCCTTAACCATCTCCCTAAGAAAAGTAGACAGTAAAAGCCAAAATAGACTAAATATAGCCTAAACGATCCTAAAAATCCCTCGAAGGAGATATGGTTTCTATCCGGACCACGAATCCGGAAAGCGCTGGTTCGATCCCAGCTCGTGAGAAGGGTGGTATGCTAGCAGAAAATATAAAAACCTGTCAATTTTGGATCCAATTCGGGATTTTTCTTGGGAAGTTTCGGGAAGAAATTGTAGTCTCTTATATAATATATTAAATAAAGGATAGAGCAATTCCTTTTTTCTAGAGATTCCAGAGAAAGCGAGACAAAGTGAAATCCGACCCGGACTGTCCGGCCCAAGCAATGGGCCTGCGAGCCTAGCTGGGCCCTATGGCCCATGTACCCTCTACTTCGCCCAGAACTCTACTTTAATGCCTGAAATACCCCTGAACTTGTGGCTGGCCTATATATAGCCCTCCACCTCCATTGTAAACCCTAGGCTTGATATTGGAATTAGTGGAAACCCCTTTGTGGATCTATCTAATTCTTGCCTCATGCTCCTTGACTAAGGAGCACCAATATCCCCAAACCTCGTTGGAGTTTGCATCGTGCCTCCGCGCTGTACAAGGCCTAGGCATCGGTGTCCCTTTGCCTAGACGACAAGATCTCATCGAGTCTCCCATCTCGTCGTGCCGGTTCGAGAGAGAGTCCTCCGCCCGACGCCGATCCTAGGGATTGCGCCGGACCGGTCACCGCCGGCGTGAGCTATTGGTGTTTATCGTGGTTTTGCGTGTGTGTGTTAATCGCATTCTTCGTGCGCGTGTTCGTCGTGTTCATCCTTCCCTCCTTCCCCCGCACTCCACCCTCGATTTGAAAGGGAATCATGAAAGATCGGGCCACCCTAGAGGTTTGCCCTCAACATATTGGTATCAAGAGCTTCGTTGCTCATGATTTCCCCCACAAATTTTTCTTCTATCCACCAAAAATTCAAAAATCCCCACAAAAAACAGCCCATATTTGCCTTTGGATCGATTTCTTGATTTGGAGTGTTATTTGTGGTTTTGATCCGACCAAACCTTATCTAAGGAGTTGGTCCAACTTTATCCTGTGTTTCCCCAGCCTGATTTGGCCAGTTTCTCGCGGATTTGAGGCCCGAAGGCGAGGATTTCCGCTCAAGAACACGAGAAGGAAACCCGCGCCGGAGTGTCCGGCTCGTACCAACCGGAGTGTCCGGCCGAAACAGACCAGAGTGTCCAGCCAGACCGGAGTATCCGGCCTAGACAGACCAGAGTGTCCGGCTGTAACGCCAGTTTTGACTGTTTTGCCTCATGTTTCGCATTGGCTAATCTCCTGTGTTTGCTCGTGTCCCGTGTGTGTGTCAGTAACTACCAGCAAGCTTACGCATCATCAACTTTCACGCTCATCGACACCACGGACCACGAACATCATCTGGCACCACCGACGCCAAGTTCATCATCAATGAAGGTATAACTTGCGTCACCTTGTTAACCCCTATCTTCCTTTGTGTGCACCTGTCCCATGAGAGTGGCTCATATTGTGTTTGCTTGAGCATCGTGCATTTGTCCTTGGATAGTGAGAGTGCAAGAGCAATATCAAGTGTGACTAGGTAGCATCAAGGGAGAGCAAAAAAAAAGATACAAAGAAAAAGCAAAAGAAAAATAGTCTCCCCTTGCAAAAGAAAGTCTCAAAGCTTGTAAGCAAGAGAGAAAGAAGAGCGCCCAAGGCAAGTGCACAAATCCATTGCTCGCTTTTCCTCTTTGCAAACGAGCCACGGTCTCTCCTTGCATTGGCACGACAACGAGCTTAGTCTTCGTAAGGACTTTTGGTTTTCTCATTTTCATAGTCCTGTTAATCCCAACTTTCTCCATGTGTGTGTACATAGTCGTAGGTTCCCGTCACCCTTTTGAGTTGTTGACCTTCGCCTTTGACTTGAGTTTTGTTGGATTTTTACCACTTTTGACTATCACTTTTCTTTTGGTTGGTTCTTTGGCTTTCCACAATCCTAACCTACCACCACCAAGCTTTTGAGAGTTAGTGTGAGTTTTCTTGGCATTTCCACTTTGCACGCTAATAGCTCTCACTTGTGGTTTCTAGTTTGGTGCAATCCCCAAGGCGAGGTACAAGGCTAACACCACCATAATCCACTTCCATATACAATACTTGTGTGTTTTGCATGATGGATAGGCACGGTGAGACAAGCCAACCACCTCCCCACGAAGAAGATCAAGGTTCGTACATGACGCGTGCAAGTCACTTCATTGTTCGACAAGAGTTCCGTGAACGTTTCCAAGAACTTGAGACGAGACAAGATGAACAATTTGGTGAGACGCAAGCCGAGTTCAAGAACATCGACAACCGCTTCGACGGCCTCGAACGACAAATGCATGCAATGCATCACAACTTCGGCCACCAAAATGAAGCGCTTCAACGTTCCGTCGCCGAAACAAATGACAATCTTTGACGCCTCATCGATGGCATGGCAAGACCACGTTCACGCGCATCAAGCTCGGCAAGTTCTTCGCATCGTCATGCACCTCTTCCACAAGATCTACATCAAAGTGCTCAAAGACGCAATGATGCCCCCGTGGTTGAAGATGGAATCTCTTCGAACTATGTACCTTCCCCACGGCACTCCGCAACGTCAAGCTATGATGGTGACCTCTCTTCAAGGCCACGCGCAAGGCAAGAAGCACACCGTCATCACGCAAGGGCACTAGTGATCCAACAAGAGCAACCACAAGAGGAACCGCAAGCGCAACCGCAAGTACAACCGCAAGTCTACCAACATCGACCGCGACACATACTTGACTCAACAAGTGATGACTCCAATTTGGAGAATCAAGCTCGTCATCGACGTGAAGCTGTCCAAGATACTCCTCCTCATCATCAACGTCATGAATGTCAACAACGACACCATGGTCATCACGCGACGCCTCCTCCCCATCAACAAAACTTGGAGCGTCAAGTGATACAAGTTGAGCGACGCCCACCACGTCAAGAGGCTCATGACCATGTTCTTCACCGTGAGGCCCAGGTGCCTAACCAACATCAGCAACCAAGGAACGAGTCTCGTCTTCGTCATCAACCGCGTCAAGAGGCTCCACACCTTCGCCACCATGAGGCCCAAGCGCCTCAACCACGTCAACAACTGCGCCAAGAGCAAGAGCAAGCTCTTCAACAACAATATCAAGAGCAAGCTCCGCAACAAGGACGCGAGAACCAAGTTCCACCTCCCCAACTACAGATCATCAACAAGGTCACCAAGCTCATCGCAATGACCGCAACGATGAAGAAACTTTTGGCAAGCTCAAGTTCACAATGCCCAAGTTCACTGGATCCAATGACCCCGAAGAATACCTCTCGTGGGCACTCAAAGTCGACAAGATCTTCCGCATGCATAACTATAGCAACGAGAAGATGGTCGTCATGGCTTCGCTAGAGTTTGATGATTACGCCAACCTTTGGTGGGAACAAGTTCAAGTTGCTCGTGATGCAAGACAAGAACCGCCAATCACAACTTGGCATGACATGAAGGCTCACATGAGATCCCGGTTCGTCCCCGCACACTACACGCGTGACCTCTTCAACAACCTTCAAGCGCTTCGTCAAGGGACAAAGACCGTGGAAGAGTACTTCAAGGAAATGGAACTCAACTTGATTCGCGCCAACATTGATGAGCGCACGGAGAAAACAATGGCATGTTTCCTTATTGGGTTGAACCACCCAATCAAGCGCATCGTCGAGTTCCAAACCTACAACAACATGGTTGAGCTTGTGCACATCGCAACAAAGGCTGAACGTCAAGTGCAAGAGGATATCAAATACAACAAGCCCAAGACGTACTTCACCTACAAGCAAGCTTCAACCGCTACACCAACAACTTTCAATGGTAGCTCCTCAAGTACCTCCAAGACATCCTTCAAGCCCACACTTCCTCAAGGAAAACTGCCCCCAAGTGGCAAGCAAGCAAAGAGTGATACACCTTTCAACGGCGAATGCTACAAGTGTGGAGGTAAATGACACAAGTCGGCCAAATGTGGAAACAAGAAAGTCTTGTTCATCCACGACAATGGTGATGAAGAGTACTTGAGTGAAGATGAGTTTGACGCCCGTGTCAAGGAAGCAATGGCAAGGCAACGAGTGGAAGATGATCAAGAACTCCTCATGTGTGAACATGACGCAAGTCCATCGCTTGTAGTCACAAGGATCTTGACCACTCAAGCACAAGAGCATGAAGACCAACGCTCCAATATCTTCCAAACACGAGCCGGCATCAATGGCAAATCTATCAAGGTGATCATTGACAGAGGGAGTTGTCACAACCTTGCTAGCACCAAGTTGTGTGAGAAGCTCAACCTCACCCTCCATCCACACAAGCACCCCTACCACATGCAATGGCTAAGTGACCAACGGTCCGTGAAGATCAAGCAGACCATATCGGTCTCCTTCGCCATTGGTCCTTACAAAGATACGGTGGAGTGTGATGTGGTTCATATGACAGTTTGCCACATGCTTCTTGGTCGACCGTGGCAATTTGACAAGGCTGCTCAACATGATGGTCGCACCGACATATACACCTTCAAATGGCTTGACAAAACATGTGTTTTGTAACCGATGACTCCTAGCCAAATAATTGCGGACGATGCAAAGGCTTTAACGAGGGCGTAAAGCACAACACCTACTTGTGAGAAGAGCGGTGAGAGAGAGAACCACCTCATAGTGAGTGAGAGCCACAAGCCAAATTCGAGTGGAAAAACTAAGAGTGTTCTCCTTTCCACCAAAAGTGAGATAAGAGATGTTCGGAACAACCCATCCATCTTGCACTATGTCCTCCTTTGCAAAGGATTAGCGCAAGGAACTAACGAATTAACCAATATTCCTCCATCTTTGATGAGTGTTTTGAAGGAATTCAAGGATGTGTTCCCCGAAGAACTTCCACATGTACTACCTCTTCTTCGCGGCATCGAACATCGCATTAACCTCATCCCCAGTGCACCACTTCCAAACCGCGCCGCTTACCGCACGAACCCGGATGAGACAAAGGAGATTGAACATCAAATCAACCAACTCGTCTCCAAAGGTTTGATCCAAGTTAGCACTAGTCCAAGTGTCGTACCTGTGATTCTTGTTCCAAAGACGGATGATACGTTACGGTTATGCATGGACTGCCGTCCAATCAATGCTATCACCGTGCGTTATCGACATCCCATACCACGTCTCGATGACATGCTTGATGAGTTGTGTGGAGCCACTATTTTTTCAAAAATTGATCTTCGTAGTGGTTACCATCAAATACGCATGGCTGAAGGTGATGAGTGGAAAACCGCCTTCAAGACCAAACTTGGTCTCTATGAATGGTTGGTTATGCCCTTTGGTTTATAAAATGCCCCATCCACCTTCATGCGCCTTATGAATCACATCTTGCTTTCTCTCATTGGAAAAAGTGTTGTTGTCTATTTCGATGATATTCTTGTTTATAGCAAATCACTGGAGGACCATATAACACATGTCAAGGAAGTTTTGCAAATCCTTCAACATGAAAAGCTTTATGCTAATCTTCCCAAGTTCACTTTTGCTAAAGACAAGTTGATTTTTCTTGGATTTGTCCTTTCTTCGAAGGGAATTGAAGTTGATGTTTCCAAGGTAAAGGACATATGAGATTGGCACATACCAACAAATGTGAGTGAACTCCGAAGTTTTCATGGGTTGGCCAGTTTCTATCGTCGCTTTGTGAAAGACTTTTCAACCATTGCTTGTCCCCTTAATGAATTGACCAAAAAGAATGTCACCTTCGTGTGGGGTAAAGCACAACAAAAAGCTTTTGATGAACTTAAAAAGAGGCTCACCGAAGCACCTCTTCTTGCTTTACCGGATTTCACAAAAACTTTTGAGATAGAGTGTGATGCTAGTGGTATTGGCATTGGAGGAGTCCTTATGCAAAACGGACGTCCTATAGCCTACCATAGCGAAAAACTTGATGGTGCTCGCCTTAACTATCCGATTTATGACAAAGAGCTTTTTGCCTTAGTTCGTGTCCTTCAAGTTTGGCAACACTACCTTTGGCCCAAGGAATTTATCATACATTCCGACCACGAGTCGTTGAAATATCTCAAAGGCCAAGCTAACTTGAGCAAGAGACACGCTAAGTGGGTTGAGTTCATGGAGTCTTTTCCGTACATTGTCAAGTATAAGAAGGGCAAAGATAATGTAGTGGCAGACACATTGTCTCGCAAACATACAAGCCTTCTTACGAGACTTGAAATCAACGTGTTGGGTCTTGAGGAAATAAAATCTTTGTATGCTTCCGACCCGTTCTTTGAACCAATTGTCGCAAAGTGCTCCAATGACAAGGGAGTTGATGATTTCTATTTGCATAAGGGCTTTCTTTTTAAACAAAACAAGCTATGCATTCCAAAGTCGTTGCTTCAACTTTTGCTTCTCCAAGAATCTCATGGTGGAGGCCTTATGGGTCACTTTGGTCGCGACAAGACATTGGACATGCTCTCCAACCACTACTTTTGGCCCAAGATGAAGCGTGACGTGGAGTGCTACGTTCAACGATGCACGACATGTGTTCAAGCTAAGTCGCAAGCTAATCCCTATGGTCTTTATATGCCATTGCCTATTCCTCATACACCTTGGTCCGACATTAGCATGGATTTCGTGTTAGGATTGCCTAGATCTAAGCATGGTCATGATTCTATATTTGTTGTTGTGGACCGTTTTTCCAAAATGGCACACTTCATACCGTGCCATAAGACCGACGATGCTTCACATGATGCAAATCTGTTTTTCAGGGAAATAGTCCGTCTTCACGGTGTGCCAAGGACAATCGTCTCCGACCGCGACGTCAAATTCATGAGCTACTTGTGGAAGACCCTCATGGCCAAGCTCAGCGTCAAGATCCTCTTCTCATCCGCATCACATCCTCAAACTGATGGACAAACCGAAGTGGTCAACCGAAGCCTCGGAACTCTCCTTCGTGTGTTGATCAAGAAAAACCTGAAGGATTGGGAGGAATGCATTCCACATGCCGAGTTCTCCTACAATCGAGCCAAGCACTCAACAACCAAGATGAGTCCATTCATGATCGTCTATGGTTTCGAGCCCCTCACCGCGCTCGACATCCTACCACTACCTCTCCATGAGCACACAAACATGGACATCGAGAAGCACGCACAAGCTATGAAGAAGCTTCATGAAGAAACAAGAGCAACTATCGAACAACAAGTTCTTCGCCAAGCTTCAAGGTTAAACAAGGACAAGAAGGAGATGATCTTTGAAGAAGGTGACCTTGTGTGGATACACCTAAGCAAGGACCGCCTTCCCCAAGGAACATGACTCCAAGCTCAAGCCAAGAGGAGATGGTCCCTTCAAGGTCCTCAAACGAATCAACAACAACACCTACATCATCGACATCCCGACCTCCAAGTACCTTGCCAGCAATACATTCAATGTCAAGGATCTCTCACCCTACCATGGAGATGTTCAAGATGATATCCATGAAGAGTCGAGGACGACTCTTTCCCAAGGGGGGGAGCTGATGCAGCCTGTCCTACAGACGCTTCTACATCTACACCAACAAGTCCCCCAAGTGGACCCATGACTCGTGCTCGAGCCAAACTCCTCCAAGCTAAGGTGAATTCGCTCCTCGCTTCATGCCAATTTGATACCTCCTTGGATGGCGTGCTACTTCATACCACTACTTTGTGCATCATCAGTTACGAGCCCCCGCCGCGTCGACCCACGAGCCCTGAAGCTGCACCTGTCTAGAAGCTGCCGGAGTGTCCGGCCAGATCAAGCCGGAGTGTCCGGCGCCACCGGAGTGTCTGAGGCGACTCAGCCGGAGTGTCCGGCCTGCTCGAGCCCGGACCTGGCGTGGACATTCAGAAGGTCGAATCGGACACTGCCCGGACACTTCCCAGAGTGCCCGCCACCCTGGACTGTCCGGTCGATCCGACCCAGACTGTCCGGCCCAAGCAATGGGCCTGCGAACCTAGCTAGGCCCTATGGCCCATGTACCCCTCTACTTTGCCCAGAACTCTACTTTAATGCCTGAAATACCCCTGAACTTGTGGCTGGCCTATATATAGCCCTCCACCTCCATTGTAAACCCTAGGCTTGATATTGGAATTATTGGAAACCCCTTTGTGGATCTATCTAATTCTTGCCTCATGCTCCTTGACTAAGGAGCACCAATATCCCCAAACCTCGTTGGAGATTGCATCGTGCCTCCGCGTTGTACAAGGCCTAGGCATCGGTGTCCCTTTTCCTAGACGACAAGATCTCACCGAGTCTCCCATCTCGCCGTGCTGGTTCGAGAGAGAGTCCTCCGCCCGACGCCGATCCTAGGGATTGCGCCGGACCGGTCACCGCCGGCATGAGCTATTGGTGTTTATCGTGGTTTTGCGCGTGTGTGTTCATCGTGTTCTTCGTGCGTGTGTTCGCCGTGTTCATCCTTCCCTCCTCCCCCCACACTCCACCCTCGATTTGAAAGGGAATCGTGAAAGATCGGGCCACCCTAGAGGTTTGCCCTCAACACTCTTCCCACTCCCGCAGATTCTTTTTAATCATGGTCCTTAGCAGCTGTGACAATGTTCAATTCACCACCTCCGTTTGACCATTTGTTTGGGGATGGCATGTAGTACTGAACAGCAACTTCGTTCCTAGCTTTCCCCATAAGGTCTTCCAAAAGTAGCTCATGAACTTCACATCACGGTCAGAAACAATCGTCTTTGGTACTCCATGTAATCTCACGATGTCCTTGAAAAACAGGTTAGCAACATGCGACGTATCATCGCTTTTGTGGCAGGCAATAAAATGAGCCATCTTAGAGAACCTATCCACTACCACAAATATCGAATCATGACCTCTCTGAGTTTTAGGTAGACCTAGCACAAAATCCATACTAATGTCTTCCCATGGAGTAGTCGGTGCAGAGAGAGGTGTATACAACCCGTGAGGCTTCAACTTAGATTTTGACTTGTGGCATGTAATACATTGGCTCAGAAATCTGTACACATCACGCCTCATCTTGGGCCAATAAAAGTGATCAGCAAGCATGAGCAACGTCTTCTCATGCCCAAAGTGACCCATCAAACCTCCAGCATGTGATTCCTGCACTAAGAACAAACGCAACAACGATTCTGGAATGCATAGTTTGTTAGCTCGAAACAAATATCCATCATGTATATGATACTTATCCCATGCGTTTCTAAGAGCACACAAACGATATGGTTCAGCACAATCATGGTCAGTTGCATAAAGTGCACAAATAGCTTATAATCCAGGAATTTTAACATAAAGATTGGTTAATAGCATGTTCTTCCTAGATAGAGCATCAGCAACAACGTTCTCTTTTCCCTTCTTATAGTTAATGATGTAAGGAAAAGACTCAATGAACTCAACCCATTTAGCTAATCTTCTATGCAAGTTTGATTGAGCTTTCAAGTATTTCAATGCTTCATGATCAGAATGTATGATGAATTCTTTTGGCCACAAATAATGTTGCCAAACCTTAAGTACTCTAACAAGTGCATATAATTCTTTATCATAGATTGAATAATTCAAACGTGCACCAGTCAATTTCTCAGAAAAATAAGCTATAAACCGACCCTCTTGCATCAAAACGCCACCTATGCCTATACCACTAGCATCACATTCAACTTCAAATTGCTTCGAAAAATCAGGTAATGCAAGTAATGGTGCAGAAGTAAGCAAACGTTTTAATGTATCAAAAGCAATGTCTTGGGCCGCGCCCCATACAAAAGGAACACCTTTCTTTGTCAAATCATTTAATGGTGCAGCAATGGTGCTAAAATCTTTCACAAAGCGCTTATAGAAACCAGCGAGACCGTGGAAACTACGCACTTGACTAACATTCATTGGAGTAGGCCAATTCTGAATTGATTCAATTTTAGATTGATCTACCTCTACTCCATTCTTAGAAACAACAAATCCTAAAAATATGACCTTATCTTTTGCAAATGTACACTTCTCAAGATTAGCATACAGTTTATTATCACGTAACACTTGCAAAACTTGTCTAATATGAGTGCAATGTTCAGATTCGGTGTGGCTGTATATGAGTATATCATCAAAGTAAACAACCACGAAACGACCAATAAACTCTCTCAAAACATGATTCATCAAACGCATGAAAGTACTAGGTGCATTAGTAAGACCAAACGGCATAACGAACCACTCATACAAACCGAATTTAGTTTTGAAAGAAGTTTTCCATTCATCCCCTTCTTTCATCCTAATTTGATGATAACCACTACGCAAGTCAATTTTAGAGAAAACAGCAGCACCACTCAATTCATCTAGCATATCCTCTAAGCATGGAATAGGATGACGATATCGAATAGTGATGTTATTAATCGCTCTACAATCAACACACATGCGCCATGTACCATCTTTCTTAGGAACTAAAATAACAGGAACAACACAAGAGCTAAGAGAGACACGAATGTACCCTTTATCCAGCAACGCTTGTACTTGCTTCTGAATTTCCTTAGTTTCTTCGAGATTAGTCCTGTAAGGTGCACGGTTGGGAAGTGTGGCGCCAGGAATCAGGTCCACTTGATGTTCTATACCATGCAATGGAGGCAAACCTGCGGGTACGTCTTCTAGAAACACATCCCCAAAGTCCTGCAAAATAGAAGAGACACCAAGAGAAATAGGGGTCATGTCGTTAGAAACCAATACCTCGCCCTTATACATGAGCACAAGTGGCATGGCTGTAGGATCCTCACGAAACTATCTCATATCCTCCTTGGTGGCTAGTATCAATAACCCAGGCACTCTCTCACTTTTTGTTATATCACTCAATTTAGGCTCAATTACATCAGGAATAGCTGTAACACAGTCTTGCCGAGTGGTAGTATCTTCCTTCAAGTTCACCTCTATCTTCTGGCGAGAATCATTCACAATTTCTTGTGGTGTCATTGGCTGCATAGTAATCTTCTTCCCTTTGAATTCCAAGTGATATGTATTGGCTCAGCCATTGTGTTGCACATGGCGATCATAGAGCCAAGGCCGACCCAATAGTAGGTGACAAACAGTCATAGGAACCACATCAAAATCAATAGAATCTTTGTATGGACCTATTTGAAAATTCACACGTACCATATGATTTACCTTCATCTCACCATTGTTGCTCAACCATTATATGTAGTATGGCTTGGGATGAGGTAAGTATGTCAAATTCAGTTTGGCACATAGTTCCTTACTTGCAAGATTTCTGCAGCTACCTCCATCAATAATTACCTTGCAAGCTTTGTTTGGTCCAACTAGAGCTTTTGTTTGGAACAAGTTGCAACGCTGGGATTTCTCAACCGGTTGCACACTAAGTACACGTGACGATATGACAATAGTGGGTGCACGCTCAGCATATGCATCAGCACCTTCCTCGCCGTCATCAATATCATCATCAGAAGCTTCATCTCCACTTTCTACTTCACCTTGTTCATTAACAAACATAACCTTGCTGTTTGGACAATCCTTCTTGTAGTGACCTCTACCTCCACAAGTATGGCACACCACATCACGAGTACGTGCAGTAGACATGTTGGAACCCGAGCTAGCAGTAGGAGCAGCGGGTTTCCGAGCATTAGAACCAAACGAAGGTGTACTTTCTGGTTTGGCCGATGGTGTAAACGGAACAGCAGCTGGTGGCATGACTGTAGGAGGTGTAGACCTGGCCGAAAATCTGCTGGAGGACGAAAAACGAGCACGTGACTTCGCCTCTTCTGCCAACTGGGATTTGGCCTCCCTAGCATGATGCAACAACTCATTCATGGTCTCATACTTGTGATGACAAACAATGCTTTTGATCGGTAACTTCAAATTGTTTAGGAATCGCTGCATGATCATCTCAATGGACTCACGAATTCTAGCACGCTGCATAACCATCTCCATCTCCATGTAGTACTCATCAACTTTCATGGTGCCTTGCTTTAGTTGCGTCAATTTATCAAAAACTGATCGCAAGTAGTTGGTTGGTATGAAACGAGCCTTCATTATTTGCTTCATCTCGTGCCAATCCATCACAGGAAGTTCATTATCCTCCCGCCTATGTTGCACAAGAGCATCCCACCAACGCAAAGCATAACCATCAAATTCAGATGCTGCAAGCTTGACCTTCTTATCTTCTGGATAGTCAAATAAGCGCCAGAGTTTCCCAATCTTCAATTCCCAAGTGAGGTAGTCTTCAGGATCAATGGAACCATCAAACTTAGGAATCGAGAATTTTGGCTTGCCCAAACCGTCATCAGCAGCTTGGTTGGGCACACGTGGACCACGCCCAAGATGGGCAAACCCACGACCATGAGCAGGTGCATGGACAGGGGGAATAGCACGTCCCCTGCTAACATGTGGAGCAGCATCAACAGCGCTACCCTCATCAAAATCATCAAAGGCATCATCATGTTGAGGATTTTCCCTTCTATGTAAGGCGGCTGTCAAACCCTCAATGGACTGCTGCAAAGTGGTGACATTGACATTAAGCGTAGCCACTTGCGTTTGGATAGTATCAACCGTCCCAACATGTTGATCCAATCTCATATTCATATCTTGGAGATTCTTGTCAATGGCATCTGTTGTGTTAGTAAACACACGTGTCAAGTGGGATTTCAAAGCCTCATATTCACGCCAATTGACGAGCTCCTCATCTTTCTTTTTCTGCAACACAACATCATCATCACTAGTAGACATGATTAGTAGGTTAGTGCAAAAATCAGAATCTATATGGTGGAAACTCTCACAACTCACTCACAACTAATAAGAAAGGAGATCTTACCGTTCCAAAGTGAATAGAGATGCTCTACCAAACGAAATCAAAGACTGATGTACTTGATGTGATGAAGTGAATATCAAAGGTATAGAGAGCGATCGCAGGGCACACAGGTTATGTAAAGGTGGAGCTATAGGTTTGGTACCCTATCTACACCGCAAACAAGTCCTAGTGCTGATCGTACAAATACCCAAGAAACACACACAGTGGAGATAAACGTGGCAAAGCAACTTATGAAAAGGAATATTGCAATGCACAAGAGAGACGCTCGTAATAGCTCAAATAGAATAGGCACAAGATTGCTCAATCTACTAGTGCTATACACAACAAGGCCTCCAATATTGCACACTTCTATATCTCTTTTTTTTGTCAGGCTTGTAGCGCTTTTCTCTTTTTTTTAATACTGATTCTCTTTTCTTTTCTCTCTTTTTTTTGATTTTTTTCCAACTATATTACTCAATGCAAACGAGCACAGCAACTTATAATAGAACTGGGCCGGATAGTCCGGTTTATATGCGCCGGAGACTCCGGTGGGGCCGGATAGTCCGGTTTTGCCTGTCGAATTTTTTTTGCACTTCAAAACCCTAATGAGAAGCCTGTCGGAGCAAAGCAACTAGTCTCGTGGGTCCGTTCCTAGGCACAAATGTTGTAGATAGGCTGTGTCTATGGTATGCAAACAAAAGGTACGCTATGTGGACTCGGAAAAACGATAAATACTTGCGGAAACGGTAACGGTGGGAACAGTGGAAAACAAGATGAAACCTTAAACCTAGACACCAACAGAAACTAGACTCCTACGAGGAAAACCTGCAGATCGGATCTACGAGAAGATACAATCAGCAACTAAAACTCGAAAACAATGCAATCTAGTCTATGGCAAATCTTTTTGTAAGGCTTTTTCTGTATAGGACGAAAACACTCTCTAATCTATGGATGGATTTGTGGATGCTTACCGAGGCAACACTGGAAATCTGATACCAAGATGATATGGGGTGGCCCGATCTTCTCAGTAAGCAGATGGTGGTGATGTTGGTGGATAATAGATAACTAGCCTGTAGCTATGAACTCTCCCGCTCGATCCCTGATGCCAATGCAACAGCTCTCGAACCTTGTAGGATATTCACAACAGCACGCTCTTGCGCACGCAGCCGTGACCACAAACGGTAGTATGCAATCTACTAATTCCCAATGGAACAACAGATCACACTCAATTATAGTTGGTAGATTCGAACACAGGGTAATTCCAGAGGTTCTATGAAAGAAACAACTCCAAAATATTTTAATGTGGTCTAAACCCTAACTAGAGGTCGTCCCATAGATTATAAGGGCGGCTGGGGCGGCCATAAACCGAAACTAAACGCAAACAGCTCAAACTGATACAAACCGACTCGGACCAGATTCGGTCGGCATGACTCCTCGAATCGGTCGGTCGGTCAGGCCGGAAACTCCGGGTGAAGTGTGCCGGATAATCCGGTCTGGCCGGAAACTTTGAAGTTTCCGGGTTGCGTCCGTGTAGTGTCCAAACTGGCATACTGAATGTCCACGCCAGTTTGCCTCTCGACTAGGCCGGACAGTCCGGGTGGATCTGGCCGGACACTCCGGTCGTGGCAGATCTTTTTGCCTCCGTCTTGATGATCTTCTCTTGCGCTTCCTCCCGCTCCTCCCTCGTGCATCCTTGGGCGATCATCATGTTGGGCTTCTCTTGTAGCCCTTCTCCTCCTTGCGCCATGCTTGTTTCTCCAATGAACCTGATCATACATAAATGCATAGACTTAGGCAGTATAAAGTTCTCATCAATCAAAGTACCAGATTCGTTTAGGAGTAAATTCACCTGTTGTCCCAGTAGCTTACCACCAGCTCTTGTAACAGGTCCAATTCTAATCTCATTGGACTGATCCTTTCTTGCAATAGTTGTAGCATCTTCATTAGTCATTGGGGTAGGTGTAATTGTAGGGATGTCCTCATCAGTGTCCTTCTCCTAAACCACATGGATCCACTAGAGTTCGTTGCATTTGTGTTCTTTTCATAAACCACATGGATCCACTAGAGTTCGTTGCATGTGTGTTCTTTTCATAAACCACATGCATCCACTAGAGTTCATTGAATGTGTGTTCTTTTCATAAACCACATGGATCCACTAGTGTCATTGAATGTGTGTTCTTTTCATAAACCACATGGATCCACCAGTGTATTGCATGTGTGTTATTTCCATGAACCACATCTAGAGTCATTGCATGTGTTTTATTTTCATAAACCACATGGATCCAGTAGTTCATTGCATGTGTATTGTTTTCATAAACCACATGGATCCACCAGTGTCATTACATGTGTGTTCTTTAAATAAACCACCACTAGAGTCATTGCACATGTGTTCTTTTCACAAACCACCACTAGAGTCATTGCATTGTGTTCTTTTCATAAACCACATGGATCCACCAGAGTTCATTGCATGTGTGTTCTTTTCGTAAACCACATGGATCCACCAGTGTCATTGGATGTGTGTTCTTTTCATAAACCACATGGATCCACCAGTGTCATTGCATGTGTGTTATTTTCATAAACCACCACTAGAGTCATTGCATGTGTGTTCTTTTCATAAACCACCACTAGATTCATTGCATGTGTGTTCTTTTCATAAACCACTTATGGATCCACTAGTCATTGCATGTGTGTTCTTCTCCTAAACCACCACTAGAGTCATTGCATGTCACTACAAGAAAAGTTGGCTTTTACAACCGACGATTTTCGTGGTTGAAGGCCCGTTTTTCGTGGCTAAAAAGTCTTCTAGGACGGATGCCCATCATGCTAAAAGCCCCATCACAAAATAATCTACCACGGTTTTTTTCCTGACCATGGCAGATCGCACCCTTCAGCCACGAAAACTTGTTTTGTCGTAGATCTGTTTGCCAGCCACGTTGACTGCTGATGTCATGCAAAATGCCCCGTGGTGAACACCGTTAACAACCAGTTACCGCCGTTAACGGCCACAGAAACCGTGGTAGAAGCCAGGCCCAACCAAGGCCTGCTCATAATTAAGTGGGCCGGCCCATCAAGAGAGCCCAATAAGATTACGGCCTATTACTGTTTTGTCTGACAATGTTTGAAATGGGCCCAAAGATGTGGCCAGCAGTGGCCCATGAATGTCAGGCCCGTTACTATTTTGGCCTTCAAAAGCCCACACTTTTTGAATACTGTGTGGCCCGTTAATAGGCTGTGTCAAGTAGGCCCGATACTGTTAAAGCCCATGGTCAGCCCATCACTGTTCTCACAGCTCGTAATGGGTCGCCTACGAACGACCCACTTTTGAGAAGGTCTGATACTATTCTGGCCTTTTACTATTCTGGCTCATTACTGTTCTGGCCGTCTACTATTCATGTCCGTTACTGTTGTGGTCCTTTACTGTTCTGGCCCATTACTGTGCTGGTTGCCCTTGTTCTGGCCTATTACTATTCAGGCATGTTACTATTCTGGCCTGTTAGTATTCTGGCATGTTACTGTGCTGGATTGCCACTGTTCTGGTATGCGGTGTTTTGGCCTGCTACTATTTGGCATGTTACTGTTTTGGCTTGTTACTATTTCGGCCTGTTACTGTTCCAGTCTGTTATTGTTTTGGCATGTTGCTGTTTTAGCCAGTTACCGTTGCTGTTTTGTTCCGTCACTGTTTTGTCATGTTACTGTTTTGGCTAGTTACCGTTACTGTTTTGGTAATTCTGAAACCTGATCGACCTGGCTAGCGCAGTTATGGTACCGCCATTCGTGGACGGTGTCAACTAAATGCCTACATCGCCTATGCGAGTTATCTAGATATTATATCAGCTGCAAACTTCTTAAAAATATTACAAAATATGAACAAAAGGGAAAGAAAATTTAGCACTTTAGTTGCGAATCAAGTTGATAGTAGAGTCCTTAATTTGCTTTCTCAATCCATCAAGTGCATCTCCCTTTGAGTGTGACAGCTACATTGGAAAACCAGCTTGAGATATGATCTTGCAGTCCCCTCTTTGGTGGCGATATCAATAATTGCAATCTGAAACTAACTAATAACAAGTTAATACAGCAAAGAAGACAAACTACTCATAGCTAAGAATGAACCAGATAGGAATTATAACTGCATAATACAAACTTGTAGAGCAGGAATGCAAACCACGAATGAACTATATAGAAGAGGATAGTTATGTCGTTGCCAAGGACGAACCAGAACTAGATACGAGATATAATGGTGTGGCTTGTGAACCTGTAGAATAGGACAAACAAGCATTAGACATGTATGCCAACAATGAAATGAGCAATCAAACAAAGTGTTTCTTAGAATTTCAGTATAAACTAGCCAGGTCATTTCAGGAAATATATATGGAAGCAGTGGTATCTCCTGGAATGCAAGAGACATTGGGTGACTCGGAATTTGCGGTGAGCTACACAATGGCATGCAGTTAATGTCATAGATCAGAATAAACCACATAGAAATTATAACCGCATCATACCAGAACTTGTTGAGTAGGAATGGAAAACACGAATGAACTATACAGTACAGAATAATTATGCCATTGATTAGGACAAACCAGCACCAGATACAGAAAATATATAATGGCATCGCTGGTGGACCTATAGGCTGTGCAAACCAACATGTTCAGTGTTTCCTTTTTCAGCTCTACGCAAAGAAAACGAAAATAGTCAATGTTGCAGCTTTTGAAGAACCAGATGGCAACAACAAAATTATAATCGAACTAGTACGAAAAGTTTGAACGGGTACCATAGGATAGCAGAACGATGCCAGGGAGGAAATAATAGCAGGAACTTAGCTCAGGAATAACCAGATAGAGTCAGTAATTGTGTAGCAGGGAATCCACACTAATATTTTCCACTGACATTACATTTTGCAAGAACTATACAATAGCAGGCATTTACTGGTGTACGGAGCAGCTAATATAAGAACATGTGCATGATAAAATAACAGACATGTCCATGAATTGATGTTTGTAGAGCAGCGAATGCAAACCAGCATGTCTAATGACATTGTATGTACTAGCACGAAGAACAGGCGTGCCCAGTGACTTGTATGTACTACCACGATTACAAAAATGCAGTTCACTTTGACAGGCTTAAACCTGCTATACTTCTGACAAAACAAAAACAGGTTGGAGATTTGGTTAACCTTGGTCGGAGAGGCGTATAAGCATCGCCGGTACCGTGCGAGTGACGTCCAGGTCACCGAGGGTGCTGTGGTTGCGGTGGCTGTTGGCATCGGGGAAGCAGATCTTGGGCGGTCGATGTCGGCTTGAAAACGGTGGACGAGAGCGTCGTTGAGGCAGATCCAGCGTAGTGAATGGCGACGGCCGTGCAACTGGTCTAGAGCAGTGGACATGGAACTCTTTGAACTAGATCACACTCGGTGAACACCGGTGGAGCGGATCCGGTACGGTTGGGTAGCTTTCGGCGGCGAGGAAGCAGAGCTTGGGCGGTCGATGACGCCATCGGCATGGTGAACGACACCGCATCTCCTAGATCTGGTGGGTGAGCGTGGGTGAAGCGGCTGCGCGGCGGTGCACGAGACCACGACTCAAGCCAGTGCGCGCGGTGGTCGTGGAAGGGATAGAGGAGCTTGGGATTTTTGGGAGGGCCGGTGGGAAAAACTGGGGGAATCGGGACCATAGAGATGAGCAGAAAAAATAATTACGATCGTGCCCCCAAGCTACCGACTTTAGCATGCCCATTTGTCGTCTGAACAATGGGTAGATTTGGAATTTTAAATTCTAAAGTTTTTGAAAAGGAAGGGCGTGAAATGCTTCAAGGTCGGTGTGTGGTTTTGCTGCTCGATTGAGAATTTGAATTTGGCGTGCACCCATATAATAATAATAGAAAAATGGTACTCCCCCGGTCGGTGGGATATTTTGACTCAAAGTTTTTGAAACGATGGGGCGGGAAATGCTTGGTAGGTGGGTGATTTTGCCGCTCGATTGAGATTTTGAATTTGGCTAGCCTCCATCTACTAATAGAAAAAAGGTAGTAGACCGTACGCTATCTGTCTAGGAATTCAAGGCCGAGAGTCACATCAATGGATGATCCATAAACATTTTTTTGCACAAAAACTTGGATATCTTCCATTCACACAGCATAGGCGGTAAATTTTGCCGCTTGACTCAGATTTTAAATTTGTCTAGGGTCCATGTAATAATATAAAATGGTACTCCCTCGGTGGGTGATTTTGCCTGAAAATGTTTGAAACAGAAGGGGTGCAAAATGCTTCGGGGTCGGTGGATTATTTTCCTGCTCGATTACGATTTTGAATTTGACTGCCGACCAAGTTTTTATTACTAGAAAAAGGTTGTGTAGTTCGAACGCCATCTGGTCAGGAATTTAAGGCGAGACTCACATTAACTCATGCCTCCTATTCAAACGGGGTAGGCGGTAGGTTTTGGCGGTGGACAGTGATTTTAAATTTAAAGATTGTCCAAAGAATAATTAAAAAATAGGCCATTCTCCCTCTATTTCAGGGATCCAAGTTAGGGAGAGTGATTATCTACCACGCGTATGAAAATGCAGATCTCCGATACAAGAATGTTTGTTTAACATAACAACAAACAAATGTTTGAAGTAGCTTTGATTCAAGCATGTGAAAATGGTGTGCAACCAAGTTCTACTAATTATTTAGGTGTCGGCACAGACTCTTCTACAGGAAGCACTAACTAAATGGTAGTACCAATTCATATCAAATAAAAAGCCTTCTGTGAAACAAATACTCCTACTACAACATACTATCAAAACACAAAGACCAGCTAAAGTATATGTAGAACAAATAAAACAAGATTTCTTATGTTGTAGGATCCATATGTTGTCTGGTGGATTCCATATGGATCCATATGTTCACGCATACACTACTATATAGAGAACACCATTTCATCATATAAAACAATGTTTTATCAGACACACATATGCCACCAAAATGAATAGACAACTCTAATATTCTAGCCCCTGCCGCTGTGACTGCAGCACAAACAAAGGTGCCACCATAGTTCCATCAGCTACCAAAACAAACAAATATCAGACTGTAGCTCCAAATAACACAACCTGGGAAAACACATGCTTGCCCAAACAAGCCTTGCTTGTTCATCTGAGTGTTATTTTCATCTCATTGATGTTGCAATCTGAATTGACTGTGTTGCTGACATGACTTCCTTTTCATTTCTTTGATTTAGCACTCCGAATCACGTTGGTTGCTGAAGGAAATGAACAAAATGATTAGCAAAATCATAGGTGGACAAAAATGCAAGGGTTGCACATGAATGACTACACTAACCAAGTGTCATAATGTAGGGATGTAAAGTACATCAACGTTTACGAGACCTGAACTTCTTAGACTTCATGCTGCTGAGATCTAATTTGAATGCTCCCTCCTTCTCCCATATAACCACCATTTCTTTATCCTAAAATGTGCAGAGTAACCTTACTGCATCTTTCCCACCATATGCCCATGATTTATCAAGGACAAGGAGAGTATCCAACTCAACCTTTATATGAGGCACCCAAGCTTCCCATTTGCATGTTGATGATCTTGCACTAGACCACGTGTTTAGACTGAAGTCCCTTATAACTGCAAGGGCAACATCTCCATTATGCCCCTTAGCGATTATAAAATTGTGTCTAGAAATATCATGTGTCTCATGGGGGCACTCAATATAACATAGTTTGGTTGTCACGTTATCGAAGGCAATTATATATCTGGAGTACATTCTTGGCCAGTACAAAATGTCCCCTATGAGAGTTGACGACCTACGATCAATCTTAGCCAGCATCTCAGCAGGTTTAATCCAGTCCTCCCATTTTCCTAACTCTGATGAGTACCTCTGCACCAGTGCTTGGTTACCATTGGTTACTATCCAAACAACCCAGAAATTGCTGCAACAGCGTGAAGACAATTGCCCATGATTTCTCTAACAGAGAATTATGCCGCTATCATACTCACATCTCCGCCAAATTGGTGGTTTTGGTATCACTATTTCACTTCCACTAATTGGATCCTAGGCCTTTATCATGTTAGACCCTTATGGATAATGAAGTAGCACCCTACCATTGCGACATCCGAGTACATATGGTTTGTAGGCTTTATGTACTTCCACCAGCCTATTCAGCTTCTAGAAGATGGATTGGTCAAGATTATGATCTATTAAGGATCGAGCATCTTCGGAGCTGTTGGTGAAAAACCCAAGTAACGACATTCCTCTATTGTGTGACAGGGTTAGACTTTTGAAATCGTTGCTTCCCATGAAGTCCATCCAACATTTTTGGGCGACTGATGCCCTCAGTATGCAGGATGGGTGTGGAGGAAGCCTGACAAGTGCATATGTTCTTCCACCAAATCTGTTAGGATGATGCAAATAGCACAAGTGCATCATCAGAATTCAGTAAACAGCACAATGCACAATGCACAACCCTAAAAAAAGAATTAAGTAAACACCACAATGCATCATACATTTTGATAGGAAAATTTATCATCGAAATTTCCTAAACTGCACCCATCTGAAAAACTACCTAAAAAGCAGAGTATGCCAACAAAATAACCTAAACAAAACAAGGAATCAACTAGAGTAGTACGAAAGCACCACAAAATGCTTCAGCATGACGGAACTAGGCAAAGGGAATGAAGAACTTTTTTTAGTCACCGGGGAGGACAGAAAGGCCCCCACCTGAATTTTCTGGTTTTATCATAAAGAAGAGGAGAAAAGATGGATGTAGCTTCAATGACTTGGTGAACCCAAGTCTCACGGTGACTTTCCCCAGGATCCACCTTCCATCTTAGATCAAACGTATGACAGTAGTTCAGATTTTGAACTAAAAAGTAAAACTATTCAAAAAAATTGACAAAAAATCAGTAAATCATCGGTGCCTAGGTTTGAATCTCGTGAAAGTTTCGTCCCATTTGGATCACTAGTTTGTGATTAAATAGATTTTTATGTTCTCAGTACTACTAGTTTAAACTAATATCCACTGCGTCTAGAAAAAACACCGGAGCAGAATACCCAAAAGAGGGAGGAAGTCAGGGAGACAAAATCCAACACAGATCTTACAATGGGGTCGACGAGTTTTGAGCAGATGGAGCAGGCGCCGCCGATGAATGACGAGCCACAACCGTTGACACTGAAGAAGCACGACCACGAGCTGACGCATTCCTAGCATCCCACGTAGCCATCGCTTTGGCAGCGGCAGCCAACATAGCCGAATTTGTTCCAGCAGCAGCCGACGAGGATTTCGACTACGCCTCCACCGCTTTCCAAGCATCACTCAACACTGCCCAAGACTCCGATGTGGTACAAGCATCGGCCTCCGCATCCGCTTCACATGTATCTGCTTGTGCTGCTTCAACATCCACCTCTGCTTTACAAGCATCTGCCGACGCAGCAAATGCATCCGCCAACACTGATTCCATTTTCGGTAAACGCCACGAGATTATTTAGCTCGCAATGCCCCAAAATAAATGCATTCTATCCTTCAGAAAGCCCGTAATGGCTAGAGGTTGGGGACGTACATACCAGCAAACGGCGGTGCGGTGGTGTTCAATGGTGGAGCGGCGGGGACGGTCCGGCCGAGGGAGGGTAGCCATGCGAGAAGATGATGATGGGGTCGAGGGGCACACGACTGAGCTACCTCGAACTCGAAACTAACTTTCGCCCCACTATTTTTTTTGCGAACCCCGCTTTTTTAGGGGAAACTACGGCTGTATTAAGAGTAGCAACCACACGACTGATACAAGTTTGTGCACTTGCATTGCTCAGTTTCCCTCCTACAGACATCAAGTTTGTGCACTTATTCGTGTGATACAATCAATTGCTGGGTAAAATATTCCAGGTGGTAGAAGCCTGCCCTTTCTATGACATCAAGATCTAGAGTTCAAACATTGACCTGAAATTCCACAATCTACAACTACAAGTTTTGGTTTACTACCAGAAACATGCTAACAAATCACTCGCAACTGGCATTAACATCATCATTAATAGATCTCAGAAGGAAAAAAATTGAAAGATAAAAAACCACCACAAGTTCGAATAAGATGACTGTTGTTGCCAAATATAGTCACATAAAGCCAGGTCCAATATATATGTCATAATAGTACATTAAATATATAGATTCATGGACACCACACACCAGCAGAGCAAAAAAATAGTTATACTACCTGACTTAACAAACAACCATCCTCACAAGAGACCCAAACCCTTCAAAAATGAAAGTAGAGCGGTCAATATGGTTTACATATTTCCTCATCTTTCGTAGGATTAGGACTGTATGGGCGTGGAGAATCTCGAATTTCTGTTAGGGTCTCATCTACTTCTAGCACCGAATTGAAAAGATTGCCAGCTCGCATTCCCACCTGTTCCAAGATCCGGTCGTACACCTGGCCAATCAACTCGTCGCCATCCACATCAGGCAACTCGGGGACTAAGTTGTCAGCCATGAACTTTTGAAAATCAACAGCAGCATCATGAGCAACTAAAATTGATGTATTCCATCCTGCAGTCAAATCAGCTATCCACTTAGTGGATGTGGACACTTCTTCCTTCAGGCGCCTAACCTGTTCGTCCTGGTGTTTCACTTTCTCTTGAAGGCACGAAATCATGTGTCTATGAGCTTTCTATTTCTCTCGGAGACGGGCAATTGTCAAATCTTTGTAGTGACCAGCACCATTACGCCATGAGCAACATGAGGAAGGTGGAAACTATAGATAACAAATCCAAAATTAAACCAGATTCTCATTTCAAAAAAAAATAAACCAAATTCTTGTTTCACAATCCAAATTCAGGTGCACACATCGTGCAAGCTCCACAGTGGTACCGCAAATGGCAAAGAACCATAGAGGCATATTTCCCAAACATGGGAAACATAACCAACATGAAAAGGGCCGTACTTTAGGGTTTGCCTTCTTAGCTGGCACATGAGCAGTCCTGGCCTTAGTAATAAGTGGCAACAAATCAGAATGACTTCGTTTCTGCAAATCACGATGCAACAAAAATGATCAGTATATTTCAGGGGACATTTTCAGTAATAAAGAGCTCTTTACCGAAAAAAATGTTTTTGGGGACAAAGCATAGGTTACTGAAATTCCAGCAAAGCAACTGGATGCATAAAAACACTTGTCACTCGATAATGCCTCCTCCACGGGTGGGACATGCGCATGATGCTAAATGAAATGTAGCAAAACCAGTAATTTTTAGCAAAGAACACATCAACTTTGCAATTGAAAGAAGCATACGTGCATTAATCTGATGCCAAGGCTTGGGCGTGTTTCCCTTTAATGAACAATATAATTTAAAGAACTCAGCATGCAGGACACCAGCAAACAACAATCTATTTATGAATGATATGCATCAAATGACATCTGCATTGTTCAGCAGAGGACCGTTCTGTGAAATAAAGCCAGGGGCAAGCTTCCCATCCTCAAAAGACTCTTCTTCACAGCATATACTTACCTATTTTCAGTGGACCTTATAACTAATTCCATGGATACATCCATGGTGATCCCAGCTTCCTAATGTGGCATATAGATCTACAATTTCAAATAGCAATCACCTAAACAACCATCCGGATGGTTGCGGACTCACTGGAGATTGCACTGATGCGATGGAAAGGTGGATGCTGCTGGGTAAAGAAGGTGCGCGATGTGGGAGATGCACAAATGTGCAAAAAATGTAGCGATACTCGTATATAGATAGAGATACCAGTAACACATAAACCAGATCAATTAGTAGTAACCACAAACTCTAGAAGGGCTGTAAGCAGACTATAAACTACTCCCATATTAATTAACCTAGTGTAATTTAGCGTGGCAGTACTATGAGGTGGTGAGTACTAGTAAACAAAAGGGGATTACTTAATTATTAGTGGAATCTATAGCCAGCCACCAAAAGCATCATGAGCATGCTAAATATCTAGATTGCAGACCATACTTGGTTAAGAACCTAATGTCTAACTCTAATTACCCAAATCTAAGAGCATCTATCCTATTTATGACTGAGTGCATTGAGTTGGAGACATCCGTTAACTCTACAGCCATCTCCTCGGCATGCATCTGATGGCGCTGCTGCTCCTCCTCTTTGAGGTCATCGTGGATCTCGAGCTATAACCACAACGACATCATCGCGCGCTACAGTGAAAGTGAGTGCGGTAGATCTACCCAGTGGACGAATGTGCAACACTCACATTTGTAGTTGCAACCCAAGAACCTGCGGCCGAATTTCATTACCTTGAATGCGACGCGGCGATAGGGTGCAGTCGCACCAGAACCAGCGATCTGCATCGGTAACAATGACATACCACTCCGCGTCTAGCATCCGTGCCGGGAGCTGACCCTTGGAAACATCGTCGATCAAGACGGGCAGAATAGAGAAAAATGCCAAAAGGAGAGAACCCATAAGCTGAATTCGAGAAAATAAACTGAGACCGTGAACTCTGGCGTACTTACCCTAACCTGGCCGCCTTGCGCATCAAGATCCCCTGTCATTCGCCGGACCGGCATGACTGAATCCGCTGACATTGCTCGAAAAAAGAGCGTGCCTTCAAAGCCTAGCGCAGAGGCTTCATGGAGAAGGAAGAGGTAGGGGATCTGGTCCTCACATTCGCTGGCTACTACTCCGTATTGGATTTAACTCAACCATTGATAACTGGGGCCCGCGCTAGAGATCTCGTGGGCCCCCAAACATCACTCACCTAGTTTTACTTGCATTACATGGAGTACTTTTGGAAAACACATCAAAACTCAATAAATAAACCAAAGCCGCCCCGATGAGGACATCCCTACAATTACACCTACCCCAATGACTACTGAAGATGCTACAACTGTTGCAAGAAAGGGTCAGTCCAATGAGATTAGAATTGGACCTATTACAAGAGCTCGTGCTAAGCTACTGGAACAACAGGTGAATTTACTCCTAAACGAATCCGGTACTTTGATTGATGAGAACTTTATACAGCCTAAGTCTATACATTTATGTATGATCAGGTTCGTTGGAGAAACAAGCATGGCGCAAGGAGGAGAAGGGCTACAAGAGAAGCCCAACATGATGATCGCCCAAGGATGCGCGAGGGAGGAGCGGGAGGAAGGCGCAAGAGAAGATCAGCAAGACAAAGGCAAAAAGATCTGCCACGACCGGAGTGATCGGCCAGTTCCACCGGACCGTCCGGCTGAGAAGAGGCGACAGCATGGACATTCAGTATGCTGTTCGGACACTACTGACGCCACCTGAAACTTCAAAGTTTCCGGCGACCGGACTGTCAGACACTTCACCTAGAGTGTCCGGCCTAACCATCGTCCAGCCCACGGAGAGTTCACCGCCACACCAAATCTGGTCGGTTTGTATCAGTTTGAGTCCTTTGCGTTTAGTTTTGGTTTCTGGTCGCTCCAGCCGCCCTTATAAGATATGGGACGACCTCTAGTTAGGGTTTAGACCATGTTAAAATATTTTGGAGTTGTTTCTTTCATAGAACCTCTGGTATTACCCTGTGTTCGAATCTACCAACTATAATTGAGTGTGATCTATTGTTCCATTGGGAATTAGTAGATTGCATACTACCGTTCGTGGTCACGGCTGCGTGCGCAAGAGCGTGGTGTTGTGAATATCCTTCAAGGTTCGAGAGCTGTTGCATAGGCATCAAGGATCGAGCAGGAGAGTTCATAGCTACAGGCTAGTTATCTATCATCCACTATTATCATTGCCATCCGCTTACTAAGAAGATCGGGCCACCCCATATCACCCCCTCTCTTTTTGCGAAAACCCATTACAAAACGGAGATGCTCACAAATGCGTACACACACTCACCCCTATGAGTGCAGGTACGCACACCCTACACCTATGAGCACTTCAGAAAGACTGGATCTTAACACTGATCTCGTGGGGCTTGAGCTTGACGAAGTCACCATAGGCACCTCGCTATATATTGATGAGAATGTCGCCTCTCACTTCCCTCATAACCATCCTTCAAAGTCGAGCGTCGAGGCTTCGTGGCAAAGGAAGTGTTAGGGGGTTGGAGCTCATATTCATTGGCTGCTATGGGATGTAATTGAACCACTAATAATGTGGCCCTCGGTAGTGAGCCCATAAACCCTAGACACCAGTGACCATTACAATTACTTTGGGAAAACCGAGCAAAACTTAATACAAACGGAAGGCCCATCTGTCTCATTTTTGCGAAATCCACTACAAAACGCACACGCTCACAAATTCATACACACACTCACCCCTATGAACGCATGAACGCACATCCTACCCCTATGAGCACCTCCAAAAAATTGTGTCTTCAAACTGTCCGGTGGGGGGGCTTGAGCTTGACAAAGTCACCATAGGCACCTACTACCCTCGTAACCATCCTTCAAAGCCGAGCGTCGAGGCTTCATCGAGAAGGAAGATCTAGAGGAGTCGTAGCTAAGATTCATTGGCAGCTATAGGATATAACTAGACAACTAATAACAATGGGGCCCCACGGTAGTGAGCCCATTGGCCCCAGACATCAAAGCAAGCACGGTGTCAAGTCTTAAACATATATCTTAACGGTGGAGTGGGTAGTGCTAACAAAAAGATTCTTCAAGGTGATTCTAGTGCTAGACTTATGTCTAAGAGAATCAATTGGGAGGGCCCACTATTCAGTGGATAACAATCTGTTTTTCGTTTTAGCATGGTTGTGTGGACCCACTTCAGTTCTAAATGCTGGACCAAAAGTAGTTTTCATAGCTACTTCTAGACACTGCACACGCCCTTACTATACGTAGCTTAGAAATTTACTATCCTCATGTCTAAGAAAATTGTAGGTTGCTTTGAAAGTTTTTTGAAAAAGCTTTTAGAGGTACCCATCGAGGGGTCAATTAATATATCACAAAACACCAAGAGTTTTGACAATAGGTTTAACTTCTTGCTAAGATAGATTTTGCATCTTGACAATTTAACGAAATTAGGTCAAACTTGAGCTACAAGTAAGCGTGATATAGATTGCTCTTGAATTAAATGTCTTTTCGGAGGTCTATAGGTGCATCTTGTTATAGTAAACAATTCCATCACTATGAGTTTTCTACTATCTCAGGAAAGAACATTCTCCATTTTCTGAGTGTGATGATGAGATTGTTCTTTCCCGTAAAGCAAGTCTGAAGAATATGGATCTGAATGACACACAAGGCAAGTTTTCAGACATATATTGTGGACCAACATGTTGTACTTACGATTTCCCATGTTTTATGAGTTCTCAAACTTCCTAGCTAACTTCGCCCACTTGATTGATTTTATGCTGATTTATCGAAATTATTAGGTACAAACTGAACTGCCACAAGTAAATTGTAGGTTGCTTTGACAGTTTGACGAAAGATCTCTCTTGGAGGTAGCCATATATATCGAGGGGAGGGGTGAATTAATATATGGGAAACCACCAAGAGTTTTGATCATATATAGGTACGATTCAACTTTTTGCTAAGATTTTGCATCAATTTAATGAAATTAAGTTAGACTTGAGCTACAAGTAAGCATGATAGACTACTCTTGAATTAAATGTCTTTCCAGAGGTAGATGGGTGCATCTTCTTGTAGTAAACAATGTCGCCGGTGTGAGTTAATTTCCAACTACCAGGAAAGGACATTCTCAATTTTCCGAGTGATGTCATGATCAATCTCTCTCGTAAAGGAAGTCCGAGGAATATTAATCTAAATAAATGCCACAAGCCAAAGTTTTCACACGCACATAGACACACACGTGCACGTGCCACAATCGTATATACTGTATGAAATCTAATTTAACGAACATTAAGTTGGTATTAACCAATAGTCTTGTTAGAGAAAAAGGTATACATTAAGTATATTAATAATAACTATCTAGAACATGGCGGAGTTTGCTCTAGATACTGCTCAACACGAATCCAACTATTCTGAACCATTGGATCTAACAGCTCAACGGTCACAATTGGTACTATGGATCTAATTCAAAACTGCCTACCTAACTCCACCCACTTGAATGACTTTATGTCGATTTATCAAAAATAGGTCAGATTTGAACTAGTATAAGTAAATTTTAGGTTACTGTGAAAGTTCTACAAAAAAATCTTTTGGAGGTACCCATCGGGGGGTTACAATTAATATATGAGAAACCATCCAACGAGAGTTTTGGCGACAAGTTGGATCAAGACTCGCAAATCCGAACATTTTGCTAACTATTGGATCTTCTTTTCCATTCCTAGCATCTAAAAAGATTCTACTAATAGTCTTGATGAGAACGATGAACGCTAGTATGCGCAAACCTCAAAACACACACTTCATTGCTCAGTTTTAGGGTCCTTATGCTAAATGCATGGACTTGGATGCAATTTTCATTTTTTATGAGGTTCTTGATATGTAACTTGTACTTCCACCGACCGTGGTCACTCTCAAGCACATCGCACCTACTAGACCAACCATTAGATCGGGCATTTGTAGTACTTCTTATTATCTTATCTTTATCTTGTTACCATACCACGCACTACATATAGTGTACGGATTAATTTTGAATATTGACCGTTGGATCAAGATTGGAAAATCCAAACATTGCTAACCGTTGGATCTTCTTTTCCATTCTTAGCATCTAGAAAGATTCTACTAATAGTCTTTAGCACGATGACCGCTAGTATACATAAACCTCTAGCTCAAAACACACACTTCATTTCTTAGTTTCAGGGTCGTCCTTGTGCTAAATGCATGGACTTGGATGCAATTTTCATTTTTTATGAGGCCCTTGATGTAAATTGTAATTCTATCCACCATGTTAACTCTCAATGCACCTCGCTTCCTATGAGACTTACCATTAGATTGGCCATTCGCAGTACTTCTTATCTTACCTTTATCAGCCCAATGGTCATGATTAGTGCTCTAGATCCAATTCAAAACTATTCCAGTATAATAGTAAGTAGAGAGAATACAGTCTACTATGCTATGAAATTTTGGGGGTGGTGACATGATGGTTCTAGAACATGCATGGTGGAGTTTTCTCTAGGTACTATTCAACACGAATCTAGCTTCTCTGAACCATTGGATCCAATAGCCAAACGGTCAGGATAGTGCTATGGATCAAATTCAAAACTACTCCACTATAGCAGTAGAGATAGAGATATCTTATCTTATCTTATGACTATATAGTGTACAAATAACTTTGAATATTGACTGTTGGATCAAGACTCATGAATCCTAACATTTCCAGCCATTGGATCTTCTTTTCCATTCTAGCATCTAGAAGATTCTATTGATAGTCTTCAGCATAGTGAATGCTATGCACAAACCTAAAAACACACTTCTCCATCATACTAGAATCTTCTCCCTCGTGACTAACAATCGTTGACTTCTACATGATCTTATCTTATCTTATCTTATCTTACCACTATATAGTGTACGGATAACTTTGAATGATGACCGTTGGATCAAGACTCGCGAATCCCAGCATTTCTAGCCGTTGGATCTTCTTTTCCATTCTAGCATCTAAATATATTCTATTGATAGTCTTGAACACAATGAATGCAATATGCATAAACCTCTCAACACACACTTCTCCATCATACTAGAATCTTCCCCCTCATTTGTCTAGACCATGTTACCAAAATTTCAAGTGTTAGGTAGCTAATAATCTTTGACTTCTACACATGATGATACAAAGTACAAGGACCAAATATACACCCATACTTTATAGATGTTGATCAAATTTATAATTTTTTGCGCTTTACCAATTATAATTTTATATAGTGATGAGATGTCATACGTTTACTATCTGAGACTTATTAAGGTGTGCTTTTTTACACAATGCGGGAGTAGTATATTTCTTTGCTTAGACATATGGTCACCTCTGTCCACGCGCTATACATGCTGAGAGAATAAAACGTTGGCAGGGGAAGAGGGCAGTAGCGAAGAGAAGTTGAAGGTGTTCCATGTTAGAGCAAAGTTATGATGGGTTTCTGACATGAGGTACTCTTGCAGCCTTACACTGTACACTCTACTAGTAGTGAATTTCATGACATATGCACGCAAAACAAATCGTGTGTTTTCTCTCTCCTAACCTATGCTCCATCTCTCCTCCCCTTTCCCCTCGCGCACTGGTTCAGATGATCTCTCTCCCCTCGTCCACAGCGTGGCGCTACTCACGTGTGCCTTGGTATGACGGCTCTGTGTCTCTGGCGTGTTCGGCAGCCGCGCGTTTGTGAGGAGTAGGGATGAGGAGTACATAGGAAGGAAACCACTTTGGTCCTTGGTAGCATAAAAATTCAATGTTTTCCGGTTTTCGAAATTTTCACTTGCTTCCCAAACATCGGGAGGGAAGGTTATCCAAAAGATCGGCCAAACATCGGGAGGGAAGGCAATTTTGAACCCGTTTTGAACATTGAACATTGGATCAAGACTGGCAAATCCAAACTTTGAACATTGACCGTTGGATCAAGACTGGCAAATCCAAACTTTGCTAACCGTTGGATCTTCTTTTCCATTATTAGGATCTAGAAAGATTCTACCGATAGTCTTTAGCACAATGGTCGCTAGTATGTGCAAACCTCAAATCACACACTTCATTGCTCAGTTTCAGGGTCCTTGTGCTAAATGCATGCATGGACTTGGATGCAATTTTCATTTTTCATGAGGTCCTTGATGTAACTTGTACTTCCACTGACCGTCTTAACTCTCAAGCACCTCTCTCCTACGAGACCAACCATTAGATTGGCCATTCGCGGTACTTCTTATCTTATCTCTTACAATACCATACCACCATTGTATAGTGTACGAATTAACTTCGAACATTGATCGCTGGATCAAGACTAGCAAAACCAAACATTGATAGCCGTTAGATCTTCTATTTTCCCTTAGCATCAAGAAAGATTCTATTGATAGTCTTTAGCATGATGAATGCTAGTATGCGCAAACCACAAACACACACACACTTCATTATTCTGTCTTAGAGTCATTGTGCTAAATGGTTGGACTTGGATGCAATTTTCATTTTTATGATGTCCTTGATGTAAGTTGTACTTCCATCGATCATGTTAACTCTCAAGCACCTCTCTCCTACGAGACCTACCATAGTTAAAAGAAAATGCAACAACCCCAATTATCACACAAACTGGACCAACGGTTTCTTATATGTAATGCCCAAGTTTTTAGTACTAGGATTTTTAAAGCTTCCTAGCAAACTTTGTACACTTCAGTGACTTCTTGTTGATTTAACAAAACTAGATCAAACTTGAGCTACAAGTAAGTGCGGTAGATTGCTCTTGGATTAAATGTATTTTTGTAGGTAGATGGGTGCATCTTCTTCTAGTAAACAATATCGTCGGTGTTAGTTTCTAACTATGAGGAAAGAAAATTCTCAGTTTTCCGAGTGATGATGAGATGGTTCTTTTACGTAAAGAAAGTCTGAAGAATATGTATCTCAATGCCATAAGCCAATCTTTTAGACATATTAAGTGGACCAACGTGTTTTACTTATGATTCCCATGTTTTATGATTTTTCAAACTCCCTATGTAGCTAATTAACTTTGCCCCACTTGAATGACTTCATGCCTATATTTATCGAAATTTGGTCAAACTTGAACTACAACAACTAAATTATTGTAGGTTGCTTCTAAAGAATTAAAAAAAACTTTTGGAGGTGTACCCATTGGGGGCTCAGTTAATATATTAGAAAACAACCGAGAGTTTGGACAATAGGTTTTTAACTCCTTTCTAATTAAGATTTTGCATCTCGATAATTTATCGAAAAATTAGCTCAAACTTGAGCTACAAGTAAGCGCGATAGATTTTTCTTTAATTAAATGTCTCTTTGGAGGTAGATGGATGCATCTTCTTATAGTAATCTGTACCGCCGGTGTGAGTTTCCAACTATCAGGAAAGAACATTCTCAATTTTCCGAGTGATGATGAGATTATTGTTCATTTTCGTAAACAAATTCCGAAGGATATGGACCTGAAGGCCACAAGCCAAGCTTTCAGACACATATACTGGACCCTCATGTTGTACTTATGATTCCCATTTTTTATGAGTTTTCATACTTATTCCTATAGCTAACTTTGCCCACTTGAAATTGATTTTATGTCGATTTATTGAAATTAGTTCAATTTTGAACTACAAGTAAATTGTAGGTTGCATTGAAAGTTTTACGTTTTTTGGAGGTAACCATTGGGGGATGATTTAATATATCACAAACCACCGATAGTTTTAACAACAAGTTCAACTTCTTGCTAAGATTTTGCATCTTGACAATTTAACGAAACTATATCAAACTTGAGCTACATGTAAATGCGATAGATTGCTCTTGAGTTAATTTTCTTTTCGGAGGTAGACGGTTGCATCTTCTTGTAGTAAACAATGTCGTTGATGTGAGTTTCCAAATATCAGGAAATATCATTCTTAATTTTCCGAGTGATGATGAGATTGTTCCTTTATGTAAAGACAGTCTGAAGAGTATGGATCTGAATGCCACAAACTATGTTTTTAGACATCTTATCTTACCACTATATAGTGTACAAATAACTTTGAATATTTGACCGTTGGATCGAGACTCACGAATCCGAACATTTCCAGCCATTGGATCTTATTTTCCATTCTAGGATCTAGAAGATTCTATTGATAGTCTTGAACAAAATGAAAGCACTATGCATAAACCTCTCAACACACACGTCTCCGTCATACTAGAATCTTCTCCCTCGTTTGTCTAGACCATGTTACCAAAAATTTCAAGTGTTAGGTAGCTAATAATATTTGACTTCTACACATGATGATACAAAGTACAAGGACCAAATATACACCCATACTTTATAGATGTTGATCAAATTTATAATTTTTTGCGCTTTACCAATTATAATTTTATATAGTGATGAGATGTCATACGTTTACTATCTGAGCCTTATTAAGGTGTGCTTTTTTACACAATGCGGGAGTAGTATATTTCTTTGCTTAGACATATGGTCACCTCTGTCCACGCGCTATACATGCTGAGAGAATAAAACGTTGGCAGGGAAAGAGGGCAGCAGCAAAGAGAAGTTGAAGGTGTTCCATGTCAGAGCAAAGTTATGATGGGTTTCTGACATGAGGTACTCCTGCAGCCTTACAGTGTACACTCTACTAGTAGTGAATTTCATGACCTATGCACGCAAAACAAATCGTGTGTTTTCTCTCTCCTAACATATGCTCCATCTCTCCTCCCCTTTCCCCTCGCGTACTGGTTCGGATGATCTCTCTCCCCTCGTCCACAGCGTGGCGCTACTCACGTGTGCCTTGGTATGACGGCTCTGTGTCTCTGGCGTGTTCGGCAGCCGCGCGTTGGTGAGGATTAGGGATGAGGAGTACATAGGAAGGAAACCACTTTGGTCCTTGGCAGCATAAAAATTCAATGTTTTCCGGTTTTCGAAATTTTCACTTGCTTCCCAAACATCGGGAGGGAAGGTTATCCAAAAGATCGGCCAAACATCGGGAGGGAAGGCAATTTTGAACCCATTTTGAACATTGAACATTGGATCAAGACTGGCAAATCCAAACTTTGAACATTGACCGTTGGGTCAAGACTGGCAAATCCAAACTTTGCTAACCGTTGGATCTTCTTTTCCATTATTAGCATCTAGAAACATTCTACCGATAGTCTTTAGCACAATGGTCGCTAGTATGTGCAAACCTCAAAACACACACTTCATTGCTCAGTTTCAGGGTCCTTGTGCTAAATGCATGCATGGACTTGGATGCAATTTTCATTTTCATGAGGTCCTTGATGTAACTTGTACTCCCACTGACCGTCTTAACTCTCAAGCACCTCTCTCCTACGAGATCAAGCATTACATTGGCCATTCGCGGTACTTCTTAGCTTATCTCTTACAATACCATACCACCATTGTATAGTGTACGAATTAACTTCGAACATTGACCGCTGGATCAAGACTAGCAAAACCAAACATTGATAGCCGTTAGATCTTCTATTTTCCCTTAGCATCGAGAAAGATTCTATTGATAGTATTTAGCACGATGAATGCTAGTATGCGCAAACCACAAACACACACACACTTCATTATTCTGTCTTAGAGTCATTGTGCTAAATGGTTGGACTTGGATGCAATTTTCATTTTTATGAGGTCCTTGATGTAAGTTGTACTTCCATCGATCATGTTAACTCTCAAGCACCTCTCTCCTACGAGACCTACCATAGTTAAAAGAAAATGCAACAACCCCAATTATCACACAAATTGGACCAACGGTTTCTTATATGTAATGCCCAAGTTTTTAGTACTAGGATTTTTAAAGCTTCCTAGCAAACTTTGTACACTTCAGTGACTTCTTGTCGATTTAACAAAATTAGATCAAACTTGAGCTACAAGTAAGTGCGGTACACTGCTCTTGGATTAAATGTATTTTCGTAGGTAGATGGGTGCATCTTCTTCTAGTAAACAATGTCGTCGGTGTTAGTTTCTAACTATGAGGAAAGAAAATCCTCAGTTTTCCGAGTGATGATGAGATGCTTCTTTTATGTAAAGAAAGTCTGAAGAATATGAATCTCAATGCCATAAGCTAATCTTTTAGACATATTAAGTGGACCAACGTGTTTTACTTACGATTCCCATGTTTTATGATTTTTCAAACTCCCTATGTAGCTAATTAACTTTGCCCCACTTGAATGACTTCATGCCTATATTTATCGAAATTTGGTCAAACTTGAACTACAACAACTAAATTATTGTAGGTTGCTTCTAAAGAATTAAAAAAACTTTTGGAGGTGTACCCATTGGGGGCTCAGTTAATATATTAGAAAACAACCAAGAGTTTTGACAATAGGTTTTTAACTCCTTTCTAATTAAGATTTTGCATCTTGATAATTTATCGAAAAATTAGCTCAAACTTGAGCTACAAGTAAGCGCGATAGATTTTTCTTTAATTAAATGTCTCTTTGGAGGTAGATGGATGCATCTTCTTATAGTAATCTGTATCGCCGGTGTGAGTTTCCAACTATCAGGAAAGAACATTCTCAATTTTCCGAGTGATGATGAGATTATTGTTCATTTTCGTAAACAAAGTCCGAAGGATATGGACCTGAAGGCCATAAGCCAAGCTTTCAGACACATATACTGGACCCTCATGTTGTACTTATGATTCCCTTTTTTATGAGCTTTCAAACTTATTCCTATAGCTAACTTTGCCCACTTGAAATTGATTTTATGTCGATTTATTGAAATTAGTTCAATTTTGAACTACAAGTAAATTGTAGGTTGCATTGAAAGTTTTACGTTTTTTTGGAGGTAACCATTGGGGGATGATTTAATATATCACAAACCACCACCGATAGTTTTAACAACAAGTTCAACTTCTTGCTAAGATTTTGCATCTTGACAATTTAACGAAACTATATCAAACTTGAGCTACATGTAAATGCGATAGATTGCTCTTGAGTTAATTTTCTTTTCGGAGGTAGACGGGTGCATCTTCTTGTAGTAAACAATGTCGTTGATGTGAGTTTCCAAATATCAGGAAATATCATTCTTAATTTTCCGAGTGATGATGAGATTTTTCCTTCATGTAAAGACAGTCTGAAGAGTATGGATCTGAATGCCACAAACCATGTTTTTAGACATCTTATCTTACCACTATATAGTGTACGAATAACTTTGAATATTGACCGTTGGATCGAGACTCGCGAATCCGAACATTTCCAGCCATTGGATCTTCTTTTCCATTCTAGCATCTAGAAGATTCTATTGATAGTCTTGAAAAAATGAAAGCACTATGCATAAACCTCTCAAAACACACGTCTCCGTCATACTAGAATCTTCTCCCTCGTTTGTCTAGACCATGTTACCAAAAATTTCAAGTGTTAGGTAGCTAATAATCTTTGACTTCTACACATGATGATACAAAGTAGAAGAACCAAATATACACCCTTACTTTATAGATGTTGATCAAATATATATTTTTTCCACTTTACCTATTATAATTTTATATAGTGATGATATTCCAGACGTCTATTATCTGAGCCTCGTGTGCAGGCCACATGCAACTTACTAGTATCTTATCTTATCTTATCTTACCATTATATAGTGTATGAATAACTTTGAATGTCGATCGTTGGATCAAGACTCACAAATCCCTGCATTTCTAGCCGTTGGATCTTCTTTTCCATTCTAGCATCTAGAAGATTCTATTGATAGTCTTCGGCATAATGAATACTATGCACAAACCTCAAAACACACTTCTCCGTCATAGTAGAAGCTTCTCCCTTGTTTCTCTAGACCATGCATGTGATCAAAAATTTCATGTGTTAGGTAGCTAATAATCTTAGACTTCTAAATGATGATACAAAGTACAAGGACCAAATATACACCCATACTTTATAGATGTTGCTCAAATTTATAATTTTTTGTGCTTTACCAATTACAATTGTATATAGTGATGATATGGCATACGTCTACTATCTGAGTGTCACGTGCAACTTACTAGTAGCTAATAATCATTGACTTCTACTTGATATTACCACTACATAGTGTACAAACAACTTTGAATATTGACCGTTGGATCAAGACTCGCGAATCCCAACATTTCCAGTCGTTGGATCTTCTTTTCCATTCTAGCATCTTGAAGATTCTATTAATAGTCTTCATTACAAACCACTATATAGTGTACGGATAACTTTGAATGTTGACCGTTGGATCAAGACTCGTGAATCCCAGCATTTCTAGTCGTTGGATCTTCTTTTCCATTAAAGCATCTAGAAGATTCTATTGATAATCTTCGGCATGATGAATGCTATGCAGAAACCTCAAGACACACTTCTCCACCATACTAGAATCTTCTCCCTTGTTTCTCTAGACCATGTTATCAAAAAAATTATGTGTTAGTAGCTAATAATCTTTGACTTCTACATGATGATACTAAGTACAAGGATCAAATATACACCCATACTTTATAGATGTTGATCAAATTTATAATTTTTTGTGCTTTACCAATTATAATTTTATCTAGTGATGATATGTCATACGTCTACTATCTGAGTCTCCTGTGCAACTTACTAGTAGCTAATAATCGTTAACTTTACCGCTATATTGTGTACAAACAATATACTAAATATTGAACGCTGGATCAAGAGTCACGAATCCCAACATTTCCAATCGTTGGATCTTCTTTTCCATTCTAGCATCTTAAAGATTATATTGAAAGTCTTTATTAAAAATCACTATATAGTGTACGAATAACTTTGAATGTTGACCGTTTGATCAACACTCATGAATCCCAACATTTCTAGATGTTGGATCTTCTTTTCTATTCTAGCATCTAGAAGATTCTATTGATAATCTTCAGCATAATGAATTCTATGCACAAACCTCAAAACACACTTCTCCATCATACTAGAATCTTCTCCCTTGTTTCTCTATACCATGTTATAAAAAATTTCATGTGTTAGGTAGCTAATAATATTTGACTTCTCCACATGATGATACAAAGTACAAGGACCAAATATACACCCATACTTTATAGATGTTGATCAAATTTATAACTTTTTGTGCTTTACAAATTTTAATTTTATATAGTGATGATATGTCATACGTCTACTATCTGAGTCTCATGTGCAACTTACTAGTAGCTAATAATAGTTTACTTCTACATGATCTTACCACTATATAGTGTACAAACAACTTTGAATATTGACCGTTGGATCAAGACTCACGAATCCAAACATTTCTAGTCGTTGGATCTTATTTTCCATTCTAGCATCTTGAAGATTCTATTGATAGCCTTCATTACAAACCACTATATAGTGTACGAATAACTTTAAATGTTGACCATTGGATCAAGGCTCGCGAATCGCATCTTTTCTAGCCGTTGGATATTCTTTTCCATTCTAGCATCTTGAAGACTCTATTGATAGTCTTCGGCATAATGAATGCTATGAACAAACCTCCAAACACACTTCTCCATCATACTAGAATCTTCTCCCTTGTTTCTCTAGACCATGTTATCAAAAATTTCATGTGTTAGGTAGCTAATAATCTTTGACTTCTACATGATGATACAAAGTACAAGGACTAAATATACACCCATACTTTATAGATGTTGATTGAATTTATAATTTTTTGTGCTTTACCAATTATAATTGTATATAGTGATGATATGTCATACGTCTACTATCTGAGTCTCACGTGCAAGGGACGTGCAACTTACTAGTATATATAGTGGACCAACATGTTGTACTAACGATTCCTATGTTTTATGAGTTTTTAAACTTCCTAGCTAACTCCGCCACTTGAATGACTCTATGGAGATTCATCAAAATTAGGTCAAAATTGAACTACAAGTAAATTGTAGGTTTTTTTGAAAGTTTTAAGAAAAGCTTTTGGAGGCACCCATCGGACAGTCAATTAATATACTCCGTATCAGAAACCACAGAGAGTTTTGACAAGAGGTTCAACTTCTTCCTAAGATTTCGCATCTTGACAAACTTGAACTACAAGTACGTGTAGATACTTGTCTCGAATTAAATGTCTTTTTAGACTTAATTAATGAAAAAAGAAAGTGACATAATAACTTAGCTAGTTATGATAACATCACACATACCAAGACTAGTAGTATATGATTCTACTCCCTCCATTCATAAATATAAGGCGCTTTAGCTTTGTGAGATGAATGTATCTAAACGCCTTTTAGTGTATAGGTTCACTCTTAACCTCTACGAACCCATACACTAAAACACGTCTAGATACATTCAATTCACAAAGCTAAAACGTCTTATATTTCTAAACGGAGGAAGTACAACCTAATTAATTAGGCCTTTGCATGACACTACACACATGTTGTTACCCGCTATGATGAAGGTACATGTGCAAGTTACTAGAGTAGTCTAAGTTATTTAGCACTATGTGACCATCCTAAAATAGAACAAAGGTGTACGTACTGTATGTCTTAAAGGCACCTGTTCCGCTGCGCTTCAAGCTGTTCACCACTCGTGTCGGCTCTCACTGGTCAGACGGAAAAAACCACTGACTTATTGATTTGGTACTGTATATCGTCGATCTTCTTCCGTCACTGACAGAGAATAAATTCTTCTGCCGCTTCCAGGCACGTGCTTTCACGGAGCTACAACCAGTAGCTCAAACGACTATTACTCCTATGTGGCACTCGAGCAATGGCGACCATCCGTTCATAATGAATGAGAAGCATTAGACAATGGATTTTCTGTTGGTGGATGGTTGATTTTTTTTGAGAGATTGTCGACTTTTTTTCTTTATTGAACTGAGAGATGTTCGATTTTTGGTCCGGTAACGGGGGCGTAGAGGCCGACAGGGGAGAGGAAATTGGCGCTATGGCAGGCAAGCTTATTTGAGGTGGCAGTGTGTGGGTGTACAGATGGTACTGCCGTACTGGTAGCCCATTTTGTGCACATTTTGTTGTTGTACTACACAAGGGTTCGAGAGTAGTAGTATTCCAGTTTTGGTTCCTTAATTACTGGTGCAACCTTTATGTGTTTATTAGTTACAGTAGTAGTATAGTAGTAATTGTTCCAAATGTGACTGCACAAGATGATGAATATAGAAGATCTAAGGATTATTACGTTTGGCAAGAGGAGCTCCGAGTATACTCCAAACCGTCTCTCTGCCATGACCATTAATTTGAGAAGATAGTACAACTCCATCCCGTGCTAGGCTAGCTTATGCTGTACTAATCCTAGAAAGGCCTGACCTATTTACTTGATAGGCACTAGGAAACACAGAGAAGAGAGAAAAACCATGCTCGATAGGCGGTACGATTTCAATCGATTTATTCTATTTTCATTTGCTCTCCGTCCTGTTCCTCTCCATCTTCTCGCTGATCCCTAGTCACCCACCTTTTGCACACGCCAACGCTGCCATGCCGCTTTCGGAGTATCTCTGTAGCCCAGTTCGATAGACACTGTAGATTTAGCAGAGAGAAAGAAGGCACGCTTGGTTTTATTTCATTTCATATTTCTATTTTCCTCGATCTCCATACTCACTTCACCACCAGCGTCCCGGTGACGGCCATTACCACTCGCACACTAATACATGCACGAGCCAATGCCCCCCTGCCGCTTTAGGATCAGATCCGGCGCCCAGTTTGATAGATTGTTTGATGCAGCCCATCCTACGGATGCTCCTACATCTACACCAACAAGTCCCCCAAGTGGACCCATGACTCGTGCCCGAGCCCAACTCCTACAAGCTAAGGTGAACTCGCTCCTCTCCTCGTGCCAATTTGATACCTCCTTGGATGTTGTGCTGCTTCATGCAACTACCCTATGCATCATCAGGTACGAAGCTCCAACACAGCACCATGTAGTCAAGGAAGGAGAACAAGGAGCAGCGCATGAAGCAAAGGCCGCTGGAGCTGCTCACACCGGAGTCTCCGGTCTGCGCACACCGAAGTCTCAATTCCACCAAAGTCTCTGGCCTGAAGACCCCGGACACTCCGGTCCACCTCCGGTCTGACCCCCGAACTAGGCCCCAGAATATCCAGATGGCCACCCCAGAGATGGACCGGAGACCCCACCGGAATATCCGGCCCAGACCGAAGTCTCCGGACCACACCGGAGTCTTTGGACCGACCGTCGCCAGCATGTAGAAGGCCTTTGGGACTTCGGCCCATGTACCCTCTAGTCCGTCCAGAACCTACCTTTTATCCCTAAAGTACCCCTGTTTAAGTGGCTGGCCTATATATAGTCCCCCACCTCTATTGTAAACCCTAGGCATGATATTTGGAATTAGTGGAAACCCCTTGTGGATCTATCTAGTTCTTGCCTCATGCTCCTTTGACAAAGGAGCACCAAATATTCCAAACCTCGTTGGAGTTTGCATCGTGCCTCTGCATTGTAGAAGGCCTAGGCATCGGAGTTCCTTTGCCTAGACGTCAAGATCTCACCGAGTCTCCCTCCTCGTTGTGCTAGTTCGAGAGAGAGTCCTCCGCCCGACGCTGATCCTAGGGATTACGCCGGACCGGTCATCGCCAACGTGAGATATTGGTATGTATCATGGTTTTGCGTGTGTGTGTTCATCGCATTCTTCGTGCGTGAGTTCGTCGTGTCCATCCTTCCCCCTCTCCCCGCACTCCATCCTTGATTTCAAAGGGATTCGTGAAAGATCAGGCCACCCTAGAGGTTTGCCCTTAACATATTTGTATCAAGAGCTTCGTTGCTCACGAATTCCCCCACAAATTTTTCTTCTATCCACCAAAAATTCAAAAATCCCAAAAAAACCAGCCCAAATTTGCCTTTGGATTGATCTCTTGATTTGGAGTGTTATTTGTGGTTTTGATCCGACCAAACCTTGTCTTAGGAGTTGGTCCAGCTTTATCCTGCATTTTCCCTGCCCAATTTGGCCATTTTTCACGGATTTGAGGACCCAAGGCGTGGATTTCAGCTCAAGAACACGAGCAGTTCGCGATCTGACTCTAGACCGGAGTTTCCGGCCTACACTAGAGTTTCCGGCCTGTCCACAACGGACTCTCCGGCCTGGACCGGAGTTTCCGGCCTAAGACCCCAGAGTCTCCGGCCCTGACGCCTGATTTTGACAGTTTTTCCTCTAATCTTACATTGGATAATTTCCTCTTGTTTATTTGTGCCCGTGTGCGTGTCGTCAACTAACAACAAGCTTCCGCATCAAGAAATCCTGCGTTCATCGACACCACGTCCCACGAACATCTTCCCACACCATCGATGTCAAGTTCATCATCACCAACAAAGGTATAACTTGCGTCACCTTCTTAACCCCTATCTTCCTTTGTGTGTACCTATCCCACGAGAGTGGCTCATCTTGTGTTTGCTTGAGCATTGTGCATTTGTCCTTGGGTAGTGAGAGTGCAAGAGAAATATCAAGTGTGACTAGGTACCATCAAGGGAGAGCAAAAAAAAGATACAAAGCAAAAGAAAAAGAAAAAATAGTCTTCCAAAGCAAAAGAGAGTCTCAAAGCTTGTAAGCAAGAGAGAAAGAAGAGCGCCCAAGGCAAGTGCACAAATCCGTTGCTCATTTTTATTCTTTGAAAACGAGTAACGGTCTGTCCTTGCATTGGCACGACAATGAGCTTAGTCTCCGTTAGGACATTTTGTTTCTCATTTTCATAGTCGTGTCAATCCCAACAATCTCCATGTGTGTGTATATAGTCGTAGGTTCCTGTCACCCCTTTGAGTTGTTGACCTTCGCCTTTGACTTGAGTTTTATTGGATTTTACCCACTTTTGACTATCCCTTTTCTTTTGGTTGGTTCTTTGGCATTCCACGACCCTAACCTACCACCAACAAGCTTTTCAAAGTTAGTTCTTTCTTTACTTTTGAGTTTTCTTTGCAATTTCACTTTGCACGCTTATAGCTCTCACTTGTGGTTTCTAGTTTGGTGCAATCCCCGAGGTGAGGTACAAGGCTAACACCACCATATTCCACTTCCATATACAATACTTGTGTATTTTGCATGATGGATAGGCACGGTGAGTCGAGCCAACCACCTCCTCAAGAAGAAGAACATGGACCGTACATGACATGAGCAAGTCACTTCATTGTCCGGCAAGAGTTCCGTGAGCGTTGCCAAGCCCTTGAGACGCGACAAGATGAACAATTTGGCGAGACACAGCCAAGTTCAAGAACATTGACAACCGCTATGACGACCTCGAACAACAAATGCATGCAATGCATCACAACTTCGTCCACCAAAATGAAGGGCTACAACGCTCCGTCGCCGAAACAAATGACAATCTTTGACGCCTCATCGATGGAATGGCAAGACCACATTCACGCGCATCAAGCTCTTCAAGCTCTTCGCGTCGTCATGAACCTCTTCAACAAGATCTACATCCAAGTGCTCCAAGACGCAATGATCCCCCCGTGGTTGAAGATGGAAGTTCTTCGAACTATGTACCTTCCCCATGTCACGCCGCAACGTCAAGCTATGATGGTGATTTCTCTTCAAGACCACGAGCAAGGCAAGCAGCACACCGTCATCACGCAAGGGCATTGGTAATCCAACAAGATCAACCACAAGAAGAACCGCAAGTGCAATCGCAAGTCTACAACCATCGCCCGCGACACATACTTGACACAACACGTGATGACTCCAATTTGGAGAATCAAGCTCGTCATCGACGTGAAGCTCTCCAAGATCCTCCTCCTCGTCAGCAACGTCATGAACGTCAACAACGACACCATGGTCATCACGTGGCGCCTCCTCCCCATCAACAAAACTTGGAGCGTCAAATGATACAAGTTGAGCGACGCCCACCACGTCAAGAGGCTCAAGACCATGATCTTCGCTGTAAGGCTCGCGTGCCTAATCCACATCAACAACCGAGGAACGATCCTCCCCTTCATCATCAACCACGTCATGAGGCTCCACATCCTCAACACCCTCATCAGGCCCAAGTGCCCCAATATCTTCAACAACCGCGCCAAGAGCAAGAGCAAGCTCCAGAACAACAACATCAAGAGAATGCTCCTCACCAAGGTCGCAAGAACCAAGTTCCACCGCCTCAACCACAAGATCATCAACAAGGTCACCAAGCTCGTCGCAATGACCGCAACGATCAAGAAACTTTTGGCAAGCTCAAGTTCACAATGCTCAAGTTTACCAGATCCAATTACCCCAAATAATACCTCTCATGGGCACTCAAAGTCGACAAGATCTTTCGCATGCACAATTATAGCAACGAGAAGATGGTCGTCATGGATTTTCTTGAGTTTGATGATTACGCCAACCTTTGGTGGGAACAAGTTCAAGTTGCTCGTGACGCAAGGCAAGAGCCTCCAATCACAACTTGGCATGACATGAAGGCTCATATGAGATCCCGCTTTGTCCCCGCGCACTACACGCATGACCTCTTCAACAACCTTCAATCGCTTCGTCAAGGGACAAAGACCGTGGAAGAGTACTTCAAGGAAATGGAACTCAACTTGATTCGCGCCAACATTGACGAGCGCATGGAGCAAACTATGGCATGCTTCCTTATTGGGTTGAACCACCCAATCAAGTGCATCGTCGAGTTCCAAACATACAACACCATGGTTGAGCTTGTGCACATCGCAACAAAGGCCGAACGACAAGTGCAAGAGGACATCAAGTACAACAAGCCCAAGACGTATTTCACCTACAAGCAAGCTTCAACCGCTACGCCAACAACCTTCAATGGAAGCTCCTCAAGTACCTCCAAGCCTTCCTTCAAACCCACACTTCCTCAAGGAAAACTGCCCCAAGTGGCAAAAAAGCAAAGAGTGATACACCTTTCAATGGTGAATGCTACAAGTGTGTAGGCAAAGGACACAAGTCAGCCGAGTGTGGAAACAAGAAAGTTTTGTTCATTCATGACAATAGAGACGAAGAGTACTTGAGTGAAGATGAATTTGATGCCTGAGTCAAGGAAGCAATGGCAAGGCAATGAGTGGAAGATGACCAAGAACTCCTCATGTGTGAACATGACGCAAGTCCATCGCTTGTCGTCACAAGGATCTTGACCACTCAAGCACAATAGCATGAAGACCAACGCTCAAATATCTTCCATGGCAAATCTATCAAAGTGATCATCGATGGAAGGAGTTGCCACAACCTTGCTAGCACCGAGTAGTGTGAGAAGCTCAACCTCACCCTCCATCCGCACAAGCACCCCTACCACATGCAATGGCTAAGTGACCAAGGGTTGACCATGGCAATTTGACAAGGCTGCTCTACATGATGGTCGCACTAATGTGTACACCTTCAAATGGCTAAAAAACATGTGTTTTGCAACCAATGACTCCTAGCCAAATAATTGCGGACAATGCAAAGGCTTTAGCGAGGGTGCAAAGCACAACACCTACTTGTTGGAAGAGCGGTGAGAGAGAGAACCACCTCATAGTGAGTGAGAGCCAGAAGCCAAACTTGAGTATAAAAACTAAGAGTGTTCTCCTTGCCACCAAAAGTGAGATGGGAGATGTTCGGAACAACACATCCTTCTTGCACTATGTCCTCCTTTGCAAGGGACTAGCGCATGGAACTAATGAATTAACCAATGTTCCTCCATCTTTGATGAGTGTTTTGTAGGAATTCAAGGATGTGTTCCCCGAAGAGCTCCCACATGGACTACCTCCTCTTCGCGGCATCGAACATCGCATTGACCTCATCCCCGGCTCACCCCTTCCAAACTGCACCGCTTACCGCATGAACTCAGAGGAGACAAAGGAGATTGAACATCAAATCAACCAACTCGTCTCTAAAGGTTTGATCCAAGTTAGCACTAGCCCAAGTGCCGTACCCGTCATTCTTTTTCAAAAAATGGATGATACGTTACGGTTATGCATGGACTACCGTCCAATCAATGCTATCACCGTGCGTTATCGACATCCCATACCATGTCTCGATGACATGCGTGATGAGTTATGTGGAGTCACTATTTTTTCGAAAATTGATCTTCGTAGTGGTTACCATCAAATACGCTTGGCTGAAGGTGATGAGTGGAAAACCGCCTTAAAGACCAAACTTGGTCTCTATGAATGGTTGGTTATGCCCTTTGGTTTATCTAATGCCCCATCCACCTTCATGCGCCTTATGAACCATATATTGCATTCTCTCATTAGAACAAGTGGTGTTGTCTATTTTGATGATATACTTGTTTATAGCAAGTCACTTGAGGACCATATTACACATGTCAAGGAAGTTTTACAAATCCTTCGACATGAAAAGCTTTATGCTAATCTTTCCAAGTGCACTTTTGCTAAAGACAAGTTGATTTTTCTTGGATTTGTCGTTTCTTCGAAGGGCATTGAAGTTGATGTGTCCAAGGTAAAGGACATACGAGATTGGCCCATCCCAACAAATGTGAGTGAACTCCAAAGTTTTCATGGGTTGGCTGGTTTCTATCATCGCTTTGTGAAAGACTTTTCAACTATTGCTTGTCCTCTCAATGAGTTAACGAAAAAGAATGCTACCTTCGTGTGGGGGCAAAGCTCAACAAAAAGCTTTTGATGAACTTAAATAGAGGATCACCAAAGAACCTCTCGTTGCGTTACCGGATTTCACAAAAACTTTTGAGATAGAGTGTGATGCTAGTGGTATTGGCATTGGAGGAGTCCTTATGCAAAACGGACGTCCTATAGCCTACCATAGCGAGAAACTTGATGGTGCTCGCCTTAATTACCCGATTTATGACAACGAGCTTTTTGCCTTACTTCGTGTCCTTCAAGTTTGGAAACCCTACCTATGGCCCAAGGAATTTATCACACATTCCGACCATGAGTCATTGAAATATCTCAAAGGCCAAGCCAACTTGAGTAAGAGACACGCTAAGTGGGTTAAATTTATGGAGTCTTTTCCGTACATTGTCAAGTATAAGAAGGGCAAAGATAATGTAGTTGCGGACGCTTTGTGTCGCAAACACACAATCCTTCTTACGAGACTTGAAATCAACGTGTTGGGTCTCAAGGAAATAAAATCTTTGTATGCTTCTGACCCGTTCTTTGAACCAATTTTCACAAAGTGCTCCATTGACAAAGGAGTTGATGATTTCTATTTGCATAAGGGCTTTCTCTTTAAACAAAATAAGCTTTGCATTCCGAAATCGTCGCTCCAACTTTAGCTTCTACAAGAATCTCATGGTGGAAGCCTCATGGGTCACTTTGGCTGTGACAAAACATTGGACATGCTCTCCACTCACTACTTTTGGCCCAAGATGAAGCGCGACGTGGAGCGCTATGTTCAACGATGCACGACATGTGTTCAAGCTAAGTCGCAAGCTAACCCTTATGGTATTTATATGCCATTGCCTATTTCTCATTCACGTTGGTCTGACATTAGCATGGATTTTGTGTTAGGATTGCCTAGATCTAAGCATGGTCATGATTCTATATTTGTTATCGTGGATCGCTTTTCCAAAATCGCACACTTCATACCGTGCCATAAGATTAATGATGCTTCACATGTTGCCAATTTGTTTTTCAGGGAAATCGTCCATCTTCACGGTGTGCCAAGAACAATCGTGTCCGACTGTGACGTCAAATTCATGATACTTATGGAAGACCCTCATGGCCAAGCTCGGTGTCAAGCTCCTCTTTTCATCCACGTCGCATCCTCAAACCGATGGGCAAATTGAAGTTGTCAACCGAAGCCTCGGAACTCTTCTACGTGTATTGATCAAGAAGAACTTGAAGGATTGGGAGGAATGAATTCCCCACGCCGAGTTCGCCTACAACCGAGATGTGTCCCTTCATGATCGTCTATGGTTTCGAGCCCCTCACCGCTCTCGACATACTGCCCCTATCTCTCCATGAGCGCACCAACATGGATGTTGGGAAGCGCGCCCAAGCTATGGAGAAGCTTCATGAATTAACAAGAGCTACTATCAAGCAACAAGTCTTTCGCCAAGCTTCAAGGTTAAACAAGGACAAGAAGGAGATGATCTTCAAAGAAGGTGATCTTGTGTGGATACACCTAAGCAAAGAACGCTTCCCCAAGGAACGTGACTCCAAGCTAAAGCCAAGAGGAGATGGTCCCTTCAAGGTCCTAAAAAGAATCCATAACAATGCCTACATCGTCGACATACCGATCTCCAAGTACCTTGCAAGCAATACATTCAATGTCAAGGACCTCACACCCTACCATGGAGATGTTCCCGATGGTACCCATGAAGAGTCGAGGACGACTCTTTCCCATGGGGGGAGCTGATGCAGCCCGTCCTACGAATGCTCCTACATCTACACCACCAAGTCCTCCAAGTGGACCCATGACTCGTGCCCGAGCTAAACTCCTACAAGCTAAGGTGAACTCGCTCCTCTCCTTGTGCCAATTTGATACCTCCTTGGATGGTGTGCTTCTTCATGCAACTACCCTATGCATCATCAGGTACGAAGCTCCAACACAACACCAAGCACCCAAGGAAGGAGAACAAGGAGCAGAGCATGAAGGAGAGGCCGCTGGAGCTTCTCAGACTGGAGTCTCCGGTCTGCGCACACCGGAGTCTCCGGTCCACCAAAGTCTCTGGCCTGAAGACCCCGGAGACTCCGGACCACCTCCGGTCTGACCCCCGAACTAGGCCCCAGGATAGCCAGATGGCCACCCCGGAGATGGACCGGAGACCCCACCGGAATCTCCGGCCTAGACCGGAGTCTCCGGTCCACCACACCGGAGTCTCCGGACCGACCGTTGCCAGGCATGTAAAAGGCCTTTGGGCCTTCGGCCCATGTTGATATGGGCATGAAGGAGGAGGTGAAGCCTAATTTTAGGACTCCACCAAGCTAGGTGATGCGGGCGCATCCCATTGATGATTGGCATGCCAGGACGACCTACGATATGTAATGATAAGTCTAAGGTTGTGTCAAATATTGTTTCTATGTTATTGAGTCTGAGTCCATGTTAGGTTCGAGTCCGTTTGTGTGTTCGGTTTGGGTCTATCCAACCGACTAGTTGCAGGCCTCCTATATAAAGGAGCCCGCCACCTAGGGTTTAGGGGAGTTCAGTTGTTTAGTCTAAAAAGTATATTGTGCTCCACCGTGTATCATCCCTCCGGGGACGGTGATACCGTTTATCAGATTATTATTGCTGCGAAGGTTCTTGTGTGCATCAAGGATTATCGTGCTGTGGTTTGAGGCGTGGTGATCTTCATCACGTTACTTGCTGGATTGATTCCTCTTCTTCAGGTTGCGTTCATCGCGTGATTGGAAGGATTACTATCCGAGTTGACTCGCTGTGAAAGATCAGGACAAAACTTAAGGATCATCGGCTTGATCCGTATCAGGTGGTATCAGAGCTCTTGTTGATCACAGTGTGTTTTTGAATCATCTATAGACTATTTTTCTACAAATAGGTTACAGATTAGTTTGTTTGGGGAAGAGATTGGGACACGAGTTCTTGGGCTAGAAGAGAATCGCAGATCCGATCTGCAGCAATTTGATCAGATCCGATCAAGGCAGATTGTTTTTGGCAAGTGTTTTCTGCGGTCGCCGCCTAGAAGAATCGATCTCCAGACTTCATGTGACGTGAATCCGATCGTGTACTAGAAGGAGTCACGGACGGATCGATCGCTGTTTCCGGATCCGTTCCCATCGTAGCACGGGCACGATCAACGGTTTCTATTCAGATTCGAGCGAGGCAGTAGCGAAAAAAAAACAGGAAGGCGGCGTCCTACACGAGCGAGGCACGGCCGAGATTCCCGGGACAGATCGCTCCAGATCGATCCGGGCTAGGACCACAACGGCTTCGTACGTGAAGTCTGGCCAGAATAGAAGAAAAGAAAAATAAAAGAAAGGGAGATAAGGACGCCAGCAGCGTGGGGCCGGTCGAGAGTCATCGCGCGCGCCTGGTACCCTTGATGCGCCCGCGCTTGGAGGTTCTCGCCAGGCCTCAGTGAAAAAAAAGATCCGATTGAGGCAGTTTAAAAAAATTCGCTACGTGTGCATCCCCTAGCGACTGGCGTGATCGTTCGCTCGATCACAGAAGAGTATGTGTTCTAGCGTGGGCTTGCGTCCAGGACTCAGTGAAGGCTTGAAAAAAGGGGAAAATAAATATGGATCTTGAGGGTAATGTTTGTGATTTTTCAGCGCAAGACGTCTACAATGATTATCTAGACCTGAAAAATTGTGTGCGCTGGGATTCTAGTAAATTGAAGTGGAAGCTCCTACATACTGCAACCTCGACAGAATACAAGTTATGGGAAGAGGCAATGCAAGCTGGTTTCCGCTTATGTGTTGATCTTTCTCCAGATCCGCAGTTTGACGATACTATCGCTTTTTGTCTTGCAAAAAGGCGTGAGGATGCGCGAATTTTCTGGTGGTGGAATATGGACACACGTACGCGAGGTGTCTCAATAAATACTATATGGGAGGACTACAAAAAGTTTTTACGTGCTAAATTTTTGGCACCATCAGAGATAGAGGACAAGGTGATTGTTTCGGAGGATGTTGTACCGTTGAGTGGGCTGAATTTGCAACTCAAGAAAGTACAAGACGATGCTTGCATGACAGTTGACAAGGGCCAAGGTTGGAATTTATTTCAGGCGCAGTGTATGATCAAAGGCAAAGCATGCAAGTTGATTGTTGATGGAGGAAGTTGTACTAATGGCATTAGCAAGGCAATGGTGGCAGCATTGGGGTTGTCTACATGGCGTATTCCTGAACCTAGGCATCTACAGTGGTTAAATAGCTACGGTATGGTGAAGGTAACTCATAAGGTGCGTGTTCCATTTACAGTTGGTGATTATATTGATGAGATTGAGTGCGATGTGTTGCCATTGGAGGTATGTGGGCTGTTACTTGGTCGTCCATGGCAGTATGATCGCAACATTACACATGCTGGAAGAGCAAATACATATTCTTTTGTGCATGGTGGCAAACAGCAGACTTTGAAGCCTATGCAGGATGTTGACATAAAGTCTGATGTAGAGCTGGTGGTACATAAGGAGAAGGTGCGCAAGGCTAAGCCAAAATCTGGGCAAGCTATGGTGCAGGATGGAGAGCATGATACACAGTGCGACAATGTTGATATTGCTTCAGCTATGCCTGTAGATGACAAGCCAGTGGAACTTGTTAGTGACAAGCCAGTTGAAGTGCATCCTCTTATTGCTGAGAGGAAGGATGTTGCAACATGTGTTCCGAAGGTTGTATGTGTTGACACAGGTGTTCAGACGGATGATATTTGTGCTCCTGATGTTCCAGTGTATGTGGTGCAGCGGGGTAACAAGAGCACTTTTGTTAGCACACCTGTGAGGCGTTTTGTTGGGACAGTTGTGCGGATGCATAGAGGCAAGGATAGACATGTTCATCAGTTGTGTGGTCTAGGCATTACTCATCTTATGCAGGGTCGTGCAAAGAAGGTCCATGTTCAACAACTACGGGTTCCAAAAAAAGTTGAGAAGAAGAAGAAGACGATGGCGCCTAGGTCCAAGCTCGTATGGAGACGCAAGAGGTACAGGTGCCAAGGGCTGTATCAAGTCGAGCAGGCCAAGAGGGAGGATGTGGTGAGGAAGGCAAGCAAGACTTGAAGATGGCGAAGACATGTGAAGCGATTGTTCATATCACGCCACCTTTCCGACCCGACCCGCAAGCGTTGGGGACAACGCTTCTTGAAGGGGGATGATGATATGGGCATGAAGGAGGAGGTGAAGCCTAATTTTAGGACTCCACCAAGCTAGGTGATGCGGGTGCATCCCATTGATGATTGGCATGCCAGGACGACCTACGATATGTAATGATAAGTCTAAGGTTGTGTCAAATATTTATTTCTATGTTATTGAGTCCGAGTCCATGTTAGGTTTGAGTCCGTTTGTGTGTTCGGTTTGGGTCTATCCAACCGACTAGTTGCAGGCCTCCTATATAAAGGAGCCATCAACCTAGGGTTTAGGGGAGTTCAGTTGTTTAGTCTAAAAACTATATTGTGCTCCACCATGTATCATCCCTCTGGGGACGGTGATACCATTTATCAGATTATTATTGCTGTGAAGGTTCTTGTGTGCATCAAGGATTATCGAGCTGTGGTTTGAGGCGTGGTGATCTTCATCATGTTACTTGCTGGATTGATTCCTCTTCTTTAGGTTGCGTTCATCGCGTGATTGGAAGGATTACTATCCGGGTTGACTCGCTGTGAAAGATCGGGACAAAACATAGGATCATTGGCGTGATCCATATCACATGTACCCTCTAGTCCATCCAAAACTTACCTTTTATCCCTAAAGTACCCCTATTTAAGTGGTTAGCCTATATATAGTACCCCACCTCTATTTTAAATCCTAGGCCTGATATTTAGAATTAGTGGAAACCCCTTGTGGATCTATCTAGTTCTTGCCTCATGCTCCTTTGACAAAGGAGCACCAAATATCCCAAACCTCGTTCGAGTTTGCATCGTGCCTCCATGTTGTACAAGGCCTAGGCATCGGAGTTCCTTTTCCTAGACGTCAAGATCTCACCGAGTCCCCTCCTCGTCATGCCGGTTTGAGAGAGAGAGTCCTCCGCCCGACGCTGATCCTAGGTATTGCGCCGGACCGGCCACCGTCGGCGTGAGCTATTGGTGTGTATCGTGGATTTGCGTGTGTGTGTTCATCGCGTTCTTTCTGCATGAGTTCGTCGTGTTCATACTTCCCCCCTCTCCCCGCACTCCATCCTTGATTTGAAAGGGATTCGTGAAAGATCGGGCCACCCTAGAGGTTTGCCCTTAACACTGTTTTCTGTCCCCGCTCACTCTCTCCTCCAAAACCCCCAATCAAAACAAACACCATCACCCCACACCTACTCGAGCTCTTCCTCGGGATCGCCCAATTGATTGATGATGGTGACAATTCTAGGCTGTTTTCCAATGCCCCCTTGAAGAAATCTTTGCTAGATCCGACGTCATCATCACTGCCGCGAGCCTTGTTGTCTGCTGCAAACATTATCTTTACTCAGAAACACATAGTGTATCCCTGTCGAAATCGCATTCGTTTGGTCTCTCTTGTGTTCTTCACTCTCACTCAACTGAGGTACCACGTGAGCACAATGTCTTCTACCGCAACAATTGCATCAAGAAGTTCTACAGGGCAGCTATTATTGCGGTAGGGGCAAGCAGAAGCCACAGAAGAAGTTCGGGTGGACCTTGTGCAAGCTGACGCCGCTGGACAGGTCCTCCTCCGATGCTATGATGCCAGATTATGAGGGTAAGAAGTGGGCATGCGCCCATGGAGATTGGATCGCCACTATTGGCCTCGCCTGGAACTGGGAGCTTGTGAATGTGTTCACTCGTTGCCGGATTCCTCTACCAGCGATCTTCGATTTTGAGGCCACACCCGAGGTACTTAAGTTTATCATGGCTGGTCAGCCTACTAATCTACTGAAGATAGCCATTTGCCGAGTTCCCATAGCTGCTGGGAACTATAAGGATTTCTCTGTCCTGGCCATCTTCGACATGGTAATTGCCTTCCTTGATGGTTCTCATGGTATGTGGATGGTTCTTGAGAACCAGTTCAGCATGTTCAGCTACCGCGATGCAGTTATCCACAATGGAGTTGTCTATGCTGTAACTCAGATTGGCAATGTTTATGCATGGGATCCTCGGGCATGGGGTAAAATTTCCATCCTTAATTTTTCAAGCTTCATCGTTCAAATTTTGGTCAGCTGACCTCTGAATGTGATTTCCTTGCAAGGTCATGTGCATCTTTCAAGGCCACCTGAATTAGATGGTAATCGTGAGTACAGTCATGATCTTCGGTGGTTAGCAAGATCTCCTAATGGTGGTAGCCTTATTCTGATCAATACTGTGGGCGTTAGTGCTAGGCGGTATGGCACTACTTATCCCGTGGCTAAAATTTTTGGTTATCATCACAACCACAATATTCACACCTATTCTCTTGGGTTTGCTGCTATGTGTTCTCGATTGACACTAGTAGGTTACTTCCACCGAGGAAATGGCGGAGGGTTTTAGACCTTGGAGCATTTTCTATCTTCCTTGGATTGAACTATCCAATTACCATTCCAGTTGGCACGGCAGGACTTGGCCCTAGAGATCTAACGAGGAGCAACTATGTATACACCTCGCCGCATGCAATTAGTCTCGGTGGATTTAATATTTGTCCTAAAATATGCCGCATCAGTATGAATGCTCAGGACGCTGCTATTGGTTTCTCAACCAACATTGGCTGGAATTTCCCTCAAAAAAATCATTGGCTGGAATTGGCGGCAGACTCCATTGTGGTTCATCCCAAGCTTGTCCAACGCGAAGGATTGGAACCAGCATAATTAACGGTTCAAGGGAGATCATATGGAATAGGGATTTGTGTATCTTGAATTGTTTCCTTCGCCTTATTTGTATCGTATGGCCTCAGTCGTTAACTTGCTATACTCTAACACTCATTTCGCAGCAATGTAGTGCATGGTCTGCGATTTGATCAAACTCCTTCTGTATGCAAGCCATAGTTTTAGTCAGTGCGGGTTAAATATGATCTATGTTCATGATTTATTTCACATTTTCTGAAAACTTAGAAGTGCCACATGCAACAGCTTGGTGCCGGTGCAACTAGTTGCAAATTGTAATTTTCGTCGTGGACGTACCTAGTGGCTCCAAGTGCATGGTGCATGCAGATTCTCACTGGCAGGTGGAGCCGACCTTAATAGGACCCACATGTCAGTGAATCAGAGCCACACAAAGTCATGCACGTTGCCTGACTTGAGCGAAATCTAGTGTCCTTGCACGTCTCTCATTTTGCTGTGCGGTTGCATGTTGTACACGTGTAATTCCATGTACCTTGTACTAGAATATATATGAACACATGCAACATGCCAAAAATACCACAGACACACCCGTACTATGCATTATATCCAGTGCATATATTTTCGGTTCTGTGCTACGAGTTCTGCATGTAGGGGAACATGATGAAATTTCATATGTCCATGTCGTGGCTACTACTACTACTAGTAGTTCGTCCTCCTATTTTCCGTTGAAAATAGTAGTACACTATGTTGAAATGAAAGCTATAAAAATAAAACCCACTGGTCAAACTGATGTGACTAGAGAATACTACACCTCTGATACGTAGTAAGTAGGAGTATTGTTAAATTACTAGCTGACATGGGTATACCCTATAGGTATTCGAGCTTGGTATATACGGCCTAAATACAGCGAAAGCCCATGGTGTCGCCAAGTCCCAAATAGAGAACTCGAGTAGCCTACGTACTCTCGTTTGCTTGAGGAACAAGAAGAAGCTAAAGATAGAAAGTTTAAAGGGGAATACCCTAACCTGTAACCGACTCGACCTGCTACCCGAGACCTAGCATATCTATCTATATAAAGGCTAGGAGGGGGCAGCGAGGAGGACACACGCAACCCTAGTTTCCACCACCCTCGCCAGATTGCATCTGCGCACGAAAAGGCTAGAAAAAGGATGCGCTCCTGGGAGGTTGCGGCCGCGTCGCTGCTGCTACCTGCACGTGGCGGGCGCGGAGTGCCTCACGCGCTGTACCAGCCTTCTCCCGTGCGACACGTGGTGGATGCGGAGAGGGTCGCGGGTCCTTTTTTCCTTGAACATGAAAACTGCGATATCTTTCAGATGAAGAGTCCAAATCGATATCCGTTTTCACAGCCTTGCTAGTCACATCCAGATCTTCAAAATTATATCCATTATTGATATGTTTCGACGAACTTTTTTCTCGTACTGCCTTTGATGCGTAGGTTGCACTGCCTTTTGATCTAGTACACGGTGCCTTCGGTTGCAATGCACGGCATGGTGTCCAGGCAGTGTACTACGCACTGTCCCCGCAGTGCACCGTCCATGCACTGCCTTGTTGTTATGTGTTGCACTGCCTTAGTTCGTAGTGCACTGTGCGGTGTCTAGGTAGTGTACTATGCACTGTCCAGGTAGTGCACCGTTCATGCACTACCTTGTTGTTCTATGTTGCACTGCCTTAGTTTGTAGTGCACTGCGCGTTATCCAGGCAGTGCACCATCCATGCACTGTCTTGTTGTTCTGTGTTGCACTGCCTTAGTTCGCAGTGCACTGCGCGGTGTCTACGCACTATACTACGCATTGTCCAGGCAGTGCACCGTCCATGCACTGCCTTGTTGTTACGTATGTTGCATCGCCTTAGTTCGCGATGCCGCGCGATGTCCATGCGATGTACTATGCCTTTATCGAGCGGTGCACCGTCCCATGCACTACCTTGTTGTTCATGTTGCCTTGCCTTAGTTCGCAGCAGCATCGCGATGTCTGGCGATGTATCGCCTCGTTGTGGTGCCTTGCACTGCCTTCGGTCGTAGTGCACTACGCGGTGTTTAGGCAATGCACCGTTCATACACAGCTTTGTTGTACTGCGGTGCACTGTCTAAGGTCGTAGTGCACTGCACGATGTTCTTGGAGTGCACGGTGTACTACGTCGTACTGCTTTCGGTCGATAGTAAACGAGTTGCACCGCTCGTGCACTGCCTTATTGCACTGCGTGGAACTGCCTTTCATCGCGTGCACTGCATGAGCAGCTAGCCACGTGTCGGGCTGCCGTGTGGCCAGAAATACACGTGCTGCCTTGCGGCCGGAAATAGACGCGCTGCCGAGCAGCCGGAAATACGCACGGGTGAACTTCCACACGCCACGTGTCAGACTGCCGTGAGGCCGGAAACGTGTGCGCTGCGGCCGAAACGCGCGCTTCCTGAAGAGCGCGCTCCCGCTAGTCGTTCCCATCTGCGCACCATTGTAATATTCGATTTCTTTGATAATTTCACGAGCAGACAAGCTGGAGTAGGGACCTCTACGAGGCCTGAACCTGGGTAAATCTTCGAGTCCCCTGTGTGCTTGTTTGCTAGCCAATGGATGCTTCCAGCGCTCCCTCCTTCTCCAAAACCCAAGTCCATAACAATGGGCATTGATGAGTTAAACCCTTGTCAATTGGCGCCGTCTGTGGGAATTGGGAGTGTTGATGTTGCGGCTTCTTCGGCCCCATCAACTGCGATCTACAACTCTGCAACAGCGGAGATTCGCTAGCTCTTTGGCGCGTTCGACTTCACCATCCACACACCAGCCACCCGCCCGGCTTTCGAGTCCGTGGGCGACGGAATCAGCCTGGCGATCGGGAGCTTCCGCTTCCAAGTTGGTCAGATGGGCACGCTTTGCATGCCTGACCAGCCGACAACACCATCAATTGCTCCAACATCGTGGTTCCCTCCGCCGATTGGCACCCTCAATGAGCTCAATGCCTCGACAACAGTCGAGAATACGGCGAGCGACAGCAGTCACGAATCCGATCTGGGCAATTTGGCAACTGAAGATGGAGCCTACGGCTCCGGATCTGAAAGTTGTGGGAGAAGAAGCTTCCCAAACCACTTCATGTGCGTCGTCATCAACGCGGGCGATTCCTCCGCCAATCGCGACAACACGGGCAACGGTGGCCATGGAGCCGACCTGCCAAACGGCGGCATACCCAACGGCGGACCACCCAATGGCGGACCACCCAACGACGGCCCTACCAACGGCGCCCCCGTCAATAACGGAGGGGCAGCTGAACCCCCCACCATGGTGAACAAGCAAACCGGCGAACATGTCGTGATCAGGTTCAATGATCTCGAGTGGGCCCACTGCCTAGAAGCCCTACGAGGCCACCCTCTGCCTTTCGGCTCCCCACAAGAACTACTGGTGGGCTACCATTGGCTCCTGAAAGAGGAATACAAACGCCAGCGTAACAAGTCGCGCCTTCGTAGCGTAAAAAGGCGTGGCATTTAATCGAGCCTCCGACGGGCTGGGCTCTCCTCCCATGGAGGATCCTCCTCCAAGTGCAACGAGTACATCGCTAACAAAAGGCGATCTCGACTGGCCCACCTCACCGAGCAAGAGCATATAGAAGCCGCAAAGGTCCTCGACTTCGGCTCCATGACGGTGGATACGCGTGGCAACGTGCTTCCAAAAACACCACAAGCCGCGGTAACGGCAACCACCATGTACCTCCTCAACAACCAGCCACTAGCTGGAGACCCTCGAGCTGCCATGCACCGATCTACGATCGCAGTCTTGGGGTTAATCGAAGCTTCTCTTGATAAAAGAATCGATACCGGAGCCGAAGAAAGGCAAGGCTCTGGCAAAACGCTATTCCTCGCCCTCATCCAGCGACGACAGTCACGACCTGTCTCGACGCCGCCGCTCACGGCGACACGACCATGACTACGACGCGCGTGATGACATCACACAGTGCAAAATCGACAAATCAAGGGCGCGACATGCCTGATCGACTGACTCAGAAGACGAAGATGTGCAGCTCTGTGGCGCTAGATGCTTCAGCAGGGCCATCAGACAAAAGCGAATGTCCAAGGGGTTTAAGCTCCCATCAGAAAACCCAAAGTTTGACGGTCTACAGGACCCGAAAATCTGGTTAGAGGACCATATCTCCTCCGTCAGGCTCCATGGCGGGAGTCGAAGCACGGCCATGCAATGCCTGCAGCTACAACTGGAGGGCGCCGCTGGGCATGGCTCAACAGCCTCCCACGCAGATCCATTCGCAGTTGGGAAGAGCTGGTTTACAGCTTTGTGCGCAACTTCAAGGGCACCTACAAAAGGCCCGCGACAATCGAAGAACTGAGGTGCTGCTAGCAAAAGTCGGGCGAATCGCTACACTCGTACGTACAGAGGTCGTCCATCACGAAGAACTCCACAGAAAATATCTCGGAGGATCGCGCAATCGACGCATTCAACGGCGGCGTTCGCCGCATAGAGCTCAGGGAGGAGTTGGGCCGCTCGAAGCCAAAAACCATTGACCACCTGATGGAAATTGCGAATTGGTGGGCAGATGGAGAAGATTCGATGTAGAATCACGTTCACTCCAACGAGGAAGAAGAACTCGAACGCAGACGCGACCACCGAAGCAAACGTCGAATGCGCATCTATGATGACCGTGATGACGTCAATATGGTCGCAGCCGGCTACGCCGACAGAAGCGACGACAACCACAACAGCGGCTACCGCAGTGGTGGATACCATGACTCCGGGAAAACCACGCAAGTATGGCAGCGCCACACTCGCGATGAGGCGCCCGCCGCATCCATTGAAGACAAGCTGTCCGGGCCATGCACCGTGCACTTCTACATCGAAAAGCATGATGGCAAAAAGAAATCTAGCCACCTCCTCAAAGACTACCGCGAATTCCTCAATCTCCATGAGGGTATGGCTCGGATGAATCGCAACACAGTGAACAGGGGCTACAGAGCCGCCCCAGGCATTGTGGCACATGGAGCTCCTCCACCACCACCCGGACCACCGCCAAACGCAACTGCGCCTGACCAGCATCACGGAGGCGAGCCGTACCCATGGGCCATGGGCACCATGATGATCCAAAAGGGTCGCCCCTCCAACCGGGTGCAAAAGGCCATCACTTGCCAAGTCAATCTAGCGACAAACTCGCCACCATCTACCACTGAGTACCTCAGTGGAAGCGACTCCTGCATCACCTTCGACAAGCACGACCATCCGCGCCAAGTACCTCATCCAAGCCACTGTCCCCTCGTACTCGAGGCACAAATTGGAGGTTTCGACATGAGCCACGTCTTCATGGACGGCAGAAGCGGCATCAACCTTATGTTCGCGAGTACCTTACGAGCAATGAGGATCCCTCTGACCTGCCTAGAGGCCTCGGACACGACATTCCATGGCATCGTCCCAGGCAAGGGCGTATACCCCCTCGACAAAATCAACCTCAACGTCATCTTTGGCACGCCGAAAAACTTTCAACGCGAGCGCATCGACTTTGAAGTCGTCGAGTGGCCCTCACAGTACCACTGCATCCTCGGACGTGTCGCGTTCGCTAGGTTCATGGAGGGCTGCACTACGCCTATCTGCAGATGAAAATGCTAGGCCCTAATGGCGTTATCACAATCAACGGGAGCTTCAAAAGGTCCGACAGTTGCGACAGGGAGTTCAACAGAATTTCCTAGTCCTTTGGCATGCATGAAGAACTTGTGAAACTAAAGGAGTCGACAGACAATAGTCTGTCTCCCCTGAGCCGGCCAAGTTCACCCGACCTATCCTTCGATTCATCGGTGCACACAAAGAAAGTGCTGGTCCACCCATCGGCGCCAAGACGGTCCTCATCGCCAACAACTTGAGTCCCGCATAGGAACTCGCGCTCGTCCAATTCCTCCTGAGGACTAGGAAATTTTCGCCTGGTGTCCATCCGACATGCTAGGAGTTCCCAGGGAATCCGCCGACTGTCTGAACCAAGAGCAAAGGCAGTCGAAATGGAGATCAACAGACTCCTCGACGCCAAATTCATACTCGAGATCAAGGAAAGCACTTGGCTCGCCAACACGGTGCTAGTACCAAAAAAGGACACGGATATCCCGCGGATGTGCGTAGACTTCACTTCTCTGAATAAGCATTGCCTGAAGGACCACTTCCCGCTGCCACGAATCGACCAGATCATCGACTCCACCGCGGGATGTGAGCACCTCTGCTTCCTCGACGCCTACTCAGGCTACAATCAGATTCGAATGAAGGAGGAAGATCAAGAGAAAACGGCGTTTACAATGCCTTTTGGTGTGTTCTGTTACAACACAATGCCCTTCGGGCTAAAAAACGCAAGAGCCACCTACCAGCGGTGCATGCAGGCTTTCCTCAAGAACCAACTTGGTCGCAACATCCAAGTCTATGTTGACGACATAGTAATCAAGACCAAAGAGGAAGCCTCACTAATCGATGATTTGCGCGAAACCTTCGCCAACCTCGACCGCTACCGGATCAAGCTCAATCCGTACAAGTGCGCCTTTGTCGTACCATCTGGGCAACTACTCGGGTATCTTATCTCCGCGAGAGGGATCGAGGCAAACCCGAAGAAAATAAAAGCCATATTGGCCATGGAGAAGCCGAAGAACATAAGAGGTGTTCAGTAGCTGGCCAGACGAATTGCGGCGCTCAGTTGATTCATCAGTCGAATGGGCGAAAAGGCACTGCCCTTCTACCAACTTCTCCGCAAAGCCGACAAGTTCGAGGACCAATGAGGCACATGAAGCATTCGAAGACCTCAAGCGCCTACTGTCCACCTCGCCAGTACTGGTGACCCCATGCGAAAGGGAGCCACTACTGCTATACATATCCGCCACTAACTAGGTGGTCAGCACGGTGCTCGTGGTAGAATGGGCCGAGGAAAACAAAGTCCACGGGGTACAGTGCCCAGTCTACGACCTCAGCGAGGTACTCATGCCAACAAAGCAGCGGTACCCGCACTACTAGAATCTAGCATATGGTGTCTTCATGACAGCCCGACGAATGCACCACTACTTCCAGGAACACCCAATCGTGGTAGTCAACGACGCCCCGCTCAGGCATATCCTCAACAATCCCGACGCCACAGGACGAGTCGCGCTTTGGGGGATCGAACTATCTCCACGAGACATTACATATGAAAAACGCGATGCAATCAAGTCGCAAGTTCTCCCTGACTTCCTCGTGCACTGGATGGAGAACCAGCTCCCTGAAAAACCAGACATGTCCTACCTCTGGATAATGCACTTCGACGGTTCCAAGCGAAAGGATGGGGCCGGTGCAGGTGTTATACTGACATCGCCCCAGGGAGACAAGCTGAAATATATCCTGCGAATGCAGTTCACCGCCTCCAACAATGAAGCTGAAGATGATGCCCTACTGCACGGGATGAGGATGGAAAAAGCCTGTGGCGCCAAAAGGCTCATAATATATGTCGACTCCAAGCTGGTCGTCAACTAGACAATGCACGAGTCCGACACACTGAACGAGAACATGATCGCCTACCGCGACCTCTACGACACACTCGAAGGGAACTTCGACGGTTGCGAGCTATGGCACATAGGCCACGAAAGCAATGAAGAGGCGGACACACTCGCCAACACAGGCTCTACCTGCGCCCCCATACCACCTGGGGTATTTCTCGAGCACATCTACAAATGCTCCATCAAGCCAAAGGCTGCAGAGAAGAAAACAAGCGCAGCAACGGACTCGGGGGCTGCGCCGCCCAATGAGCCAATAACACTCAACGACCTGGAGCTTGACACAGGACTCGAAGGACCAATGAGCGTCATGATGATCGAGCCATCTTGGACTCAACCGTACATCATGTACCTCCTCAGCAAAAGGCTACCGGACGACCCGACTGACGCACGACACATTGCGCGGCAATCCAAAGCATTCACTGTTATCAACGGCAAACTGTACAAACGCAGCATCACAGGAGTACTCCAACAATGCGTCTCCAATGGTGATGGAAGAGCTGTTCTACTCGACATCCATGAGGGGACTTGCGGGCACCACGCCGGCAGTCGAGCCCTCGTCACCAAAGCTCTACGAGCTGGATTCTACTGGCCTACGACCATGCTTGACGCCAAGGACATCGTCCAAAAATGCAATGCTTGCCAGCGATTCGCGGACAAGCCACACGCACCTGGCGCGGAACTCCGGCCAATTCCATTGGCCTGGCCCTTCGCGCAATGGGGACTCGACATGGTCGGCAAGCTCCCAAAGTCCTCACGAGGAGGCTACGTCTACCTCTTGGTCGCAGTCGACAAATTCACCAAGTGGATAGAGGCCATGCCAGCGACTAACCAGTCAGGATAAAACGCAGCAAGTTCTTCGAATCCATCGTCTATCACTTCGGAGTACCACACAGCATCATCACGGACAATGGAACGAACTTCACATCCAAGGAGTTCCAAGAATTCTATGAGAACCTAGGAATCAATATAAGCTATGCCTCCGTAGCACATCCACAGACCAACGGTCAGGTCGAAAAAGCCAATGGGCTCATCTGCGGCGGCATCAAAAAGCGACTCCTCAGGCCACTCGAACAAGCCGCAGGCTGCTGGCCAGACGAGCTGCAATCGGTACTCTGGAGCCTGCGAACAACTCCAAACAGCGCCACGGGGTACACCCCATTCTTCATGGTGCACGGCGCTGGAGCGGTGCTACCCGCAGAGGTATGATACAACGCACCGCGAGTGGTAGCTTACAGCGAGCAGGAGTCAACTCTTGCACTCAAAGACTCCATCGACATCCTTGACGAGGCACGAGAAATCGCCACGGAAAGATCAACAATCTACCAGCAGAACCTGCGCAACTACCACAGCAGAAGGCTACGCCCCAGGTCCTTCATTGAAGGAGACCTGGTCCTGCGACTGAAACAGCAAGGGCATCTCAAGCTCGAGTCCCCCTAGGAAGGACCATACGTGATTATAGAAGTGATCCTAGGTGGCGCCTATCGCCTTAAAGATTTCGAGACATGAGTCGCGTACTCCAACCCCTGGAACCTCACGCAGCTGCGACGCTTCTACCCTTAGTCGTCTTTTATTTTTACATTGCAAATAAGGCTACTCATCCAATGCTACTTAGCCACACATTATACCCCGTACTATCCTGCGAATGAATAAAGCTAAGTGCCCCAAAACTCTGTGTTCCTTTTATTTTGGCAAAATATCCACTTGGGGGGCTACGCCACCCTATACACATCTATTCTACGAACTAACATGATATCCTGAGTAGCTGACACACCAGTCGAAACCCTTGACAAACACCAACCCAGTCGCAACGCACCTGACAGGTTGGCAAGGGGCTGAGATAAACACAAGTCAGGCTAACGAAAAGGAATCGCATAGTGCAACGCACTCGCAAAACATACACTCTAACAAGCTCTTTATATACATCAATGTTAATCAATTATACATAGCATATATATATATATGAACTTTACAACACTGGTGCCACTATGTGCAGGGTACAAACTAAACTACTGTTGCAGTAAAGGAACGTTGGTCTGGTCCTCAAAGAAGTCGACGATTTCCTCCGCTGGATGATCCACCTCCTGGTAGTGAGGAACCATGTTCCAAGTCGAACCTGCTGGCGGCACTGGCGGTCTAGCCGCAATTGCTGCAACATCCACATCAGGCCTATGCAGTCGCACCAGCGATAGAGCAGCCTTGGCACCAGCCACTAACTATTGCCGTACACACTCGCGGACCGCACTCAAATCTTGAAATTTGGTCAGAAGGGCCAGCAGGCTCGATGGAACGATGTCCAGCGGGAACATCGTCTGGTAAATATTCTTCAAACACGATTGCGACTTCTTCAAGAAGTGAAGCACTCGCGATGCACGATCCTGCAGGGTCGCTAGTGCGATTGCGCGATCATGATCCACCCAGAAGTATCCACTCGCCTGAAGCTGCTCTTGGGTCAGATCATTCATGCGAATGGCAATCCTGTCCTTCTCATCCTGTGGATGGCGTGCACTGACAACTGTACCAAGCAAAGGCAAAAGTATGAAGACAACAAACCATTGTGGGTGACTACAAGAAAAGGATGAGGAAGAAGAAAGCTAACATTTGAATTGGTCGCCTAGCTGCGTCACCTCCCCTAGCAGGTATTGCTCTCGGGCGATGGCCTTCTCTGCCCTCGACTTCCATACGTCCGCATTACCATGGAGTACGGGCATTTCACGCTCCAACTGCTTCACGCGGTCACGGAGTCGTGAGAGCAAGGACAGCTCATCTACCCTTCAATGCGACTGCGCCAAAGTATCATCAGCGGATGGCATATTCCGAGGTTCACTCGAAGGACCACTCGATGTGCCCTATCACAAGCCAAGCAAGAGACAATAAGAAGACTAAGGCGATGCATAGACAAAAGACTCAAGTGCATTCAAGCATAATAAAGTATCAATAGATACACACGCCAAAAGGCATGTTCCAGACAAAAAAGACAAACTACTCAACTATTATAGACACGACTACTGAGGAGGAACTGGTTTCTTTGACTTGGACTTTGGTTTTGGGGGCCTCATCGAGTCTATGGCGGTATCAGACGCCACAGACTTTCCGCCGGCCCCTGATGTCGTAGCCTTCGCCGCCTTCTTGGCTCGCTGCAGCTCCTCAGAGTACTTCGCAACTATATTGATCAGTTGTGGCCCGTACTTGCCAAAGCAGTTGCGAAAGGATCAAAGACTACTTGTTGGCCATCCGCGTTGATAGGTATCGCCTTGGAGATCGCAGCAGGATCAACCTCGACTCCATGGGCTTGAACCATCACGAGTGACATTGAAGCACCAGCCGCACGGAGTGAGTTCTTGAAGCCTGCAGGAATGCCTCCAACAAGGGACTCCACCAGCTCATCCATATTTTCGATTAACTCAGTCTTGGGCGCCAGCTCCTCATGGAGGCGACTGAGCACGCCCTTGGCCTTGGTGAGCGTCCCCTGAACAGCAGCACTGCGATCCTCGACTGCCGAGATGGCACCTGCTAGGGCATCATCCCGACGGAGTGCCTGGGGGTCGAAGCTTAGACTGCTGGCATCTACACAAGAATCAAGCATTGGCACAAAAGTCAGCACAGCAATAATTTCGAAAGAAGGGACATGACGAAAATCTAGACAAGGGAATACTTGAGAGACCTTGGCAATCGAGAAAAGCTGTTATTCGAACAACTTCTCCCTAGCTGCGATGGAGGCGCGCAGATCCTCTTCGCGTTTCCACAATTTGTCCTGTGCTGTGATTGCCTCATCGTGGCTCTTCACCGCCGCGGCGAGCGTTTTCTCAAGGGAAGCGGTGTCACGAAGGAGTGCATTATGCTCAGTTGTGATACAAACAAAGATAAACCATTAGTCGAATATATCACAAGGATGCAGAAGAAAAAGTAAAGAACACTCACTTTCAACCGTGCGATGGCGTTTGTCCAACATGGCATGCTGACGACCCATCGCAAGCACCTGCTTCGCCAGACGAGTGGCTTCCTTCACAATGAGCTGCGACAAAAGAAACAGTAAAGGGTCAGTAGATGGCATAGATGAAAAATTCGACTGCAAAATCAGAAGAAGAGATACTACACATACATGATCCTCCAATGACTCCGAAGTCGATTGACGCGTAGTCGTCCGGATAACCATCTGATGCTCCACATCATGGGGAGAACTCGATGAATTATGCCCGGAGTGGGCCACCAATGGAGGAGAAGGAGTGCGCTCGGCCATTTTCTTGGCCTTGGAGGTCGCGACTCCAGATTCCTTAAAAAATTGGACGTCGCCAGAAGATGTCGATGCCGGCTGACTGTAGAATAAAACCAACATCAAGAAAATGCAACTCCAAAGAAGAACAAGAAGGACGACTCGTATACTTACAATCAAACTTGTCAAAATCGAAGGTATGATCCCCCGACTCTGACGACGACTCCTTCGGCAGTCGCATCTTCTTGCACGAAGATGGCGCCATGGTGCTCACAAGAACGACAGGTATCGGCGACTCTGCACCAACAGCTACACCTTCCAGAGTCAAAGGAGATGATGCATCTGAATCCTTGCTGTGTGAACGCTTGCGAGTGTCCGGACTACTCGACTCGGGGGCTTCCTCCTCCACATCAAATGGGACCATTGACTCTGACTCGTCCTCTTCGGCTTCACGAGGAATAACCCCCTCAGGAAGAGGGGGCATACAGGGCGACACACTCCAATCCTGCATACAACAAACAAGTTACTGCAAGTCAAGAAAAGAGAAGCATTCGACAAATAAAGCTACTTCATAGCACAACCGTACCTCAGGAGGAGGATTAGCAGCATCGAAGGGAGGCATGACTGGTTCACTAGGGAGCACATCCTTGGTGGTGTACTTGGTGAGCAGTCGCACCCTCTTATCTACCTCACTCGCGGAAATGCCATCGGCAGATACGCGAGTGACATCATCCACGCTAGCCCACTGGAACATAGGGTGGACTCTGGCCTACAGGGGCTGGACGCGACGGTGCAGCCATGTGCGAATGAGGGCGCAACCTCCCTCTTATTTTCCCATGCGACTCTCGAGGTCGCAGACGCGCTCGTACATCACATATGTCTCCGCGGACTCGTCGGGCATCACTATGTTCTTCCAGGAGCGCCTCCTCTTGCACGGCGTCGTGGGATCAAAGGGAGCGAGTCTGAAGTGGTATCTGTCGGCCTTCTGGTCGCGGATGTAGAACCACTTGTCCCTCCACCCTTGGACAGACGCCATGAGTTTGATGTCGAAATACGTGACAAAGGAGTCGACGTGGATACCGCAGCCTACATCGTGAACTACGAGCAGGGCGGCAATGGGCGCTTCAGCTTGAAGAGGTGTTTGAAAAGACCAAAGCGTGGCTCGATTCTGAGCTAGCACTCGCAAAGAATAATGTAGCAAGCTACATGGAGGATGGATTTGGGGGACAGCTGATGCAGTTGGAGCCCATAGAAACAGAGAAGGCCCCTGAAGAAAGGATGCAGGGGCCCTTCTTCTTTCCAGCGACGGCGGTGCTGGTGCCTGCAGCGGTGGAGCCGCCCTTCTTCTTGGCAGCAACAGTGGCGGCGGCGGAGTCAGCCGTGGCACCTCCTTTCTTCTTCCCCATCTTACGACGGCGGTGTGACCGGAGGAAGTAACTGGGGAATACGTGGAGCTGGTCCAGCACCGCGAGAAAGATGAACACAAAGGAGTAGAGGAGCAGCAACAATGGTGACGGAGGCAAAGACAGAGAAAAGAACAGATGAGAAAAATTACCGTCGCAGAACTGCTACTTAACCCCCTGGAAGATGCAATCCAACGGCCAGGAAAAGCCCTATCAGACGCGTGGCGTTCATCGTGATCAACACGTGGAAGACCCAAAACGTGAACCGTCCCCCACTACCCCCATTACGCGCGGAAATCAAGGAGGCACGATTAAAACAAAGATTACGTACGCCCGGTCAAGTCAGAGTCAGAAAATGGGACCCACCGCTCATCACGTCCCGTCAAACCCGCTCACACGGGCAACTGAGATCATCATATCGTCAGCACTAATGTCATTCAAAATTGAGCAGCAGAAGACTTTGATTACTTTAGTCCTTGCTCTAGTCTTCGACTCCACCAAGCACTCGGGGGCTATTCCCATAGGGAGCGCTGGTCGCGCACCCTACGTTTTTTCTTTTTCTCTTTTGTAGGAATATGGACATCCAAAGCATACCCAACCACTCGAATCCACGATTCGACTATGGACATGGGTTACTCCCATAGGGAGCACTGGCAATAAATTCGACTGAAATAAGCAAACAAAAGACGACAGCAGTCGCAAAAGTTCTTTAGTCCCTGCACAGTCTTGACTCAACCAGGGCACTCATGGTTACTCCATAGGGAGCGCTGGTCGCGCACCCTATGATTATTTGTACATCGTACTATGTGTCGATAACATCCATACTAGAAGCTTATGGAGACACCGCCTCATGGTGTTTCCCTACAAAGAGACTGCGTCTCCTGGGTCACCCGAATCATCTCCGTGATGACAAAATTCGGATGCCGCGCTTGCAGCGTGAAGATAAGACCTGAATAAGGCCTGGCAACGCATTTACTGCGCACTACTAGAAATATATCCGCACCAACAGGTACGATGAACATGCCTTGACGGACGCGTCGAGTGCTCACACCCATATACTGGAATTCGACTCCTGTAAGACCTCCACGGCTTGAGTCAAATTACACTAGCACTTTTCCAGATTCAAGTCCAGGAACTCGAGTTCGAGTAGATTGCGTTGTTTTACCCTAAGGTAGTTAACTGATACCGATACATCAGTTAAATCAGGCACGCACATCAACAATCCCTATGACACAAACAGAGCAGTCGAAAATATACTCATCCATGCACTCGAAAGGCTTCATAAAGTCCCCAGTCGAATCTGCGATTCCACTGGACACTCGGGAGCTACTGACATGGGTATACCCTACAGGTACTCGAGCTTGGTATATACGGCCTGAATACAACGGAAGCCCACGGTGTCGCCAAGGCCCAAATAGAGAACTCGAGTAGCCTACGGACGCTCAATTACTTGAGGAACAGGAAGAAGCTAAAGATAGAAAGTTCAAAGGGGGAAAACCCTAACCTGTAACCGACTCGACCTGCTACCCGAGACCTAGCCTATCTATATAAAGGCTAGGAGGGGGCGGCGAGGAGGACACTCCTAGTTTCCACAACCCTCGCCAGATCGCATCTGCGCACCATTGTAATCTTCGATTTCTCTGATAATTCCACGAGCAGACAAGCAGGAGTAGGGACCTCTACGAGGCCTGAACCTGGGTAAATCTTTGAGTCCTCTGTGTGCTTGTTTTCTAGCCGATTGATGCTTCCATTGCTCCCTCCTTCTCCAAAACCCAAGTCCATAACAATGGGCATTGCGGAGTTAAACCCTCGTCACTAGCTGTGTGGCGTGCTAGTCTAACATACAGTGAAGTTTAGGCAGCGGTGTCCTCGATGGTGTTGTTGACTAGATAGAGCAAGCAAGTAAAATCTCCTCCCTCATTTTTTTCTTTGCCTCTCCATCTTCTTCCCTAGTCCCCACTTCGCCCACGTCTCTCTTCTAACGCTCCCCTCCTCCTGCAGAAAACCCCAGCTGCACTTGGCATCCTCCTAAATCCATCCGGCTGTGATGGCCGATTTGAAGCTCAGCGGGCGATGCAAGTGGGATCAACTCAGCGCGGACGATTGCGACCTCATCATTTAGTGTCTGGACATTTCTAGTACCGTCAGGCTAGCTGCATGCTGCAAGCTACTTTACGATCATATCACCAACAACGAAGGTACGAAATGGAATGTTCACCATTGGAATGAACCATGCCTACTGATGCCTCAGCCTGCTTATTGGTTCGACGAGCACTATTACGGTACGAGGGTACATCGTTTGCACGACATGGTGTACAACATGGTGCCCCTCGACCATCCTCGGTGCACCTCCATCTTGCCCTTCATGCATGAAAAATTCTGGGTTGGCATGAACGGCAACTGGCTCGCCGCGGTGGACCAATGCGGGGCCTGGTGCCTAGCAAACATCTACACCTATCGAGTAATCGACCTTCCATCGACGGATACTTGTGACATTGCGGCCGCCTCACATCCACAATATAACCTGTAATGCTACTAGCTAGCTAGGGTTCCCCCAGTTACATGTAGTCATTTCTAAACTCATTCACATTTCAAAAGTTTTTTTTGGCAAATCCGCGGGTACGGAGAAAAGTTCAATAAGTCGTGGGATGGATCTCTTGAGTTGTTGAAGATCGTAATCTGCAGAGTGCCCATGGAAGCTGAGGGTTACACAGACTATAAGATCTCGTGTTGTTCGATGGTGAAATCGCCTACCTGGAAGGCGGTAGACAAGTTTGGAGATGTCTGGAGCATTCAGGTCTTGGAAGACGACAGTACTATGATGCCATTGAACACGGTGGCCTCATTTTTGCGGTCACAAGTCAAGGCTGCACCTACTGCTGGGATCCCACATCGGATGGTAATTCTAGTTCCATGATGATACATTGTGAGTGATTAAGTGAAGTTGTTCTTTAACTACCTTGTTTATGTTTTACCTTTCGTATGACTAAATGAGCACACGCTTTATGTCCTAAAAAATGATTTAACCATTGCTAGTAATGAATTCGTACCAGTAATATGCCTTCCAAAAATACAGTGTATGACGGCGTCCCTGCACTACTAAGTTCTTCCATTGTCAAAATATGAAAGGTATTATTAACCAGCATCTCAATTGTGAGCGCAACGCAGTGAAGCCGGGTTTCTTTATCTGTTTGTAATTTTAGGCCCTTCTCAGATTGTAGGAATCACATAGGATTTTTGTAGGACACCAATCTTTCCTTTTTGGATTTGGCCTTGGGATTCAGAGGAATTGTGTAGGATTTTTGTAGGATTTGGATCCTTAGGATTTTTTTCTATAAAATGCTGTTCGATTTGAAAGAGTATAATCCTGAGGAATTCCTTCAAAGGATTCCTTTGCACTCTATTTTGGTGGAAAATTTCCATCCACTCCAACCTCTTTGTACAATTCCTTTGGTTTTCCTGTGCAATCAAACACCACTTGATCCAAAATACTGCAAGCATCTAATCCTATACGATTCAAGTGGACAGACCTCTATATAAAAAAAGTGGCGCTTCCTCTTTTGAAACTTAAAACAACTAGGAAACTAAGATAAGCAAGAAATCCAAATATTCAAAATAGCAGAGTAAGAAATGCAATTCCTAATGTTGTTAATTTTATTGAGTAATATTATTGTCAGGATTTGCCTATTCACACTGTTAGCATGAACAATGAAGAATGTTGGTGTTAGAATATGTATGCCAGTAATGCACTTTTTATCTCGAATTCGGATGTTGCAGGAAACAAGGAGCTTCCATTTGTAATCCCAGCACCTATTCCGAATGATCGGCTAGGCATGTGGTTCCTTGCTCGATTGGCTGATGGTGAACGCTTGAAGATCATAATTACAACGTATGGCATGGGGGTTGCCCATGGCGAAGAGGGTGAAATCATTCCTCATGCTCAAAATAGGACTAACCTACGCCTATATCCTGCCTCTCGTGTCTACATTTTTGTAGAGGATCCTAGCTCTGCTGGACCTCCAAGGGTCATCATTTGGAGGCAGGTTAACAGCCTGGGGGATAACTCTCTGTTTCTCGGTCTCAGTTATGCAATCATTGACAAGATGATGAAGAAACGCGGATGTAAGGCTGTTGATGGCACATTGTTCCCATTCATGAGGAAAAACTATGTGTACACAACATACATGAGATTTCGCGAAGTACAATTCCATCAGATTAAACACTGCAACCTGCAGCCAACTGAAGGTGAGCCTGTGGCAGTTATTAGCCTTCCCAAAGATGGTTAGAACTGTGTGCGATAGGCGGCAATTTGGTTTAGGCCTAGTTTAGGTTTGGTATGCTCATTGTGCCATCCCTAGACTGAGTTGTGGATCTTTCTGGTGTATCATTGTGTCATCTTTTTTTGCATTGTGGTTCAACAGTTGACTGTTAGTACACTGGTTTTAGTGGCCAGCTTGAATCAGTTTATATGAGCCTTATCGTGCTTTTGTATTTAGTATTGCCTTCCACGGTATAATCCATGTAGCTGTGCTTATTTTGTAGGGTGATTTCTGTACTATAGTTTTCAGTACTGTTACTGGCTTGTATATACGCGACTCATCCATTTTTTTGAACCATCGCACCTCGTGCAGCTTTGTGTTTTGTGAGGAATATTCCTTCTTTCCTCTTAGCGAACAGGGAAAAGTAGGTCACTAATTCTTATAGGGCCATGAAACAGGCCTTAACTGGGCAGTAATTGACCTTAGCTCGGTACTCCAAAGCAGGCCGAGACGCCCTAGGATGATAGCCGCAAATGTTTATGCCGATATTCTAAAATAAAAGAGTTAATGCACACCCTTCCAAAAAAGAATTTTTTTTATGCAGACCCCATATTGTCTCTGATACATGGCATACTTTTGGCGCTACCGTGAAATTACTTATTCAATACAGTATGTATCCTTGCTCATTCTTCTGTATGTGAAATGAACAACTCAAGCTCTGATGTGACATGAACAAGTCAAGCTCTGATGTGCTGACATTGTATTGTCCGTGCTAGTGTACAAACTGGTTGTATTATTGTGTTCGGAACTATGAACTAAATGTGCGAATTCTGAGCCTTTTTGCATGATGACAATGCCACATGTTGGCGCTAATTGCGGCATGTACTAATTTCATTATACGGAAGCATACAACCTCGAGTGATCAGTTTAAGCTGGTGCTTACCCGAGCTGTTAGCGGCTGGGCAAGTCAAGGCCACCGTGTGTCTATTGCCAACAGTTTATATGGCCCGACTACAAGGTTTTGAGTACATCAAATTGATTGGGCACTTAGGCCAATTCAAAGCCACCCAAACCATCTCGAAATATATCCTTTGCTGAAAAGATGATTGCGTGCTATAAGACTTGATATGATACGATTTTATGTCAATCAGTCAAACTCCCTCCAGTACTTTCCATGTTCGAATCCAGCGCTGCCCAAGTTCCTCGCTATGTTCGCTATGTATAATAAGGCGCAATATCAGTCACTTTTCTCCATTTCCAACTTCATTCTTTCAGATTCAGCGTAGGTATAGCCAGGTCAGGTGGACCATCGACCTTCAGTACAATATATTTTTACTACTCAGCCTATGAAAATGAATATTTCAACCCCACTTCGGACAAAAAACTTCCCATATTCTTGTTTCACAAGAAAAACCCTTAATTAGCCTTTCGTGGTGAGCAGAGTATATATTTTTTAGGGTACCAACTGCATTTTTTTGGAGGATGGGGTACGAACTACATTGTATTTTCACTAAGGACCTAGCGAAAAGATCACACATTCGACCCAACACTAGCCCAAAACCTTGCAAATTTAGCCTGCCGGGTCAGGTGGACTGCCGACCCCCGACATATTGAGTACATTGAATTTTCAGGGAGGAGGTTACTAGAAAATAGTACTGCATTCTACCCAATTGTGGCCCAAAACCTCGCTAATTTATCCTTCCAGGTTCAGGTTGGCTGTGGGCCGCCAACACTCAACACATTATTACTTGGTTTTTTAAGCTTGAACAACACTGAAGAAGTTTCGGTAAGGAGCCCATGATAAGAAGCCCATTGGTTCACAAGATTGGACCCAAGTTATTTTTTATTGCCGAAAATAGGCTTAATTTAGTATTTCCGTGCCATTCGAATAAAGTATAGGACAAGCTTCTCCTACCCATGTTGTATTTATACAGAGCATTTAGCATTTTTTATGGCAAGTCATCAGGGTCGCTCCGTTTCATTTTAAGTGATTTCAACATTTCTAAATGTAATATTTTCTAGTAGTGGCATAGATGGTTCTCGCATACTGGAAGCACACGCGGTTCCCATTTGTTGAAGTCTTGAGTTAGATTCCTAGTTTTTTCAATATAAATATATAATATATAGTATAATCTCTGTTGTTCTTTTATGTTTTTTCTAGCATACACACGTTTCTTACACAGAGAAGGCTGACATCTAGGACCCAGCAATGTTGCCAAGGTCCAAACAGCGGAGTCCATCATACACACTTTACATTTGTAGAGAAGCTAACATGTTGGTCCCAATAGAGACCTTATATAGATGTTGCATCGAGCAATCAATGTTTCATTTACAGAGAGGCTGATATGTGGGACCTAGCAGCGCGACTTTATACAGATGCTGCATCGAGCAATGTTGCCAGTTCGAAATAGGGAGGCGGGAGCGAGAAAAAAGTTCAGCATGCACACGTCTCTTGTAATGAGAGGCTGAAATGGGGACCCAGCAGCGTGAGCAAACGGCATATTCGTTGAGCAACGCTATCTAGTTCGGAATAGGATAGCGCTAGTGACAAGGGTTTAACTCATTAATGCCCATTGTTATGGACTTGGGTTTTAGAGAAGGAGGGAGCGCTAGAGACATCTATCGGCTAGCAAACAAGCACACAGGAGACTCGAAGATTTACCCAGGTTTAGGCCTCGTAGAGGTCCCTACTCCTGCTTGTCTGCTCGTGGAATTATCAAAGGAATCGAGGATTACAATGGTGCGTAGATGCAATCTGGCAAGGGTTGTGGAAACTAGGGTTGTGTGTGTCCTCCTCGGCGCCCCCTCCTAGCCTTTATATAGATAGGCTAGGTCTCGGGTAGCAGGTCGAGTCGGTTACAAGTTAGGGTTCTCCCCTTCAAACTTTCTATCTTTAGCTTCTTCTTGTTCTTCAAGCAATCGAGAGTTCGCAGGTTACTCGAGTCCTTCATTTGGGCCCTAGCGACACCGTGGGCCTTTACATATTTAGGCCGTATATACCAAGCTTGAGTACCTGTAGGGTATACCCATGTCAATAGCCCCCGAGTGTCTAGTGGAATCGCAGATTCGACTGGACACTTTATGAAGTCTTTCGAGTGCACGACTTAGTACATTTTTCGACTGCTTGTCCATGTCACAAGGATTGTTGGTGTGCGTGCCTGATTCGACTCGAATCCGAAAAAGTGCTGGTGTAATTCGACTCAAGCCACGGAGGTCTTACATGAGTCGAATTCCAGTATATGGGTGTGAGCACTCGATGCGTCCATCAAGGCATATTCATCGTACCTGTAGGCACGGATATATTTCTGGTAGTGCGCAGCAAATGCGTTGCCAGGCCTTATTCAGGTCTTACCTTCACGCTGTAAGCGCGTCATCCGAATTTTATCATCGCGGAGACGATTCGGGTAACCCAGGATACGCAGTCTCTTTGTAGGAAAAATTTATGAGGCGGTGTCGCCATAAACTTCGAGTGTGGATGTTATCAACACATAGTACTTTGTACAAATAATCATAGGGTGCACGACCAGCGCTCCCTATGGGAGTAGCCCCCAAGTGTCTGGTTGAGTCGAAGACTCAGGCAGGGACTAAATAACTTTTGCGAGTGCTGTCGTCTTTTGTTTGCTTGTTTTAGTCGAAATTTACTTTCGGCGATCCCTATGGGAGTAACCCATGTCCATAGTCGAATCATGCTTCGAGTGGTTGGGTTTGCTTTGATTGCCCATGCTCCTAAAAAAGAAGAAGAAAGAAAATCGTAGGGTGCGCGACCAGCGCTCCCTATGGGAGTAGCCCCCGAGTGCTTGGTGGAGTCGAAGACTCGAGCAAGAACTAAAGTAATCAAAGTTTTCTGCTGTGTAGCTTTTGATGACGTTAGTGCTGACGATTTAATGACCTCAGTTGCCCGTGTAAGCGAGTTTGACGGGACGTGACGAGCGGTGGGTCCCATTCCCTGACTCTGTTTTGACCGTGCGTGCCTAATCTTTATTTTAACTGTGCCTCCTCGATTTCCGCACGTAATGGGAGTAGTGGGGGGATGGTTCGTGTTTCAGCTCCTCCACGTGTCGAGCAGGATGAATGCCACGCGTCCAGTAGGGTTTTTCTAAGCCGTTGGATTGCATCTTCCAGAGGTTAAGTAGTGGCGCTGCGACGGTAAAATTCACATCTGCTTTCGCTCATCTTTTGCCTTCATCACCATTGCCGTTGCTCTCCCCGCTTTCTCGCTCTTTTTCCTCCATGGCTGGACCAGCTCCGCATTTCCCAACTACTTTCTCGGTCGCATCACCGCCAGGCAATGGGGAAGAAGAAGGGAGGTGTTGCGGCGATTCATGCTACCGCTGCTGCGGTGAAGAAGAAGGGCTCCGCTGGCATTCAAGGGCTACCGCCGGAAGAAGAAGGGCACAGGCACCCGCATCATCAATGGCGCATGGCATCCATCCATCATCAAGTCCTCTGATCTTCGTCTTCTTCGTCAAGATGGAGTGCTGTCCGCCGCAGTCACCGACGCACGCGTCCCTGGCGGTGAGATAATCCCTTCTCCTCCCGCTGGTTTTCGAGTGATGTTCTTGGCGTTCATCTTTCGTGGTCTCTCGTTGCCCCTGCGTCCTTTCTTCAGGGGCCTCCTTTGTTTTTACGGGCTTCAGCTCCATCAGCTGTCCCCAAACTCTATCCTCCATATCTCTTGCTTCATCACCCTCTGCGAGTGCTGGCTCGGAATCGAGCCTCACTTCGGCCTCTTCAAGCGCCTCTTCAAATTGAAGCGCCAATCTGCATCTGGCTCCTTAGTCTATGATGTAGGCGGCTGCGGAATCCACATCGATCCATCTGCCACCTATTTCGACATCAAGCTGATGAAGTCCGTCCAAGGGTGGAGGGACAAGTGGTTCTACGTTCGTGACGGACTCGCACCTTTCGATCCCGCGACACCGTGCAAGAGGAGGCACTCCTGGAAGAATGTAGTCATGCCTGACGAGTCTGCGGAGACAGATGTGCGACCTCGAGAGTCGCATAGGCAAAGAGGACGGAGGCTGCGCCCTCATTCGCACGTGGTTGCACCGTCGCGTCCAGCCCCTACAGGCCAGAGTCCATCCCATGATTTAGTGGGCTGGCGCTGACGATGTCACTCGCGTGTCTGCCGATGGCTTGTCCGCGAGTGAGGTGGATAAAAGGGTTCGACTGGTGACCACATACACCGTCAAGGATGTGCTCCCTAGTGAACCAGTCGTTCCCCCGTTCGACGCTTCTAACCCTCCTCCTGAGGTACGATTGTGCTACGTAGTAGCTTAGTTTGTTGATTGCTTCTTTGCTGTTTCTTTGCTTTTGTGCTGAATATGTTGTCTGTATACAGGATTGGGCGGTGTCACCCTGTATGCTGCCTCTTCCTGAGGGGGTTATCCCTCCCGAGGACTTTGAAGAGGACGAGTCAGAATCGACCGTCCTATCCGATGTGGAAGAGGAAGCCCCCGAGTCGGGTAGTCCAGATACTCGCAAGCGTTCGTGCAGCGAGGATTCCGATGCATCATCTCCTTCGACTCCGGAAGGTGCAGGCGTTGGTGCGGGGTCGCCAATCCCTGCCATTCCTGTGAGCGCCGTGGCGCCATCTTCTCGCAAGAAGATGCGATTGCCAAAGGAGTCTTCGTTAGAGTCGGGGGAACCAACCTTTGACTTTGATAAATTTGATTGGTAAGTATTTGGTTTGTCCTTTCTGATTCTTCATTGGCTTTGCCTTGTGCTTGATGTTGGTTTTGTTTTTGCAGTCAAGAGGCGTCGTCATCTTCTGGCGACGTCCAATTTTTGAAAGAATCAAGAGTCGCAACCTCAAGGGCCAAGAAAGAGGTCGAGCGTGCTCCTTCCCCTCCATTGGCGGCCTACTCCGGGCCAACTCTTCCAGTTCTCCGCATGAAGGGGAGAATCGAATGGTTGCCCGGATGACTACACACCAATCGACTTCGGAGTCATTGGAGGATCATGTAAGTGTAGGATTTCTTATTTTGATGTTGCAGTCAATGTTATCTATGCCATCTGCTGATCCCTTGTTGTGTGATAGCCCCTTGTGAAGGAAGCCGCTCACTTGGCAGAACAAGTGGTTGCGATGGGTCGTCAGCATGCAATGCTGGAGACGCGTCATCGCGTGGTCGAAAGTAAGTGTTCTTCACTTCCTCTTCTTCTCCTTTTTTATATGGTCGACTGATAGTCAATCCCTTTTGTTTTGTAGCTGAACATAACGCCCTCCTGCGCAACGCTGCCACCATGGAGAAAACACTCGTCGCAGCTGTGAAGGGCCGCGCTGAGGCGATCTCGGTGCGTGACGAGGCTCAGAGGCGTGAAGAGGATCTGCGTGCCTCCATCGGGGCCAGGGAGAAGTTGTTCGAAGAACATCTTTTCTCGATTGCCAAGGCCCTCTCGAAGATTTACCGGCGTGCCTCCATGTCAGCTAGAGAAGAAAAAAATTCCATCATACCCACGATTCTTCTAATGTGAGGCTGACATAACGGACCCACCAGCCTGAATAAAACGGTTGATGCAACGAGCAACACTCTCAAGTTCAGAACACGAAGGCACGACGGAGGGTAAAAAATGCATCATACCCACGTTCCTTCTAATGAGAGGATGACATGTGGGTCCTTGCATTGTGATTAAATGGTAGATGCATCGAATAGCACTATCAAGTTCGGAACAGGGTAGCGCGAGCCAAGGAAAAAAAATCCATCATACACATGTTTCTTCTAATGAGAGGATGACATGTGGGGCTTAGGAGGTTGGTTAAACGGTAGATGCGTCGAGCAGCACTATCAACTCGGAACGGGGTAGAGCCAGCGAAGGAAAAAATTCCATCATACACACGTTTCTTCTAATGAGAGGATGACATGTGAGTCCCAGGAGGTTGATTAGACGGTAGATGCATCGAGCAACGCTATCAACTTCGGAACAGGGTATCGCAAGCGAAGGAAAAAATTCCATCATACACACGATCCTTCTAATGAGAGGTTGACATGTGGGACCTAGCACATTGACTAAACATCAGACGCCTCGATCAACATTATCGAGTTCAAATCAGGGAGGCGCGACCGAAAAGTATGGTCTGCTAGAGTTCATAAACCACCACTAGAGTCATTTCATGTGTGTTCTTTTCATAAACCATCACTAGAGTCATTGCATGTGTGTTCTTTTCATAAACCACATGGATCCACTAGAGTTCATTGCATCTGTATTCTTTTCATAAACCACATGGATCCACCAGTGTCATTGGATGTGTGTTCTTTTCATAAACCACATGGATCCACCAGTGTCATTGGATGTGTGTTCTTTTCATAAACCACATGGATCCACCAGTGTCATTGCATGTGTGTTCTTTTCATAAACCACCACTAGAGTCATTGCATGTGTGTTCTTTTAATAAACCACCACTAAAGTCATTGCATGTGTGTTCTTTTCATAAACCACATATGGATCCACTAGAGTCATTGCATGTATGTTCTTCTCCTAAACCACCACTATAGTCATTACATGTGTGTTCTTTTCATAAACCACCACTAGAGTCACTACATGCGTGTTCTTTTCATAAACCACATGGATCCACTAGAGTTCATTGCATTTGTGTTCATTTCATAAACCACATGGATCCACTATAGTTCATTGCATGTGTGTTCTTTTCATAAACCACATGGATCCACTAGAGTTCATTGAATGTGTGTTCTTTTCATAAACCACATGGATCCACCAGTGTCATTGGATGTGTGTTCTTTTGATAAACCACATGGATCCACCAGTGTCATTGCATGTGTGTTCTTTTCATAAACCACATCTAGAGTCATTGCATGTATGTTCATTTCATAAACCACATGGATCCAACAGTGTCATTAGATGTGTGTTCTTTTCATAAACCAAATCTAGAATCATTCCATGTGTGTTCTTTTCATAAACCACATGGATCCACTATAGTTCAATGCATTTGTGTACTTTTCATAAACCACATGGATCCACTAGAGTCATTTGCATGTGCGTTCTTTTCATAAACCACATGGATCCACCCAGGCAATTTGCATGTGTGTTCTTTTCATAAACCACATGGATCCTAACCTTAGGAGAGCCCTAACCTTAGCCCCCAATGGTGGCTGTTGGATCGAGTCGTCTAGAAGGCATGCCCCAAGATACTTGTTCTGCATCACGATTGTTACACACCATTCGATCGGGGCGCTTGGACAATTGCGATGGTTCTTTGTAAGAGAGATCCGCGAGTAGGAGATTCTGTGACATGATTGGCCATGCTTACCGTCCGCTTGTTGTGGACAAACTGGCAATACCACGCGCTCCCACTTCTCTTCTTTCCCCTCGAAGCCTCTTTCCCCACCTGCATGCAAATGGCACAGACACAATTTGTTGTCCCCCATCCTCCCGTCCGCCGCCGGCACGCTGCCCTCCCCGACCAGCATGCAGGATATCTATGAATAAATAAATGGAGCTTGCAAGTATGAACAATGGTTTATGATTATGAACAATTAGATTCTCTCTTATTCATCTTGTTAAGTTAAGCAGTTCATTTGGGCCAGGTGCAAAAATTTAAGCCACAAACCGTGTTTTTTGTGTTTTGTGCATCAAATGCCACAAATGTTGGTGTTACCTGCAATTTTCTCTACACATTCTACACATTCGTGTTCTCCTAGGGATAATTATATACAATGAGGTTATGATTCTACTACTAGTATCATCCTATACATTCGCTTGCTCCCAGGGGTCGTACACTGGTGTGCACATCCATTGTCCGTAATTAGTGTGCGTGCGCAGGCGCAGGCGCGTGCCCGTGCTAGTTTGATCAAACGCGGTTGCGGTTGCCGTGGCTGTGTGCATGCTGTCGTCTCATTTCCAGACACTTCGCTAGGCTTTCACAGGCGTTTTTTTAAATGCATGTCTTTGGAACTGCTTCCTCTGCCAGTTAACAGGACCAAGACCACACGAACGCCATCATCCATGGCCAGCAAGAAGCAGCAAGACTCACCGTGGGCTCCCTGAGGGACTCGTCCATAAGAGAGGTGACATCTTCCTTTTGACGGACGACTTTGACTACTACGCCGCCTTCCGGGCAATATGCAACGCCTGGCGCGGCTGCACAGAGGAGCGCTTTATGCCAGCCAACTGGATTGTTTTGTAGCACCAGTTATTGGAGGAGTATCCGGTAGACGACGCCGCCATCATGCTGTTGAACGCGAGAACTGGCCGCCACCTTGATAAGAAGATTAGTCGGGGTTATTCGCAGGTGCTTTGTTGATATTCATCTGTATGTATCCTTTTTTTTTGCATTCACCTGCTATACTATCTGTTTTTCAAGTTCTATTTCTTTGTCTACTAGTTGGTTTACTTTGATTGAATCTCAGTTTGTTTACCTTTACTAAATCTCTGTTTCACCTCTTGAAGGTACTTTTATTTGGGTAACACATCCGGCGGCATGCTTGTGCTTGGACAGAGAGTGCAGCCGTACAAGACCCGGTTGTACAACCCCTTCTCGGGTGCTATCAAGAGCCTGAGGGTGGAGATACCGACCGAGCAGGTGGCTTCTGTCGTTGTGACGATGTTCCCGTCGTTGATGGTGTTTACGTCAAACCATCTGCACAACAACATTCTGTTGGCAGATGAGGGCATGGAGGAAGGGAGACGCCCGGTCTTTGGCGAAGGGCCATACTCGCCGTATGACTTCGTGGAACTCTGGAGCATGACTTCTTATGCCGGTGCTGTTTTCATCATAGATAGATACGTGTCTGTTCTCTCGACTATGTGTGGTGCTGCTCATGGAGATGTCTAGCTCCAGCGCTCCGCATGGACCCTAGAGATGCATCCCATTGTTGCAGTCCCTGTTCCGGGGTGCCAGTTCCCAGAGAACCGTTTTTACCTCGTCGAGTCCGACGGAGAATTGTTGTTCGTTGTGAGTAGACCGGTCTATGGTGGCAGGCCGGTTGTTTACCGGGTTGATACCTAGAACCGTGTCCTTCAGCCAGTCAGAGGCATCAGAAGTCGTGCTCTCTTTGTTGCTGACAATCGGTGCGTCTGCGTCAACAGCGCCAGGGTACCCACAGTGCGGCAGGTAGCATATACTATGCGGACCAATCCGAGATTGGATCTTACAACTTTGAGGCTCTTGCGTGGGAAGAGGAGCCAAGGGTTGTATATGGGTATGGAGTAGGAGGATTACAGATCAATGACCATCCTTTCGAACACGTAAGATTGCTAGAGGAGTATTGCAGAATTTATGAGCATTCTGAGCTAGAGATGGTGCCGCCTTATGATGAGGATGGTAAGAACCACTACGATTACTACGATCGCTATTTGTCAAATTGATGGTTCATGTGGGTCTGCTCCTGATGTATTCTCTTCAGGTCAGCTCTTTGTGTGTTAAGTTTTTTGTAGTGGACGTCTATGAATTTTGCAAGTTCTATGCGGTGCCCGTGTAATACAATGGATGTTCTCCCTATTTCTAGAAGATCGTGTGTTGTACCTCTTAACAATTTAACTGTTTTTTCATGTTCATGTAGTAATTCTGATAGACGTTGGGTTTGTAACAATCCTCAAACAACTTACAACTGCGAATTATAGCAGATTATTACAATCCTTAGTAAACTTGACAGTAATAAAATGAGGCATAAAATTTGCACTCGCACTAAACACAACCGAAATTGAAATATCTAAACCCAGATCACCTACTATAAATAGTGATAACTCACCCACAATTAGCTAGAACTACTTCTTCCTTGGTAGTAGGATCTGCCATCGTCCATGCTACTCAGCTCGTCGGTGGCGGAGGCGGGCTAGAGCCTCGCAACAGCGGCGGAGGCGTGTGGGCTAGAGCCTCGCAACGGCGGCGGAGGCGTGCGGCATTGGACACAGGAACATCGAATGGGCATAGAAACTTGGGGTCGGAAGTAAAATGTCTAAAGGGATCGTTCTGCTTGGAGGGTTGATTTCGATGTTGCCGGTGCTAGGAGAAAGGAGGGAGAGGATTTGTGAAATTGGTCAACGCACCAAGCCACTTAGTTCCTCGATTTGACTAAGAGGTTGCCGTGTTGGCGCTCGCGTCATGGACAAACTACTGACATGTGGGTCCCGACCATCTACTTCACGGGGCAGTTTAATGGAATGTTCGAGTTTGGTAGGTGTGAGATGAGTTTGCCTCGAAATGGCCCCTCTCGGTAGTTGGAGCCCAACTTTGCGAAATGTGGCAATTTCAGGCTACTTAGGTATCATGATGCACTCGCCCGGGAACTTTCGGGCCGCAAACCAACAAGCCCCATAAGATGGGCATCGCTCACCTCCATGGTCAAAGGGAAAATCCCATGCTCGACCGTCATGTTGCCATCTTGTAGTAGTGGTGGAAGTAGGCTCATGTTGTTGTCAAAAGCGGTGCTTCGATCGACTTAATCACATATGTGGCCTTGGCTTCCTCCACCTTTAAGTGTAGAATCTTGACTTGGCGCTTTCTCATCCTCTTCCATGACCACCTCGCCTTGTGTAGACATCATCTTGACATACTTTTCCAACTTGGACAAGTAGAGGTCTTGGTCCTCATCCATGAAGTTGCATGCGTCATCTAGGACGTCAAGTCTTGGCATTGAAGCTTGATGGCGTGGAAGAAGGCTTGCTCTTGGTGCCATTTTGGTGGTGGCACTAGTAGTTGAAGGTGCCTTATGATGGTGTCGACGGAGGTCATTGGTGTGCCTTGCCAAAGGTTGATGTAGGTAGTACACTTGGTCATCCACATGATGCTCGCGACGATGCTCCCTTTCCTTGGCACTCTTCTTGTTCTTGTGGCGCGTTCTGGAGGTAGACTCGTTAATTTTGGCAAGCAGGATCATGTTCTTGGAGAAGTGTCCTCCATGTCGCGCTTGAAGTTGTTGAGAGCACTTCCGACCGTGTCCATTTGATGGTGGACCTTGGCGCTCTCATAGTGAAGGCTCTGTCTTGGTCGACATGACTTGAGGAGCTTGTCATTGTCGTCCTTGAAGTCGTCCATGTTTGGGGAGTTACTTTTGTTGTAGAACTCCATATCACCCAAGCACGTGGAGCCATTATCGGTGTAGTGCTCCATCATGTCATCCATGCTTGTGCAGGAATATGGATGGTGCCTCATCGTTGACTCTTCATAGAAATCAACCTCAGTTCTGGAGTCCCTAGACATGATTCACATGTATATGGAAGTGGTAGGTGGGGTAGGGATGCTACGTTAAACCTTACTTTACCTTGGAAGATAGTATCGTGTAAGTGGCCACACTTGAGAGCAATCAAAACCAAGTAAAGTGAAGTTCATGCGGAACACCAAAACCAACTAACCACTAAAAACACACACACAGCTTATGGTGAATAGGTATGGAAGGTGGCATGTCCAAGAACAATCTGAATCAAGATATTGTAATGGCAAGTAAAGAACCACTATGATCACAAAACAAAACAAGTAAATCCACAACATAAAAATTATGTACAAGGGAACCCACATGGTGGGATAAATGGGACATGTTCGATGGAGAAAGTGAGCTAAGAACCAAATGATTACCTAGCGAAGACTATAAGCTCGTGCACACAAGTGCAAGGAGAGACACTAGTTCGATTGCAATAAAATTGGTGGACTACAAGTTATACACAATAAGTACCACCGATATGATGTTCATGGATCTTGCGCTTCCTATTCTATGAGGCACTTGTTTGTTTCTTTTTTTCTTTTTTTCACTCTTTTTCTTTCTCTTTTCTTTTTCACTTGCCTCTTCCTTGTTCCAACAACTGTACAAGATAACTATATGAGATAGTGTGCTCACAACTTTTGCTCGGAATTATAAAAGGTATCAAATATGCATGACCCAAGCAATCATGGGAGGAATTAGTCTCAATAGGTGTTTGTTGGTTGCAAAGATAGTGTAACTCACAATGGAAAGCAAGTGGGGAGAAGTCCCGAAATTTTTATACCTTTCATCGCACCCTTTATTGTTCGAATCCGCCTTGCTCATGTAATTTGGATGGGGTAGATAGCATGAATCACTTGGATGATTATGTATAGCTCCATGTTATATTTGAAACGAGCTAAAGAACACCAAAATCTGAGTTTGGATGCAAAAGTTATGCTCAAAACATTGAGAAGCTAAAATCTGGGAATCTGTTGATTCTGTTCACATACGGGTAGTAGTACCGGGATTTTGAGCGGTAGTACCGGTCTTCCGGTGGGCTGGTAGTACCATTTAGGTACTTGGGAGGTCCGGTAGTACCTGTTGTTTTTGGGACACAAAGATTTGACGCGTTTTCACGATTTTGGGGCAATTTGGGTGGAACATCTTCAAGGAAAACACCAAACAAAGGGGTAAATGATGGAATTAGGCTATGGGAATGCAGGAGAAGGTAGATCAAAAAGTTTAGCAAGTAATCCACGGATAAAACCTACCAAAAATCACTCAAATCACAGATCGATGCAAAACATGAATTGGGCTATTTTTGGTGAATTTTTTAATTTATGGGTAAAAGACCTAATCGGTGAGAAATCTATGGAAACCAAGAGCTGCTGATACCAGATGATAAGGGGTGCCTGAAGGGTGGCCCGATCATCACGGATCTCATGGTCAAATCGATGGGAAAACGAGGGGAAAGGGAGAAGGTAGCAGAAGTGAACACACACCTCATGAAGAACACGATGAACACACACAAAACTCACATGATACAAGGCCAATTTCTCCTGCCGGCGACCACCGGTCTGATAGAATCCTCGCAAGGAAAGATCGTTCAACGTTCTCCCTTCGATCACAATGGAGATGGAAGAACACCTTGGAGATGGTATTGACAATGACACTCACGCACTAGTGTACATAGGCCTTGTACAACGATGGATGCGCGATGCAAGCTCCAATGAGGTTGGTGACGATAGGCAGTCCCCTTGGTAAAGGGGAAGAGGCAAACTAGAGATTCCACAAAGGGGTTGTCTTTATTCTATCATCTATGCCTTAGGGATACATGAGGGGTGGGGGCTCTATTTATAGGCCAGCCACATACATGGGGGTAGTTTGGGAATAGCACTAGGGTTTCAACATAAAAATGGGGTACATAGGCTGTGGCCTAGATCTGATGCGCATAGGCACTGCCAGGACCAGTACCAGACTTGACGACAGGTAGTACCGCTCGGGGGTGGTAGTACTGCAAGCCGGTACTGGGGCATCCAGAGGATATGGTGCGGGCTTCAGCAGAGACCGGTAGTACCGGTCATCAGGGGCCGGTAGTACTGGTTGGGGCTGTAGTACCGCTGGCTGTGGGTGCTAGTACCACTGGCATCTATCTTCTTCCATCACCTCTTCCAACATCCGTCTTGTCGGGCTTGATGCTTCGGGATTCCTTGCCTTCGTACTTGTCGGTGTGAACCTATCATGATCATGGGATGGAGTATGAAGTAGTATACCATTCAATAGGGTAGGAAGTGGACTCGCATAGAGAATAGGATTCACCTTTGAAGTCCATGATGACTTGGCATAAGTTGCAAACCATGATGTGGTAATGACCATGGGTCAGGCTACATCACACCATGTACATCTTCTCGATAGGAGTCATCATCATCTCCAAGCTTGGTGCTTCTTGATCCATGGAACCTAGCACATCATGTGAAAACAAACTAGAGGTAGAGGGTAAGTTGTTAGAAATCAAAATGGTCTCACATGACCCATCAACTTCCACTCTCAACTCAATCGGTGTATCACTCATGCCCTCCAAGTGGAAGCACTCAATCTCATGTATGGTGGAGTCACTCATCTCACTCTTATTCTCACTCAAGTGGGCTAAGTGGCTCTCAACTCACAGGGGATTGGTACACATCATCAGTCAAGCATATAGGGATAGGCTCAGTGTGCTCGACTCCATGTGCCTCATTTAGTGAAGGGAATATCCCATGCTCACCATTCTCGACCTTGACGCCTTCAAAGTTGGATGCCATAAGATGGCCATCGCTCACCTCCTTGGTCGAAGGGAAAGTCCTATGCTTGACAGTCTTGGTGCCATGTTGTAGTAGTGGTGGAAGTAGGCTCATGTTGTTGTCGATAGTGGTGCTCGGATCGAACTCATCACATATATGGCCTTGGCTTCCTCCATCTTGAAGTGTAGACTCTTGGCTTGGTTCTTGCTGATCCTCTTCCATGACCACCTTGGCTTGTGTAGACATCCTCTTGACATACTCGTCCAACTTGGCGAAGTAGATGTCTTCGTCTTCCTCATCCATGAAGTTGCATGCATCATCTAGGACATCAGGTTTGGGCGTTGAAACTTGATGGTGCGGAAGAAGGTTTTATCTTGGTGCCATTTTGGTGGTGGAACTACTAGTGGAAGGTGCCTTATGATGGTGTCGATGGAGGTCTTTAGCGTGGCTTGTCGAAGGTTAATGTAGGTGTCACACTTGGTTATCCACATGACACTCACGACATTAATCCTAGTCCTTGGAACTCTTATTGTGCTTGTGGCTCCTTCTTGAGGTAGACTCGTTAATTTTGGCGAGCAATCTCATGTTCTTGGCGAAGTTGTCGCCCATGTCCTTCTTGAAGTTATTTAGGGCTCTTTCGAATTTGTCCATTTGATGATGGACCTTGGCGCTCTCGAGGTGGAGGCTCCGTCTTGGTCGACGTGGCTTGAAGAGCTTGTAGTTACCATTCTTGAAATCTTCCATGCTTGGGGATTCATTGTTGTTGTAGTACTCCATATCACCCATGCATGTGGAGCCATTGTCGGTGTAGTGTTCCATCATGTCATCCATGCTTGTGGAGGCATATGCATGGTTGCTCATAGTGGATTCTTCGTAGAAATCATCGTCACTTCTGGAGTCCCTAGACATGATTCACAAGACCAAGTGGTGTATATGGAAGTGGTAGGTGGGGTAGGGATGCAACATCAAACCTTAATTTACCGTGGAAGATTGTATCGTGCAAGTGGACACACTTGAGAGCAATCAAAACCAAGTAAAGTGAAGTTCACGCGGAACACCAAAACCAACTACCTACTAAAAAACACACACACAAAGCTTATGTTGGATGGGTATGGAAGGTGGCATGTCAAGAACAATCTAAAATCAAGATGTTGCAATGGAAAGTAAAGACCCATGATGATGACCAAACAAAACAAGTCAATCCACAAGATATAGGAATTATGTACAAGGAAACACACACGGTGGGATAAAAGGACTCCACATGGTCATCATGATGAATTGGAAAATCAACACATGGGAATAAGATTGGAACATATGTAATGTCACAAGTATCATCCATAGCATGCAAATCCTCACAAGTCATCATGTCCACTAGTGGGATCATGGCATCATCAACACCCGTATTTTTACCTTGTTCATACCTCTCATATGAAGTGGGTGTTGTGATAGTATTGGCCTCCATGTGGGCGACTTCTTCATAATGTATGGGCATGGCATCATCTTCACCGACCATGTACATCTTCTTGGTAGGAGGCATCATCATCTCCAAGCTTGGCGCGTCTTGATCCATGGAACCTAGCACATCATGTGGAAACACACTAGAGGTAGAGGGTAATTCGTTACAAATCAAAATGGTCTCACATGACCCATCAACTTTCTCTCTCAGCTCAATCGCTATATCACTCATGCCCTCCAAGTGTAAGCACTCAATATCATGTATGGTGGAGTCACTCATCTCACACTTGTTCTCACTCAAGTGGGCTAGGTGGCTCTCAACTCACATGGGATTGGTACACATCATTACTCAAGCATATAGGAATAGGCTCGGTGTGCTCAACTCCATGGGCCTCATTTGGTGAAGGGAACATCCCATGCTCACCATTCTCGACCTTGACGCCTTCAAAGTTGGATGCCATGAGGGTAAAGCTGCTTTATTATGGACTGCTTTCAAAAATAGAATGGGCACTTCTGATAATACCACCATGCATTTTAACCTGGAGGATTTCTTTCGAGATGGAATCAGCTCAAACTCAAGAGAAAATTTGGAAGCCCCTTTTCTAGACAAAGAAATTGATGATGTAGTGAAGGAACTTCCCAATGAATAGTCTCCTAGACCAGATGGCTTTAATAATGAGTTCATTAAATGGTGTTGTCCTATAATTGGTAGACATAAAAAACATGATTCATGACTTCTATGATGATAAAATCTCTCTTGAGAGCATCAACTCCTCTTGCATCACACTGATTCCTAAAAAGAGTTGCCCTGAGACTCCATCTGACTTCAGACCCATATCTCTTCTCAATAGTGTGTTAAAGATCATCACTAAACTCCTGGCAAACAGATTGCAAAAGATTATTTTAAAACTTGTCCATAAAAATCAATATGGATTTCTTCAACAAAGATCCATTCAGGATTGCCTTGGCTAGGGGTTTGAATATCTATTCCAATGTCATCAATCAGAAGAGGAGATTCTTGTTCTAAAACTTGACTTTGAAAAGGCTTTTGACATGATTGAACATAATGCATTATTTGAGATTCTCAAGGCTAGAGGATTTGGAGAAAGATGGATAAAATGGATTCAGCGGTTATTTAGTTCTGGCACTTTATATATTTTGCTGAATGGTATTCCTAGGAAAAAAATTACTGCAAAAGAGGAGTCAGACAAGGTGACCCATTATCACCATTGCTGTTTGTCCTTGCTGCTGATTTGCTTCAATCCATCTTGAATAAGGCAATGAATCAGAATTTAATCTCTCCACCTCTCAACTGCCCTGCATGCCCTGACTATCCTGTAATTCAGTATGCTAATGACACACTCCTGATTATGAAAGCTGAGGCCAAAGAATTACTTTGCCTAAAATCTATTTGACATGGGTATACCCTACAGGTACTCGAGCTTGGTATATACGGCCTGAATACAGTGGAAGCCGATGGTGTCGCCAAGGCCGAAATAGAGAACTCGAGTAACCTACGGACTCTCGATTTCTTGAGGAACAAGAAGAAGCTAAAGATAGAAAGTTCAAAGGGGAAAACCCTAACACAGAATGACTCGACACATCTGTGAGACCTAGCCTATCTATATAAAGGCTAGGAGGGGGCGGCGAGGAGGACACACGCAACCCTAGTTTCCACAACCCTCGCCAGATTGCATCTGCGCACCATTGTAATCTTCGATTTCTCTGATAATTCCACGAGCAGACAAGCAGGAGTAGGGACCTCTACAAGGCCTAAACCTGGGTAAATCTTCGAGTCCCTTGTGTGCTTGTTTTCTAGCCGATTGATGCTTCCAGCGCTCCCTCCTTCTCCAAAACCCACTTCCATAACAATGGGCATTGATGAGTTAAACCCTCGTCAATTGGCACTGTCTGTGGGAATTGGGAGTGCTGATGTTACGGCTTCTTCGGCCCCATCAACTGCGATCTACAACTCCGCAACAGCGGAGATTCGCCAGCTCTTCGGCGCGTTCGACTTCACCGTCCACACACCAGCCACCCGCCCGGCTTTCGAGTCCGTGGGCGATGGAATCTGCCTGGCGATCAGGAGCTTCTGCTTCCAAGTGGGTCAAATGGGCACGCTTTGCATGCCTGACCAGCCGACAACACTATTGAATTCTCCAGCATCGTGGTTCCCTCCGCCGATTGGCACCCTCAGTGAGCTCAATGCCTCGACAACAGTCGAGAATACGGCCAGCGACAACAGTCACGAATCTGATCTGGGCGATCTGGCAACTGAAGATGGAGCCTACGGCTCTGGATCTGAAAGTTGTGGGAGCAGCAGCTTCCCCAACCACTTCATGTGCGCCGTCATCAACGCGGGCGATTCCTCCGCCAATCGTGACAACACGGGCAATGGTGGCCATGGAGCCGACCCGCCAAACGGTGGCATACCCAACGGCGGACCACCCAACGGCGGCCCTACCAACGGCGCCCCCGTTAATAATGGAGGGGCAGCCGAACCCCCTACCATGGTGAATGAGCAAACCGGCGATCACGTCGTGATCAGGCTCAACGATCTCGAGTGGGCCCGCTGCCGAGAAGCCCTACGAGGCCACCCTCTGCCTTTCGGCTCCCCACAAGAACAACTGATGGGCTACCATTGGCTCCTGAAAGAGGAATACAAACACCAACTGCAAATAGTCGCGGAACTCGAGGCGTGTAAAAAGGTGGCAGACGAATCGAGCCTCCGACGGGCTGGGCTCTCCTCCCACGGAGGATCCTCCTCCAAGTGCAACGAGTACGTTGCTAACAAGAGGCAATCTCGACTGACCCACCTCACCGAGAAAGAGCGTGTAGAAGCCGCAAAGGTCCTCGACTTCGGCTCCATGACGGTGGATACGCGTGGCAACGTGCTTCCAAAATCGCCGCAAGCCACGGTAACGGCGGCCACCATGTACCTCCTCAACAACTAGCCGCCAGCTGGAGACCCTCGAGCTGCCATGCACCAATCTACGATCGTAGGCTTGGGATTAATCGAAGTTGCTCTCGACAAAGAACCAATACTGGAGCCGAAGAAAGGCAAGGCTCTGGATCAATCTATTCCTCGCCCTCATCCAGCGACGACAGTCACGACCTATCTCGACGCCGCCGCTCACGGCGACACGACCACGACTACCACGCGCGTGATGACATCATGCAGTGCAAAATCGACAAATCAAGGGTGCGACGTGCCTGATCGACTGACTCAGAAGACGAAGATGTGGAGCTTTGTGGCGCTAGATGCTTCCGCAGGGCCATCAGACAAAAGCGAATGCCCAAGGGGTTTAAGCTCCCATCAGAGAACCCAAAGTTTGACGGTCTGCAGGCCCCGAAAATCTAGTTAGAGGACCATATCTCCTCCGTCAGGCTCCACGGCGGGAGTCGAAGCACGGCCATGCAATGCCTGCAGCTACAGCTACAGAGCACCGCCCAGGCATGGCTCAACAACCTCCCACGCGGATCCATTCGCAGTTCGGAAGAGCTGGTTTACAGCTTTGTGCACAACTTCAAGGGCACCTACAAAAGGCCCGCGTCAATCAAAGAACTGAGGTACTGTCAGCAAAGGTCGGGCGAATCGCTACGCTCGTACATCCAGAGGTGGTCCATCATCAAGAACTCCACAGAAAATATCTCGGAGGATCGCGCAATCGACGCATTCAACGGTGGCGTTCACCGCATAGAGCTCAGCGAGGAGCTGGGCCGCTCGAAGCCCAAAACCATTGACCACCTGATGGAAATTGCGAATCGGTGGGCAGATGGAGAAGATTCGGTGAAGAATCGCGTTCACTCCAATGAGGAAGCAGAACTCGAATTTAGACGTGACCGCCGAAGCAAACGTCGAATGCGCATCTACGATGACTGCGACGACATCAATATGGTCGCAGCCGGCTACACCGATAGACGCTATGACAACCGCAACAGCGGCTACCGCAGTGGTGGATACCACGACTCCGGGAAAACCACGCAAGTATGGCAGCGCCGCACTCATGATGAGGCGCCTGCCGCATCCATTGAAGACAAGCTATCCGGGCCATGCACCGTGCACTTCTACATCGACAAGCATGATGGCAAAAATAAATCCAGCCACCTCCTCAAAGACTGACATGAGTTCCTCAAAATCCATGAGGGCCTGGCTCAGATGAATCACGACGCAGTCAATAGGGGCTACGGAGCCGCCCCAGGCACTATGGCACATGGAGCTCCTCCACCACCACCCGGACCACCGCCAAACGCAGCTGCGCCTCACCAGCATCACGGAGGTGAGCCTTACCCGTGGGCCATGGGCACCATGATGATCCAAAAGGGTCGCCCCTCCAACCGGGTGCAAAAGGCCATCACTCGCCAAGTCAATATGGCGACAAACTCGCCACCATCTACCACTGAGTACCTCCGTGGAAGCGACTCCTGCATCACCTTCGACAAGCGCGACCATCCGCGCCAAGTACCTCATCTAGGCCACTGTCCTCTCGTACTCGAGGCACAAATTGGGGGTTTTGACATGAACCGCGTCTTCATGGACGGCGGAAGCGGCATCAACCTTATGTTCGCAAGTACCTTACGAGCAATGAGGATCCCTCTAACCTTCCTAGAGGCCTCGGACACGACATTCCACGGCATCGTCCCAGGCAAGGGCGTATACCCCCTCGGCAAAATCAACCTCGACGTCATCTTTGGCATGCCGAAAAACTTTCGACGCGAGCGCATCGACTTTGAAGTCGTCGACTGGCCCTAACAGTACCACTGCATCCTCGGACGTGTCGCGTTCGCTAGGTTCATGGCAGTGCCACACTATGCCTATCTGCAGATGAAAATGCCAGGCCCTAATGGCGTCATCACAATCAACGGGAGCTTCGACAGGTTTGACAGTTGCGACAGGGAGTTCAATAGAATTTCCTAGTCCTTCGACATGCAGGAAGAACTCGCGAAACTAAAGGAGCCGACAGACAACAGTTTGCCTCCCCTGAGCCGGCCAAGTTCACCCGACCTATCCTTCGATTCATCGGTGCACACGAAGAAAGTGCAGGTCCACCCATCAGATCCCGCCAAGACGGCCCTCATCGCCAACAACTTGAGTCCAGCATAGGAACTCGTGCTCGTTGAATTCCTCCGTGAGCACTGGGAAATTTTCGCCTGGTGTCTAGCGGACATGCCAGGAGTTCCCAGGGAATTCGCCAAGCATGCACTCAATGTCAATCCGGAGACTGTCTGAACCAAGAGCAAAGGCAGTCAGAATGGAGATTAACAGACTCCTCGATGCCAAATTTATACGCGAGATCAAGGAAAGCACTTGGCTCGCCAACACGGTGCCTGTACCAAAAAAGGACACGGATATCTTGCGGATGTGCGTAGACTTCAATTCTTTGAATAAGCATTGCCCGAAGGACCACTTCCTGCTGCCACGAATCGACCAGATCATCGACTCCACCGCAGGATGTGAGCGCCTCTGCTTCCTCGACGCCTACTCATGAAGGGAATATGCCCGAGAAGCAATAATAAAGTGGTTATTATCTTATTCCATGTTTATGATAAATGATTATTTTACATGCTAGAATTGTATTTATCGGAAACATCAATACATGTGTGTTTAATAAACAAAAAGGGTTCCTAGTTATGCCTCCCTTATAGACTAGCTTGTTGATTAACAAGATGATCAAGGTTTCCTAATCATGGACATTGGATGTTGTTAATAACAAGGTCACACCATGGGTGGAATGATGTGATGAACATTCATCCGAAGTATAGCATTACGATCAAAGTCATTATGTTTATATTGCTATAATATCATACGAAGTAATCTTTATCCTTAGACCATGAGATCATGTTAATTGCTAACACCGGAAGAGTATCTTGATAACATCAAACGTCACACCATAACAGGGTGACTATAAAGGTGGGTTCGATTACGAAGGTGTTATGTTGAGGCTCATGGATCAAGAGTGGGATTTGTCCATCCTGATGACGGATAGATATACTCTAGGCCCTCTCGGTGATATCACATTGAAATAGCTTGCAAGCAAGTGATGTGATCACTAGAATGTTATATCACGGGAACGAGAAAAGAGTGCATGTCGGAAACGAGATCAAACTAGGTATGGAGATACCGATGATCGAATCTTGGACATGTAATATATCGCGAGACAAAGGGATTTAGTTACAAGCGTTAAAGGTTCTCACGATCACAGAAGTCATCGTTGAATGTGTAGGAGTCAGTATGGATCTCCAGGTCCCGCTGCTGATTATTAATCGGAGAGGGGTGTCGATCATGTCTGCATTATTCGTGAACCGTAGGGTGACACACTTAAGGGATACCGACACCATTTGGAGCAAATATGTTTCAGATAAAGATTTAAGAAAGTGTTGGAATTATTTCAATAGACACCGAAACTGTTTCGGGTGAAAATGTTGAAATTGGTTCTGCATGTAATATTGAAATGTTGCAGGGGGGTTTATGTGAATGTTTGTTAATTAAAGTAATTAACAAAATTCTTAATAAAATAATAAAAGAGTTTTATTAAATGAGAGAGCATTAAATTTGGAGAAGTTTAATGCATTTAAAGTGGAGACTTTAAAAGAGAATGTGAAGGGGCATTTTAATGTGGAGGGGTTACCACCACATGAATGGAGGAGGTGAAGGGTCACCCCCTCCATGCGCCGGCCATGAAGGAGGGGCACCCCCTCCTCCTATAAAAGGCCACCCCCTCCTCATTTCTCACGCACACCTCCTTGTGAAGGATCTCTCTCCCCCTCTAGTATTATTCCCCCATGGTCTCGGATTAGCGAGATACATGTTCCCGATGGCTTTATCTAGAAAGGAGTTGCTGCTTCCGCTGCTTTCTTGGAGCGAGGGATGGAGGTTGTCGGGGTACCGGACATGTGTGCGATCACGAATGCACCGCTGCTTTGTGGTGCTGGAGCTGGATCTGATGGACGTGCTGATGCCGGACCTGCTGGACTTTATCACGATCTTGAGATCGGCAAGTGTACGACTACATCAACCACGAGTTCCTACTCGTTAACAAAGCTCGTTGTCTACGAGGGTAAGTTCTCGTTGGATGTATGTCCACCTGTTGTTTTGTACCTAGTAGATAGATCTTGGCGTGTAGTTCACACCGTAGGAAATTTTTTGTTTTCTATGCTGCGGACCCAACAGTGGTATCAGAGCCTGATCTATGTGTAGGTTCTTAGCACGGGTAGTACACATATGTTGATATGTGGGCGATGGTGATCATGTTATTGCATCTTCTATGTATTTTGGATATTGGTGGCATAGTGGGATGAAGCGGCCCAGACCAACCTTACATGTCATCGTACATGAGACCGGTTCCACGACAGACATGCAACTTGTTTTGCATAAGTGGCTGGCGGGTGTCTATCTCTCCTACTATAGTCAATATCTGATTTACAACGAGTTGCTAATGACTTAGTTATCCTTGTTGTGGTTCATGTTCGTAGGTGAGAACGGTTCTATCTCCGAAAGCCCTAAGCCATGTAAAACTTGCAATTGATAAATTAGAGGCGTCTAGTTTAGATCGTTGCTGGGCTAGTGTATTGATATGGTATTGTTGTAAGTAGATGTATGGTAGATGATGGGTTCGTAGCATGGAAAACAATAATTTTCTACCGCAAGAACGAACAAACCCAGATCTAATCTAGATAAAAGCCAAGATCTAATCTACTAGACATGAGGACGAGATAGATCGGTACTAACCCTCGTAGAACCGAAAGCGTTAACGAGATTAGATCTCGTGGATGATGTAGTCGATCACTTGCCGATCTCAAGATCGTGTGGACGATCCTTCCGGCGTTCGCAGCGCGTGACGCTTCCAGGCGGTCCTGCGTGCTGAGTCGAAGCAGACCTTCCTCTCCCGTTCCGGTGACGGAGGTAGTAGATCTTCTCCACGGAATCCCAGCAGACAGGCGTGGTGGTGGTGGTGGAGATGAGAATTCTGCAGGGCTTCGCCTATGCCTGTGCAGAAGAAACATGGAGGAGAGAGGCGGCTGAGATTGGGAGTTATGAGACAAGTTTTAAGAGGGGGCGCCCCCTCCCTTCTATTTAAAGGAGGGAGGTGCGCCTGGGGAAGGGGAGTCCTAGTAGGACTCCCTCCTCCTTGGGCCAGCGGGTTGGGGGGAGGAAACCTCCTCTCCCACGAATCCGTGTCTTGCCCCACTTGGTTTCTTTGATCCCTTTCTTGGTTTTCAAGCAAACTCCAAGAAATCCTATAGAACCTTCTAGAACATTCCGAAACCTTCTAGAATCTCCATACAAACACTCCGGAACATTTCCTAACTTAGAAAATGATCCCCAATATATGAATCTCATTCTCCGGACCATTCCGGATCTCCTCATGATGTCCCGGATCCATTCCGAGACTCCGAACAACATTTGGTCTCCAACGCAAATTCCATATCTACTTCAAACAACTTCGAACCTTAAGTGTGTCACCCTACGGTTCGTGAATATGCAGACATGATGAAGACACCTCTCCCATCAATAACCATCAGCGGGATCTGGAGATCCATAACGGCTCCCACATACTCAACGATTACTTCGTGATCGATTGAACCATTTTACATACGAAACCAATTCCCTTTGTCTCGCGATATTCTACTTATCCGAAGTTTGATCATCGGTATCTTCATACCTAGTTCTTCCTCGTTACTGATAAGTACTCTTTACTCGTTCCATGTTATGTCATCCCTTGTGACCTAGTCACATGCTTGCAAGCTATCTAGATGACATTCCACCGAGAGGGCCCAGAGTATATCTATCCATATGGATGGACAAATCCCAATCTTGGTCTATGCGCTTCAACACATACTTTGAATACCCAATGACACCTTTATAACCGCCCGATTCTGAAGCAGCGTTTGATGTCATCAAAGTACCCATCCGGTGATGGTGATTAACATAACTTCATGGTCGAAGGATTAGGTTACTATGTATTTCAAAGCTTACAGCAATACGAACTTAATGACTTGATCTTATGCTACGCTTACTATGGGTGTGTGTCCATCACATCATTCTCCTAATGATATAACCTTGTTATTAATCACATCCAATGTCTATGATCAGGAAACCATGATCATCAATCAATCAACAAGCTAGTTCAACAAGAGGCTTACTAGGGACTTTTTTATGTTTACAAAACACACAAGTATTAGTGTTTCCTAATAATACAATTATAGCATGGGATGTAAACATTCATCATAAACACAAAGATATAATAATAACCACTTTTATTATTGCCTCTTGGGCATATCTCCAACAGTCTCCCACTTGCACTAGAGTCAATAATCTAGATTACATGGTAATATACCGAACACCCATGGCGTTCGGTTGGTCAAGCTTTGCTCTAGGGAGAGGTTTAGTCAACGGATCTGCTACATTCAGATCAGTGTGTACTTTGCAAATCTTTATGTCACCATCTTGGACATACTCGCGAATAGCATGAAAACGTAGTTTGATGTGCTTCAGCTTGCTATGTGACCTTGGCTCCTGTGCATTAGCTATGGCACCTGTGTTGTCACAGTAGATGGCCATCGGGTCTAATGCACTGGGAACCACGCCAAGTTCAGTAATGAACTCCTTCATCCATATGCCTTCTTGTGCAGCCTCCGAAGCATCTATGTATTCCGATTCAGTTGAAGATTTTGCCACAATGCTCTGCTTGGCACTCCTCCAGCTTATTGCAGAACCATTCAAAATAAATACGTATCCAGACTGTGACTTCGAGTCATCTGGATTGGTGTTCCAACTAGCATCAGTGTAACCATTTACAACAAGCTGTTCATCACCTCCATAAGAAAGAACCATATCCTTAGTCCTATTCAGGTACTTTAGGATATTCTTGACCGCTGTCCAGTGTTCCATTCCAAGACCACTTTGATATCTGCTAGTCAAACTAACAGCATGTGCTATATCCGGTCTCGTACACAGCATGGCATACATGATAGAACCTATGGCCGAGGCATAGGGAATTTTATTCATCTTTTCTCTATCTTCTGCCGTAGCTGGACTTTGAGTTTTACTCAAGGTCTTACCTGACAACATGGGCACGAACCCTTTCTTGCTCTCTTCCATTCTAAACTTCTTTAGAACTTTGTCTAAGTATGTACTTTGTGAAAGTGCTATTAGGCGTCTTGATCTATCTCTATAAATCTTGATGCCTATAATATATGCCGCTTCGCCAAGATCCTTCATCGAAAAACTATTATTCAAATAGGTTTTGACGCTATTAAGAAGTTCTATATCATTCCCAATCAACAATATGTCATCTACATATAGTACTAGGAATACTACAGAGCTCCCACTCACTTTCTTGTAAATACAAGCTTCTCCATAAGTTTGCATAAATCCAAAGTTTTTGATTACTTTATCAAAACGTTGATTCCAACTCCGGGATGCTTGCTTCAGTCCATAAATGGAGCGCTGAAGTTTGCATACCTTATTAGCATCACTAGGATCGACAAAACCCTTGGGTTGTACCATATACAACTCTTCCTAAATGTCACCATTAAGGAACGCCGTTTTGACATCCATCTGCCAAATTTTATAATCGATATGCAGCGATTGCTAACATAATCCTCACAGACTTTAGCTTCGCTACTGGTGAGAAAGTCCCATCGTAGTCAACTCCTTGAATTTGTCAGAACCATTTCGTGACAAGTCGAGCTTTATAGACGGTAACATTACCATCAGCATCTGTTTTTCTTTTGAAAATCCATTTGTTCTCGACAGCCTTACGGCCATCCGGTAAGTCCACCAAAGTCCATACTTGGTTTTCGTACATGGATCCCATTTCGGATTTCATGGCTTCTAGCCATTTATCGGAATCTGGGCTCACCATAGCTTCTTCATGCGTCGCAGGGTCATCAGTGTTGTCCACCAACATGACGTTCAAGGAAGAGTCATACCACTCAGGAGTGGTACGGACCCTTGTTGACCTGCGAGGTTCAGTAGTAACTTCGAAGTTTCATGATCATCATCATTAGCTTCCTCTCCAGTTGGTGCGGTGCACGAAACATCTTCGAGTTGCGCTACTCTCAACTCGAAGAAGGTTCAACAACCTCATCGAGTTCTACTTTCCTTCCAGTCACTTCTTTCGAGAGAAATTCCTTCTCCAGAAAGGATCCATTCTTAGCAACGAAAACTTTGCCTTCGGATCTATGATAGAAGGTATACCCAATTGTTTCTTTAGGGTATCCTATGAAGACGCATTTCTCCGCTTTGGGTTTAAGCTTATCAGGTTGTAACTTCTTTACATATGCTTCGCAACCCCAAACTTTAAGGAACGACAACTTAGGTTTCTTACCAAACCACAATTCGTACGGTGTTGTTTCAACGGATTTAGATGGTGCCCTATTTAAAGTGAATGCGGCTGTCTCTAATGCATAGCCCCAAAATGATAACGGTAAACCTGTAAGATACATCATAGACCGAACCATATCTAAGAGAGTTTGATTACGACGTTCGGACACACCATTACGCTGTGGTGTTCCCGGCGGTGTCAACTGTGAAAGTATTCCACATTTCTTTAAATGCATGCCAAACTCATAACTCAGATATTCACCTCCAGCGTAACGCGAAACTTAATCTTCTTGTTATGATGATTTTCCACTTCACTTTGAAATTCCTTAAACTTCTCGAAAGTTTCGGATTTATGTTTCATAAAGTAGACATACCCATATCTACTCAAGTCATCCGTGAAAGTGAGAACATAACGATATCCACCACGCGATGCTACACTCATTAGACCACACACATCGGTATGTATTATTTCCAATAAGTCTGTAGCTCGCTCCATTATTCCAGAAAATGGAGTCTTAGTCATTTTTCCCATTAGACATGATTCGCATCTTTCAAGTGATTCAAAATCAAGTGATTCAAGAAGTCCATCAGAATGGAGTTTCTTCATACACTTCACTCCAATGTGACCAAGACGACAGTGCCACATGTATGTAGAATTATCATTCAATTTTATTCGTTTAGCATCTATGTTGTGAACATGTGTATCACTACTATCGAGATTCAATAAGAATAAACCATTCATCTCAGGTGCATAACCATAAAAGATATTACTCATATAAATCGAACAACCTTTATTCTCAGACTTAAAAGAGTAACCGTCTTGCAATAAACAAGATCCAGATATAATGTTCATGCTTAACGCAGGCACCAAATAACAATTATTTAAATTTAAAACTAATCCCGATGGTAGATGTAGAGGGAGCGTGTCGACGGCGATCACATCAACCTTGGAGCCATTTCCAACGCGCATCGTCACCTCGTCTCTCGCCAGTCTTTGTTTATTCCGCAGCTCTTGTTTCGAGTTACAAATATGAGCAACCGAACCAGTATCAAATACCCAGGCACTACTACGATTACTAGTAAGATACACATCTATAACATGTATATCGAATATACCTTTCTTCTTGATGTTGCCATTCTTCAGATCCGCCAGGTATTTGGGGTAGTTACGCTTCCAGTGACCACCACCCTTGCAGTAGAAGCACTCAGTTTCAGGTTTAGGATCAGCCTTGGGCTTCTTAGCAGGTGCGGCAGCTTTCTTGCCGTCCTTCTTGAAGTTGCCCTTGTTCTTAGGCTTGCCCCATTTCTTGAAATTGGTGGTCTTATTGACCATCAACACTTGGTGTTCTTTCATGATCTCCACTTCAGCAGTTTTCAGCATGGACGATAGTTCAGGCAACGTCTTGTTCATGCAGTGCATATTGTAGTTCATCACAAAGTTCTTGTAACTTGGTGGCAGTGATTGGAGGACACGGTGAATCCCCAATTCATTAGGAATCGGTATCCCCAACTCTCGGAGTTTGTTTGCGTGCCCAGACATGGTGAGAACGTGCTCGCTAACAGAGCTACCCTCTTCCATCTTGCAGGTAAAGAACTTCTCGGAAGCTTCATAGCTTTCCATGGCCGTGCGAGTCTCGAATATGAGTTTGAGCTCCTTAATGATTTCAAATGGGTCATGGTGCTCAAAACGCTTTTGAAGCTCCGATTCTAAACCGTCTGAGGATGGCACACTGAGCGTGGAGTAGTGATGTTTCAGTGGCATAAACATTCTTTCGCTATCGGTGGCATCTTCGCAGGTGGGTCACCTAGCGGTTCTTGAGCACATAGGTCAACTGACCAGCCACGAGGGCGATCTTGATCCACGGAAATAGTCCGTGAAATTGCTTCCATTGTTCTTAAGCTTTTCTTTCTCTAGGAACGCATTGAAATTGATGGAAACGTTCGCCATTATCTACAACATATTTGCAAGTAGTTGAGACTAAGTTTATGATAAATAGTGTTCAAATTTAATTCTTAAATCAACTAAGTGAACTCCCACTCAAAACAACATCCCTCGCAGTTGTTTTAGTGATTACACGAACCAAATCCACTACACCAAGTCCGATCATCACGTGAGATGATGTAGCTTCATTGGCGAACAATCTTCATGTTCATCATATCAATCATATGACTCATGCTCTACCTTTCGGTATTCCATGTTCCGAGACCATGTCTGTACATGCTAGGCTCGTCAAGATTAACCTTAGTTTCCGCATGTGCAAATCTGGCTTGCACCCGTTGTATGCACACGTAGAGTCTATCACACCCGATCATCACGAGATGCTTCGAAACGACAAGTCTTAGCAACGGTGCCAACTAAGGACGAACACTTTATTACTTGATATTTAGTGAGAGGGATCATCTTATAATGCTACCGTCGCGATCTAAGCAATACAAGATGCATAAAGGATTAACATCACAGGCAATTCATAATTAGTGTGATATGATATGGCCCTTTCTTCTTATGCCTTTGATCTCCATCTCCAAAGCATGGACATGATCTCCATCATCACCAGCATTACGTCAAGGTCCGTGGCGTCGCTTCATGGTTGTTCATCTTCACTAGCAACTATTACAACTACTTGGAACAAAGCTATTACAAGATGTATCGACACGCAGGTCTTAACAGAATTAAAGACAACCATTAGGCTCCTGCCGGTTGCCATATTACAACAAGGATCATTGCATACATCAAATACAATCACAATCACATGTAGGCCATATCACATCACAAAACCCCTGCAAAAACAAGTTAGACGCCTCTAATTTTCTTTGCAAGTTTTACGTGGCTTGGGGCTTTCGACTAAGAACGCATCTTACCTCTTTAAACTGAACCACAACGTTGATACAAGTGCTATCAAGTGCAAAGTGTAGATTTGATCTATACTATGATGGGAGAGACAGACACCCGCAAAGCCACTTGTGCAAAGCAAGTTGCACGTCAAGCATGGAGCAAGTCTCATGTACGATGACATGTAATGTTAGCCCGAGCCGCTTCATCCCACCATACCGCAAGATGCAAAGTACACATATAGCAAAAGACGGCACAAGCACCAACGCCCACAACCTCATTGTGTTCTACTCGTGCAACAGATCTACGCATAGACAAGGCTCTGATACCACTGATGGGTTCGTAGCATGGAAAACAAAAAATTTCTACCGCAAGAACAAACAAAACTCAGATCTAATCTAGATAAAAGCCAAGATCTAATCTACTAGACATGAGCAACGAGATAGATCGGTACTAACCCTCGTAGAACCGAAAGCGTTAACGAGATTAGATCTCGTGGATGATGTAGTCGATCACTTGCCGATCTCAAGATCGTGTGGACGATCCTTCCGCGCTTGGCTTCCGGCAGCGCTTCCAGACGGTCACACGCGGAGTCGAAGAATACCTTCCTCTCCCGTTCAATGGCAGCGGAGGTAGTAGATCTTCTCCACGGAATCCCAGCAGACGACGGCGTGGTGGTGGTGGAGATGAGAATTCTGCAGGCTTCGCCTATGCCTATGCGTAAGAAACGTGGAGGAGAGAGGCGGCTGAGATTGGGAGTTATGAGACAAGTTTAGAGGGGCGCCTCCTTCTATTTAAAGGAGGGAGGGCTGGGAGGGGAGTCCTAGTAGGACTCCCTCCTCCTGGGCAGGGTTGGGGGAGGAAACCTCCTCCCCCACGAATCCGTGTCTTGCCCCACTTGGTTTCTTTGATCCCTTTCTTGGTTTTCAAGCAAACTCCAAGAAATCCTCTAGAACCTTCGAACATTCAAACCTTCTAGAATCTCCATACAAACACTCCGGAACATTTCCTAACTTAGAAAATGATCCCCAATATATGAATCTCATTCTCCGGACCATTCCGGATCTCCTCGTGATGTCCCGGATCCGTTCCGAGACTCCGAACAACATTCGGTCTCCAACGCAAATTCCATATCTACTTCAAATAACTTCGAACCTTAAGTGTGTCACCCTACGGTTCGTGAATATGCGCATATGATGAAGACACCTCCCATCAATAACCATCAGCGGGATCTGGAGATCCATAACGGCTCCCACATACTCAACGATTACTTCGTGATCGATTGAACCATTTTACATACGAAACCAATTCCCTTTGTCTCGCGATATTCTACTTATCCGAAGTTTGATCATCGGTATCTTCATACCTAGTTCTTCCTCACATCTTGATAAGTACTCTTTACTCGTTCCATGTTATGTCATCCCTTGTGACCTAGTCACATGCTTGCAAGCTATCTAGATGACATTCCACCGAGAGGGCCCAGAGTATATCTATCCGTCATATGGATGGACAAATCCCAATCTTGGTCTATGCGCTTCAACACATACTTTCAGAATACCCAATGACACCTTTATAATCGCCCAGTTACGAAGCAGCGTTTGATGTCATCAAAGTACCCATCCGGTGATGGTGATTAACATAACTTCATGGTCGAAGGATTAGGTTACTATGTATTTCAAAGCTTACAGCAATACGAACTTAATGACTTGATCTTATGCTACGCTTACTATGGGTGTGTGTCCATCACATCATTCTCCTAATGATATAACCTTGTTATTAATCACATCCAATGTCTATGATCAGGAAACCATGATCATCAGTCAATCAACAAGCTAGTTCAACAAGAGGCTTACTAGGGACTCTTTTATGTTTACAAAACACACAAGTATTAGTGTTTCCTAATAATACAATTATAGCATGGGATGTAAACATTCATCATAAACACAAAGATATAATAATAACCACTTTTATTATTGCCTCTTGGGCATATCTCCAACAGTAGATACTCTTACAACACAGTCAACGTGTAAGTTCCATAGACCTTGGCCTTACACACAAAGGAATGATAGAGATCATACCACGATGCAAATGATAGAGATCAAATGCATGGACCATATCATCTCACTTTACACATTAGATGTTAGCATCTTATACTGCTAGTTTGGCGCTTTCTGTAGCATTGTAAAATGATCCCTCTTTTAGATATCAAGATAAAATGTGTTCTTCCTTGAGTATGCACCGTTCTGTGGATCGTGTTTCGAGACATCACGTGATGATCGGGTGTTCTCAACTCTACGCTTTCATGCAACGGGTGTAAGACAGTTTTACACACACGAATACTAAGGTTCTTACTTGGCGAGCCTAGCATGTACAGACATGGCCTCGGAACACGGACCGAAAGGTTAAGAATGAATCATATAGTTGATATGATGACCATATTGATGCTTGCCTTTGAAGCTACACCGACTCACGTGATGATCGGACTTGGTGTAGTGGATTTGGTTCATGTAATCACCAAAAAGGCACGAGGGATGTCGTTTTTGAGTGGGATTTCATTTCTAATTTGGATTAGTCGAACTCAATTTGTCATAAACTAAATCGAAGTGAATTTGCATAATTTCTTGTAGTCATTGGCATCTGTTTTCTACCTTATGCTTAGTTTTTATTTGAGATAATAGAACTATAGAATTCTGGATATTTACTTTACGAATTGGTATCGTATTTTTTGAATGTCAATTTAAAGTTTATAAGTCCTATTGCAAACTTTCAGCAAACTCTATTTACTCCATGATGTTTAATAAGTAGTATTAAATAGAGAGTAAGAATTCCAATGTTAGTATCTAAAGTATCATGTTTGCCTCCATGATTATTGATATTCAAAAAGTTATTTTAATATCAAGATTATATTGGAGCTGAAAATTGTTTCAGAAACCATCATGTGTGAAAGATATTGTGATATCTGAAACAATGTTTTTTGGTTGCATTATGATAGAGTATAATTTAGCAAAATACATGTTCTCATATTGTATGAGAATTTGTGAAGGATGGAGATGCTAGGCATCCGAATCTACCAAAAAGGTTTTGGGAACTGATATTATACTCGTGATTCTTCCTTATAGGCTATAGTAGCTTGATCATGAAAGTTGTCATGATAAGGATGAATAGAAGATGTAGGTAAAATGTTTACTACACTAATAGATTACTAAAGAATGGATTTTTTGAAAGAACACCAAACATTTGATGATGGTGATCCACTTCAAAGTGCAAGTCAAAAGGTATTAGTATTTGACTATATACGCTTTGTACCATGTGTCATGTTGATGACACCACTATTGATGTTGATAGATTCTTTTAGAAGAAAAGGAATTGCTGAAAGAGAATCTATAAAATATTTGGCAGAAAATAAAAGGTTGGAGATGTCCAAATTAGGTATATAGAAGATATACATGTTATGGATATATTCCTTGCTTGTTAAACAATGTGGTTCTTATGTATTGGATACCAAATTAGTTGGTATGAAGTGTCATACAGGACAACGCAATTCATGAACTATAATGGCCTAAGTAACCAGCAAGAGAATGAGTGATGATGTTCATCGAAAACAAATAAAGTGTTATTGCGTTTTTCGTTGTCATCAAACCAAGCCTTCAAGATTTGTTTAAATAATTGTTATTTTGTTCCGGTATCATGAGAACAATGACTGTTCAAATAATTACCGTATTCCATAAAGGATGGATGAACTTTTACAAGTCTAGTTGGAGAAATCACATCCATAAACACTATTGCTAAAATGTCGGAAGACAAATGATTGAAAGATCACTTATGAAGTGACATCGATGTTTAAATTATATTTGAAAGAAAACATGAAGAAACTCCATGTTGATGGATTTTTGGAGTCTTTGATTTTGATCAATTGACGCATGTGAGACTTTCCTCGAGATAATTGAAACTCCGTCCATAGGCCAGAGAGGAACGGATGACTAGCTTATTGGAAATTGTGCATGCTGATGTGCATAGTCCATTATGTGTAGCCATATGCGATGGATCTTTTTGCTTTCATATGCTTTCTCCGAAAATTTGAGTGAATATATCTGTATATTTACTTAATAAGGAAGAAGTATGAAACATTTGAAAATTGTTCAAAGACTTTCAAGATGAAGTGGAAAATCATTGTAACAAGAAAATAAAGAGTTTATGATTCGATCATAAAGGAAGATATTTGAGTTACATGTTTAGCAAAAACACCTAAGACTTGAGGAATTGTTCCATGATTTGTGTTTCTCGATAAACCATAGGAGTATGGCATATTCGAGAGATAAAATCAAACCATGTTTGACATGGTAAGATCAAGGGTGTCATTTATAAAACTGCCATTATGTTTTAAGGATTGAAGCTTTAGAGACTACCTCTTTTACACTGAAAAGAGCACCATCGTGATCCATTGAAATGACACCATATGAGTTATGGTTTGGGATAAAACCCGAATTGTCTTTTCTTAAATTTGGTATGCTATGCATAAGTAAAATGTTTACAACCAAAGTCGGATAAGCACGTCTTTCTAGGTTATCCCAAAGAATTTGTTGGGAATTTCTCCATAACACCGAGGACAAAAGAGTTTGTTACTTGGAACATCAAGTTTCTTGAGAAGGAATTTTTCGTGAAAAGTTAAGTGGAAGGACAATAGAACTTTGATAAGGTTGTTGAACCTTAGCTATATGTGCTAAGTAGCGCAGCGCCGGAAAGTGTCCCGGTGGCGGCCACAATGCTCATGGCTCTCGTGATTACAAAAGGTGTTGATATGGGGTGGCCCGATCTTCTCAGCAAGCACTTGTCGATGGTGATGGTGGATGATAGATAACTAGCCTGTAGCTATGAACTCTCCCGCTCGATCCCTGATGCCAATGCAACAGCTCTCGAACCTTATGGGATATTCACAACACCACGCTCTTGCGCACTCAGCCTTGACCACGACTGGAGTATGCAATCTACTAATTCCCAATGGAACAACAGATCACACTCAATTATAGTTGGTAAATTCGAACACAGGGTAATTTCAGAGGTTCTATGAAAGAAACAACTCCAAAATATTTTAACGTGGTCTCAACCCTAATCTACGACGCCCCATCTATTTATGGGTCCAAAGGGCGGCGGCCTATGGTGGAACCCGAGTTGATTCCACCCAACCTGGATACAAACCGGCCACAAGTGGCTCGGCCAAGACTGGCTCTGCCGTGGCAGAGTCCTAGTCGGTTTTCCTGTCGTGGCAGAGAAACGAGGCTTTTCTCTACCACGGCAGAGAACTTCCTCCTCTTGTTGATCTTAGTCTTGGACAGCTCCTTGCGCTTCCTCCCTCTCCTCCCTCGCGCATTCCTCATTGATCAACACGCCATGTTCCTTCAGCTCCTCACTTTGTGCTATGCCTTCTTCTCCTAAGTATCTGATTATACAATAATTCAAAGACTTAGGTAGTATAAAATTCTCATTAATTAAAACACCAGGTTCATTAAGAAACAAGTTCACCTGTTGTTCTAGTAGCTTGGCACGAGCTCTTGTGATTGGTCCAATCCTTATCTCATTGGATTGATCCTTCTTTGCAATTGGAACAACTTCATTAGCAATTGGGGTAGGTGTAATTGTAGGGATGTCCTCATCATCTCCCCCCCCCCCCCGTTCAAAAGGCGTCGACCTCGACGCTCCAAGGTCTTATCCAGCATATGGTGACAAATCAGCAACGTTGAGGTTGTTGCTAACTCCACCAAACTCCTCAATAGGTATATCAACCGAGTAGGCATTATCATTAATCTTGGCTAACACCTTGTAAGGACCAGCACCACGTGGCTTCAATTTTGATTTTCGAAGTAGTGGGAACCTATCCTTGCGTAGATGCACCCAAACCATATCTCCAGGCTCGAACAACACTTCTTTTCGTGTTTGATTCCTTGCAGCAGCAATGTTCTTGCCTTTCTTCTCAATAGCCTCTCGAGTCTTCTCATGTATTTTCTTCACATAATCAGCACGTTTTGATGCCTCCATATCAACTCTCTCATGTAATGGCAGAGGCAACATATCAAGTGGCGTCAATGGCTTGAAACCATACACCACCTCAAAAGGACAAAGCTGAGTAGTTGAATGCACAGCCCTGTTGTAAGCAAACTCAACATGTGGCAAACACTCTTCCCACTCCCGCAGATTCTTTTTAATCATGGTCCTTACCAGCTGTGACAATGTTCTATTCACCACCTCCGTTTGACCATCTGTTTGGGGATGACATGTAGTACTGAACAGTAACTTCGTTCCTAGCTTCCCCCATAAGGTCTTCCAAAAGTAGCTCATGAACTTCACATCATGGTCAGAAACAATCGTCTTGGGTACTCCATGTAATCTCATGATGTCCCTGAAAAACAGGTTAGCAACATGCGACGCATCGTCGCTTTTGTGGCAGGCAATAAAATGAGCCATCTTAGAGAACCTATCTACTACCACAAATATAGAATCATGACCTCTCTGAGTTTTAGGTAGACCTAGCACAAAATCCATACTAATGTCTTCCCATGGAATAGTAGGTGCAAAGAGAGGTGTATACAAACCGTGAGGCTTCAGCTTAGATTTCGACTTGTGGCATGTAATACACCGGCTCACAAATCTATACACATCACGCCTCATCTTGGGCCAATAAAAGTGATCAGCAAGCATGAGCAACATCTTCTCACGCCCAAAGTGACCCATCAAACCACCAGCATGTGATTCCTGCACTAAGAACAAACGCAACGACGATTCTAGAATACAAAGTTTATTAGCTCGAAACAAATATCCATCATGTATATGATACTTATCCCAGGCGTTTCTAAGAGCACACAAACGATATGGTTCAGCAAAATCATGGTCAGTTGCATAAAGTGCACAAATAGCTTCTAAACCAGGAATTTTAACATCAATATTGGTTAATATCATGTTCTTCCTAGACAGAGCATCAGCAACAACATTCTCTTTTCCCTTCTTATAATTAATGATGTAAGGAAAAGACTCAATGAACTCAACCCATTTAGCTAATCTTCTATGCAAGTTTGATTGAGCTTTAAAGTATTTCAATGCTTCATGATCAGAATGTATGATGAATTCCTTTGGCCACAAATAATGTTGCCAAACCTCAAGTACTCTAACAAGTGCATACAATTCTTTATCATAGATTGAATAATTCAAACGATCACCAGTCAATTTCTCAGAAAAATAAGCTATAGGCCGACCCTCTTGCATCAAAACGCCACCTATGCCTATACCACTAGCATCACATTCAACTTCAAATTGCTTCGAAAAATCAGGTAATGCAAGCAATGGTGCAGAAGTAAGCAAATGTTTCAAAGTATCACAAACAATGTCTTGGGCCGCGCCCCATACAAAAGGAACACCTTTCTTTGTCAAATCATTCAGAGGTGCAGCAATGGTGCTAAAATCTTTCACAAAGCGTCTATAGAAACCAGCGAGACGTGGAAACTACGCACTTGACTTACATTCATTGGAGTAGGCCAATTCTGAATTGATTCAATTTTAGATTGATCCACCTCTACTCCATGCTTAGAAACAACAAATCCTAGGAATATGACCTTATCTTTTGCAAATGTACACTTCTCAAGATTAGCATATAGTTTATTATCACGTAACACTTGCAAAACTTGTCTAATATGAGTGCAATGTTCAGATTCGGTGTGGTTGTATATGAGTATATCATCAAAGTAAACAACCACGAAACGACCAATAAACTCTCTCAAAACATGATTCATCAAACGCATGAAAGTACTAGGTGCATTAGTAAGACCAAAAGGCATAACTAACCACTCATACAAACCGAATTTAGTTTTGAAAGCAGTTTTCCATTCATCCCCTTCTTTCATCCTAATTTGATGATAACCACTCATAAGTCAATTTTAGAGAAAACAGCAGCACCACTCAATTCATCTAGCATATCCTCTAAGCGTGGAATAGGATAACGATATCGAATAGTGATGTTATTAATCGCTCTACAATCAACACACATGCGCCATGTACCATCTTTCTTAGGAACTAAAATAACAGGAACATCACAAGGGCTAAGAGAGACACGAATGTACCCTTTATCCAACAACGCTTGTACTTGCTTTTGAATTTCTTTAGTTTCTTCGGGATTAGTCCTGTAGGGTGCACGGTTGGGAAGTGTGGCGCCAGGAATCAAGTCCACTTGATGTTCTATACCACGCAAGGGAGGCAAACCTGTGGGTACGTCTTCTTGAAACACATCCCCAAAGTCCTGCAAAACAGATGAAACACCAAGAGAAATAGGGGTCATGTCGTTAGAAACCAATACCTCGACCTTATACATCAGCACAAGTGGCATGGTTGTAGGATCCTCACGAAATTCTCTCATGTCTTCCTTAGTGGCTAATATCAATAAACCAGGCACTCTCTCACTTTTCATTATATCACTCAATTTAGGCTCAATTACATCAGGAACAACTGTCACACAATCTCGCCGAGTGGTAGTATCTTCCTTCAAATTCACCTCTATCTTCTGGCGAGAATCATTCACAATTTCTTGTGGTGTCATTGGCTGCATAGTAATCTTTCTTCCTTTGAATTCTGAGTGATATGTATTGGCTCGGCCATTGTGTTGCACGTGGCGATCATAGAGCCATGGACGACCCAATAGGAGGTGACAAACAGTCATAGGAACCACATCAAAATCAATAGAATCTTTGTATGGCCCTATTTGAAAGTTCACTCGTACCATATGATTTACCTTCATCTCACCATTGTTGCTCAACCATTCTATGTAGTATGGCTTGGAATGAGGTAAGTATGTCAAATTTCGTTTGGCACATAATTCCTTACTTGCAAGATTTCTGCAGCTACCTCCATCAATAATGACCTTGCAAGCTTTATTTGGTCCAACGAGAGCTTTTGTTTGGAACAAGTTGCAACACTAGGATTCCTCAACCGGTTGCACACTAAGTACACGTGAAGACACGACGATAGTTGGTGCACGCTCAGCATATGCATCAGTACCATCCTCGCCATCATCAATATCAACATCAGAAGCTTCATCTCCACTTTCTACTTCACCTTGTTCATTAACAAACATAACCTTGCTGTTTGGACAATCCTTCTTGTAGTGACCTCTACCACCACAAGTGTGGCACACGACATCACGAGTACGTGCAGTAGACATATTGGAATCCGAGCTAGCAGCAGGAGCAGCGGGTTTCCGAGCATTAGAACCAAACGAAGGTGTACTTGCTGGTTTGGCCGATGGTGTAAACAGAACAGCAGCTGGTGACGCGGTTGTAGGAGGAATAGGTCTGGCCGAAAATCTGCTGGAGGATGGAAACGAGTACGTGACTTTGCCTCTTCTGCCAACTGGGATTTGGCCTCTCTTGCATGATGCAACAACTCATTCATGGTCTCATACTTGTGATGACGAACAATGCTCTTGATTGGTAACTTCAAATTGTTTAGGAATCGCTGCATGGTCATCTCAATGGACTCACGAATTCTAGCACGCTGCATAAGCATCTCCATCTCCATGTAGTACTCATCAACTGTCATTGTTCCTTGCTTCAGTTGCGTCAATTTATCAAAAAATAAACGCAAGTAGTTGGTTGGGACGAAACGAGCTTTCATGATTTGCTTCATCTCGCGCCAAACCATCACAGGAAGTTCATTGTCCTCCCTCCTATGTTGCACAAGAGCATCCCACCAACGCAAAGCATAACCATCAAATTCAGATGCTGCAAGCTTGACCTTCTTATCTTCTAGATAGTCAAATAAGCGCCAGAGTTGCTCAATCTTCAACTCCCATGTGAGGTAATCTTCAGGATCAATGGAACCATCAAACTGAGGAATTGAGAATTTTGGCTTGCCCAATGCATCATCAGCATTGTGGTTGGGAACACGTTGAGCACGCCCAAGAGGAGCATACCCACGGCCATGAGCAGGTGCATGGGAAGGGGGAATAGCACGTCCCCTGCCAACATGTGGAGCAGCATCCACAGCGCTACCCTCATCAAAATCATCAAAGGCATTATCATGTTGAGGCTCTTCCCTTCTATGTAAAGCGGCTGCCAAACCCTCAATGGACTGCTGCAAAGAGGTGACATTGACATTGAGCGTAGCCACTTGTGTTTGAATAGTATCAACTGTTCCAACATGGTGATCCAATCTCACATTCATATCCTGGAGATTCTTGTCAATGGCATCTGTCGTGTGAGTAAACACACGTGTCAAGTGGGACTTCAAAGCCTCATATTCACGCCAATTGATGAGTTCCTCATCCTTCTTTTTCTGCATCACAACATCATCATCACTAGAAGACATGATTAGTAGGTTAGTGCACAAAATCAAAAATTTGTATGGTGGAACTCTCACAGCTCACTCACAACTAATAAGAAAGGAGATCTTACCGTTCCAAAGTGAATAGAGATGCTCTACCAACGAAATCAAAGACTGATGCACATGATGTGATGAAGTGAATATCAAAGGTATAGAGAACGATCACAAGGCACACAAGGTATTTATGGTGGAGTTATAGGTATGGTATCCTAACTACACTGCAAACAAGTCCTAGTGCTGATCGTACAAATACCCAAGAAAACACACACGTGGAGAAAAAACGTGGTAATGCAACTACAAAGGGTGTTACACTACGCTCGAGAGACACAAGCAAAGCTCAAAGTAAACAGGCACACGATTGCTCAATCTACCGGTGCACAAAGATAACACTAGGCCTCTTGCTCAAATTCTCCTTTTTTTATACAACTTTTTCTTTTGGATAGCTTTTCCTTGATACTTTTCGTTTTGCTATCTTGCTTTTTTTTGATAGATAACACACGACCAACTACAAAGTACGGCACCAAAAGTCCTAAGAGCAGCCTGTTGGAGCGGAAACTAGTCTCAATAGGGAAGTTCCTACACCTATGTAGTAGATTGGCTGTGACTAAGGGTTTTGGAAAAGTGCAAATTGGTCACACTTTGTAATTATGGTGTCGTGGCAGAAAAACAGCTCAAAATCCTACCGTGGCAGAGCGGTAACTCAGAAAGTCCTGCCGTGGCAGAGAAAAACACAGAAATCCTGCCGTGGCAGAGTTGGTAACCCGAAAAGTCCTGCCGTTGCAGAAAAAGAGACTGAAATCCTGCCATGGCAGACTCGGTAACCTGGAAAGTATATATATATTTTTGATTCTGACTCAGCCAAGAGTAGATGACTAGGACTCTTAGAGTAGATCGGATCTGATTGATGGTGGTAGAAAACAATGGTGGCAAACGACTAAAAACAAAGAGAAGAACAAAACTATGAAGAAACAGATCGAGATCTAAGCTAAAGGATGAACACAACCAGCAACTATTACTCGTCTACGATGCAATCTAGTCTATGACAACTCTTTTTGTGGGGCTTTTTCTGGATAGGACTAAAAACACTCTCTAATCTATGGATGGATTGCGGATTGCTTACCGAGGCAACGAGGAAATCTGATACCAAGATGATATGGGGTGGCCCGATCTTCTCAGCAAGCACTTGTCGATGGTGATGGTGGATGATAGATAACTAGCCTGTAGCTATGAACTCTCCCACTCGATCCCTGATGCCAATGCAACAACTCTCGAACCTTATAGGATATTCACAACACCACGCTCTTGCGCACACAGCCTTGACCACGAACGGTAGTATGCAATCTACTAATTCCCAATGGAACAACAGATCAGACTCAATTATAGTTGGTAAATTCGAACACAGGGTAATTTCAGAGGTTCTATGAAAGAAACAACTCCAAAATATTTTAACGTGGTCTCAACCATAATCTACGATGCCCCCATCTATTTATGGGTCCAAAGGGCGGCGGCCTATGGTGGAACCCGAGTTGGTTCCACCCAACCTAGATACAAACCAGCCACAAGTGGCTCGGCCAAGACTGGCTCTACCGTGGCAGAGTCCTAGTCGGTTTTCCTGTCGTGGCAGAGAAACGAGGATTTTCTCTACCGCGGCAGAGAACTTCCTCCTCTTGTTGATCTTCGTCTTGGACAGCTCCTTGCGCTTCCTCCCTCTCCTCCCTCGTGCATTCCTCATTGATCAACACGCCATGTTCCTTCAGCTCCTCACTTTGTGCTATGCCTTCTTGTCCTAAGTATCTGATCATACAATAATTCAAAGACTTAGGTAGTATAAAATTCTCATTAATTAAAACACCAGGTTCATTAAGAAACAAGTTCACATGTTGTTCTAGTAGCTTGGCATGAGATCTTGTGATTGGTCCAATCCTTATCTCATTGGATTGATCCTTCTTTGCAATTGGAACAACTTCATTAGCAATTGGGGTAGGTGTAATTGTAGGGATGTCCTCATCAGGTGTGATCTCGGAGATTAGAGTTCCTATTGAACCGTGTGGGTTGGTAAGAATCAAATAGTAAGATTTGATAAGCAAGTCGTTATTGTTTAGACAATGATGAACCGACTACATGCAAAGAAGCGATGATGGGCCCTGACTCCATAAAATGATTAGAAGTCATAGAATCCGTGATAGTATCCATACACGAGAAATCAAGTTTCTGAACTTGGAAGACCCTCCGGAAAGGCGTGAAGCCTATCGGTCGTGTTTGGATCTATAAAGAAATAAAACATGGATGTTTAACATCTATGAAATAGTCGGCATGTCGGAAAGAAGTTTACGCAATGTTCAAGGAGTTGACTATGACAAGATTTGATCTTTCATAGCGATATATAGTCTTGACGGATTAATGTAGCAACCACTACATATAATTTGGTATATGGTAGTTGAATAAACAAAACAAGGTTCTTATAATAGAACGGTAACCTAGGACATGTACATGACATGGTCCGAAGGGTTTTGTTAATTCAAAGGGTGCTAAAAGGGCATGTAAACTTCAATAGTTGAAGTAAGCATATCGGAGTTGGAATCTTCACCATGATGAAACTGTTAAAAGAGTTTAAATTCATCGGAGATGATGAAGATGCTTGCATTTGCAAGAAATTAAGTGGGAGCGCTGAGACATATTTCTAATACATTATGTAGAGGACATATTGTTGATTGGAAATGATGTATCTTGAATTGACACAAGTTAAGGATTTCATTAAAATAAGATTTCGATGAAAGACTTGGGCAAACCTAGAATATTAGGCATCAATATCTATATGGATAGATTAAGGCGCTAATATGGTTGTGCCAGACATACATATATGAGATATTGAAAGGGTGCAATGTGGAAACAACAATAAAGGTTCTTGCTGCATGGAAAGGATTGTATCAAAATTCAAGTGTTTCAACACTTGGTGAGTAAAATCACATGAAGATTTTGATCGATTATACCATGATATGTATATATCCAAAATTTCCTATGCTCTAAATGTTATGAGCATATACCAGAATGATTCATAAGATAATCATTGGACAATAGTAAAGATATTCTTATGAGCTTTGGAAGAACTAAGAATATATAATGTATAAGTGATAAAAAGTTAAAGGTAGTTCATTGTAAAGTGTTACATTGATACTAGTTTTGTCACAAGATACAAATTAAATTTATCTCAATTTAGACTATGGGTGGCACAATGTAATGGAAAGGATGTTCCATGATGGATTTGGATGAGTTCCAAAGTTGAGACATTGTGACGGATACTACAACAAAAGGCTAAGCATATGACTGCTATAGTAGCAGCAAAGGAGGGCATTTGTGTTAAGTAGTTTGTTATCAAACTAGGTGTGGTTCAAAGAGGGCTAATACTATGAAGATATATTGTGTGACAATAATATCAACATATTTTGAGCCGAACGAACTAAAGGTCTCACCAAAGGACCAAATCTATACAATGCCATCTCATTTGAGAATGAGTGATGCGTAGAGACGCAGAGACATGCAAATACACACGGACCTGAAACTATCAGATCCAGAGATTATGTTAACCACTAGCAATAGCGTATATGCAACACTAGAAAGCCATAGGTGTTCAATACGCAAAGTTTTTCAAACTAGATTATTGACTCTAGTGCAAGTGGGAGACTGAAGGGAATATGCCCGAGAAGCAATAATAAAGTGGTTATTATCTTATTCCATGTTTATGATAAATGTTTATTTTAAATGCTAGAATTGTATTGATCGGAAACATCAATACATGTGTGTTTAATAAATAAAAAGGGTTCCTAGTTATGCCTCTCTTATAGACTAGCTTGTTAATTAACAAGATGATCAAGATTTCCTGATCATGGACATTGGATGTTGTTAATAACAAAGTCACACCATGGGTGGAATGATGTGATGAACATTCATCCGAAGTATAGCACTACGATCAAAGTCATTATGTTTAATATTGCTATAATATCATACGAAGTAATCTTTATCCTTAGACCATGAGATCATGTTAATTGCTAACACCAGAAGAGTATCTTGATAACATCAAACGTCACACCGTAACAGGGTGACTATAAAGGTGGGTTCGATTACTCTGAAGGTGTTATGTTGAGGCTCATGGATCAAGAGTGGGATTTGTCCATCCCGATGACGGATAGATATACTCTGGGCCCTCTCGGTGATATCACATTGAAATAGCTTGGAAGCAAGTGATGTGATCACTAGAATGTTGTATCACCGGAACGAGAAAAGAGTGCATGTCGGAAACGAGATCAAACTAGGTATGGAGATACCGATGATCAAATCTCGGACATGTAATATATCACGAGACAAAGGGATTTAGTTACAAAGTGTTAAAGGTTCTCACGATCACAGAAGTCATCGTTGAATGTGTAGGAGTCAATATGGATCTCCAGGTCCCGCTGCTGATTATTGATTGGAGAGGGGTCTCGATCATGTCTGCATTATTCGCGAACTGTAGGGTGACACACTTAAGGGAGACCGACACCATTTGGAGCAAATATGTTTCAGATAAAGATTTAAGAAAGCGTTGGAATTATTTCAATAGACACCGAAACTGTTTCGGGTGAAAATGTTGAAATTGGTTCTGCATGTAATATTGAAATTGATGAGGATATATACAGGGATTAGGATGATTCTGACTGCTTGAACTAGAAGGAAATATTGAGTCAAATCAATAATGACTATCAGGTGAATTCACTCTTAATTGAACCTGATGTTTTACTTAATGAGAACTTTATACTACCTAAGTCTATGCATCTTTGTATGATCAGGTTTATTGATAACACAAGCGTTGCACGAGGAGGAGGAGAGTTGCAGCAAGAAGGACAAGCGCTGTTTTCCAATATCAACAAGTGCGCGAGGGAGGAGCGGGAGGCATGCGCACTAGGAGGCAATAAGGAAATCACGTATGAGCAAGAGAGAGATGGCGCACCAAGAATTACATGTTTGAGGTGTTCCACGACATTTGGACTACGTGCCAATAAGGCCGAACCCATATATGGGTCGGTATGTATCAGTTTGAGTCGAACCGAGTCAGTTTGGGCCAAGTTATGGCTGTTTTTAGGCCCGTTTAGAGGGGAGGATGCCCCAGCCCTCATATAAACCTCTGTAGCCGTCACAAGTTAGGGTTTAGACCACGTTAAAATATTTTGGAGTTGTTTCTTTCATAGAACCTCTAGAATTACCCTGTGTTCGAATCTACCAACTATAATTGAGTGTGATCTGTTGTTACATTGGGAATTAGTAGATTGCAGACTACCGTTCATGGTCACAGCTGCGTGCGCAAGAGTGTGGTGTTGTGAATATCCTACAAGGTTCGAGATCTGTTGCGCTGGCATCAGGGATCGAGCGGGAGAGATCATAGCTACGCACTAGTTATCTATCATCCACCATCATCATCGCCATCCGCTTACTAAGAAGATCGGGCCACCCCATATTATCTTGGTATCAAAGTTCCTCGTTGCCTCGGTAAGCAATCCACAATCCATCCATAGATTAGAGAGTGTTTTTCATCCTATACAGAAAAAGGCCCACAAAATGAGTTGCCATAGCCTAGATTACATCGTAATCGAGTAATAGTTGCTGGAAGAGTTCCTCTATTCGATTAGATTTAGATCTGTTCTTTGTAGATTTGTTTTCTAGTTGTTCTAGTTGTTTTCCACCATCTTTTTCCGCTACCATCAAGTCAGATCCGACCAAGTAAAGAGTCCTAGTTGCGTACTGCTTGGCAAGTCGGAATAAAAAACTCACGCTCACGCCTGACTGCAGACAGGTCTGTGCTCCAGCGTGAAAAAAAAAAATTTGGACCGTCGCCTCACCGCAGACCGGTCTGCCCTCATACGAGAAAAAAAAATTCTGCCGCCATCCTGCCGCGGCAGGATTTTATGCCGTTTTTCTGCCGTGGCAGAGACCAATTCTCAGGTCAAATTTTTTTCTTTTTTGTTTATTTTTTTTACTGAGTCCACATAGCATACCTATCCTTGTGAGCCTTAGTAAACCTTTCTTTGTGTCTAAAACTATCCTACGAGACTAGCGTGCTAAGTGCTCCGCGGGTTGCTCAGTTTAGCAATCTTGTGCCCGTTTCGTTGAGACATTGCTACCGTCTCTCCTTGTGCATTGCAACACGAGCATTCCTCCGACATACCTCACTTTACTGAGCTCATTTTCATAGTTGCAATTGCCCCATTTATCTCCATCGTGTGTGTTTCCATGGGTCTTTGTCATACGATCAGCACTAGGACTTGTTTGCGGTGTAGTTAGGATACCATACCTACAGCTCCACCATAAATAACCTGTGTGCCTTGCGATCGTTCTCTATACCTTTGGTATTCACTTCATCACATCAGTGCATCAGTCTTTGATTTCGAATTGGTAAGCATCACTATTCACTTTGGAACGGTAAGATCTGCTTTCTTGTCAGTTTTTGAGTGAGTTGTGAGTGTGCCACCAAAACAATTTTGTGTTTTTGCACTAATGTACTAATCATGACTTATACTAGTGTTGATGTGATGCAGAAATCAGATGATGTCTACCATGACTATTTAGCTATTGTGGTTGGCATGGCATATGATCCAACTACAATCAAGTGGCGATTGGAAAGTTTCGCCACACCCGCAGAATATCAGATTTGGGAAATTGATATGGGATTTGGTTTTGCGAGATGTCGTACTTTCGATAGCAAGTTGAATAGCCATATAGAATACATTCTTGCTCACCGACGTGTGGATGAAGAGGTAGCTCGTTGGTGGAAGGACGCAAGGATTGTGTATGGTGTCATGGGTAAAACAATCCTTTGGGAAGATTTCAAGCAATTTCTACGTTCTATGTTTTTGAACAACTACACATGGCCTATTCCAGAAATTTTGAGAGTGGACACTAATGAGACATGTGAGTTGTCTACTACCGTAATCATGTCTACTCCTAGTGTTGTATCTTGTGATGTACAGGTTGCTTTTGAAGAAAGGGAGCCACCTATTTTACAACCTGCATCACACGATCTGGTATTGTCACTTGAGGAGGATGTCGTAGTACCTACTACAGCTAAGAAGATTGTTGATGACATTGCTACTAGTTTGGAGCTTCAGCCAACATGTGCCACATATTGTGAGTCTATTCCTTTACTGAAGCCTCCTTGTGATTTGCCTTACACTATTGTTTCAGCACCATGTGATAGTTTACCAAATTCCAATTTTGATCATGTGGTACTGATTACACATAAAGAAATACTTGCTCGAATACCACCTGCTGATATTGTGTTTTCCATCATGCTAAATGAACCTATGAGTATGAGTTGTGCAATGGACAAGATTTCTGAAATTTCATGTCTAAATTCTAGCACATATTCTCCTTATTTCACTTTCAATCTAATTGGTGAATATAGCATGCATGAAAATTTTCTTGTGGATCACATATGCATTACTTGTGATAGAATCGCTGAACTGAAACATGCTATTTTCAGCCATACTTGTTGTGTGTCGATGACTTGTTGTGGAACATATGCTGAAATTTGTGATAGTATGAAACTAAAGTCAGATCTAGTTGATATAATACAGCCAACACAAGTAATTTTACCTATGTTTGATCGTTGTAATCTTGCTAGAATAGAACCCAAGTTTTCATATCCTTTGTGTTTGTCCCAAAAGTCTTTGTCTAGCTATACTCTTGCTCTATACTTCACTTATATTTGCAAATGGAGTTGCATCTTCCATACTGGACAACATGATCATGTTCATATTAATCAGAGTAGCGCAGTTGAAGCATGGTGTGAATCAATTTGGTTTTCACACATATTGAATTGGTTAGATCTTGTCCACAAATTTGATCATAGATCTTCTTTAAGAAAACTGAATTTAATATTGAAGAACAAGACTATCTATTTAGTTGTTTTTCACCATGATCATGATTCTTTGTACTTCACTTATACCTGCAATTTAAGTTGCTTGATGTATACTGGACATACTTTTCATGTAAACAACAATAATACAACATGTTATATATACATATACTTTGCGTACATGTTGTTCTTTTTGTTTCTCCCACTTTCAGCTTACCTAAAGTCGAGGACGGCTTTTCATGAAGAAAAGGAGGATGATGAGGATATATATAGGGATTATGATGATTCCGACTGCCTGAACTAGAAGGAAATATTGAGTCAACTCAATAATGACTATCAGGTGAATTCACTCTTAATTGAACCTAATGTTTTACTTAATGAGAAATTTATACTACCTAAGTCTATGCATCTTTGTATGATCAGGTTTATTGATAACAGAAGCGTTGCGCGAGGAGGAGGAGAGTTGCAGCAAGAAGGATAAGCGCTGATTTCCAATATCAACAAGTGCGCGAGGGAGGAGCGGGAGGCATGCGCACTAGGAGACAATAAGGAAATCACGTATGAGCAAGAGAGAGAGAGATGGCGCACCAAGAATTACATGTTTGAGGTGTTCCACGACGTTTGGACTGCGTGCCAATAAGGCCGAACCCATATATGGGTCGGTATGTATCAGTTTGAGTCGAACCGAGTCAGTTTGGGCCAAGTTATGGCTGTTTTTAGGACCGTTTAAAGGGGAGGACGCCCCAGCCCTCATATAAACCTCTGTAGCCGTCACAAGTTAGGGTTTAGACCACGTTAAAATATTTTGGAGTTGTTTCTTTCATAGAACCTCTGGAATTACCCTGTGTTCGAATCTACCAACTATAATTGAGTGTGATCTGTTGTTCCATTGGGAATTAGTAGATTGCAGACTACCATTCGTGGTCACGGCTGCGTGCGCAAGAGTGTGGTGTTGTGAATATCCTACAAGGTTCGAGATCTGTTGCGCTGGCATCAGGGATCGAGCGGGAGAGATCATAGCTATGCACTAGTTATCTATCATCCACCATCATCATCGCCATCCGCTTACTGAGAAGATCGGGCCACCCCATACCAGAAATGTTGCAGCGGGTTTTATGTGAATGTTTGTTAATTAATGTAATTACCAAAATTCTGAATAAAATAATAAAAGAGTTTTATTAAATGAGAGAGCATTAAATTTGGAGAAATTTAATGCATTTAAAGTGGAGACTTTAAAAGAGAATGTGAAGGGGCATTTTAATGTGGAGGGGTTACCACCACATGAATGGAGGAGGTGAAGGGTCACCCCCTCCAAGCGCCGGCCATGAAGGAGGGGCACCCCCTCCTCCTATAAAAGGCCACCCCCTCCTCACTTCTCACTCACACCTCCTTGTGAAGGATCTCTCTCCCCCTCTAGTATTATTCCCCCATGGTCTCAGATTAGCGAGATACATGTTCCCAGTGGCTTTATCTGGAAAGGAGTTGCTGCTTCCGCTGCTTTGCTGCAGCGAGGGACGGAGGTTGTCGGGGTACCGGACGTGTGTGCGATCACGGATGCACCGCTGCTTTGTGGTGCTGGACTTGGTGGTGCTAGAGCTGGATCTGATGGACGTGTTGGAGCCGGACCTGCTGGACTTCATCACGATCTTGAGATCGGCAAGTGTACGACTACATCAACCACGAGTTCCTACTCGTTAACAAAGCTCGTTGTCTATGAGGGTAAGTTCTCGTTGGATGTATGTCCACCTGTTGGTTTGTACCTAGTAGATAGATCTTGGCGTGTAGTTCACACCGTAGGAAATTTTTTGTTTTCTATGCTGCGGACCCAACAACTCAGGCTACAATCAGATTGGAATGAAGCAGGAAGATCAAGAGAAAACGGCGTTTACAACACCTTTCGGTGTGTTCTGTTACAACACAATGCCCTTTGGGCTAAAAAACGCAGGAGGCACCTACCAGCTGTGCATGCAGGCTTGCCTCAAGAACCAACTTGGTCGCAACATCCAAGTCTATGTTGACGACATAGTAATCAAGACCAAAGAGGAAGCCTCACTAATCGACGATTTGCGCGAAACCTTCGCCAACCTCGACCTCTACCGGATCAAGTTCAATGCGGACAAGTCCACCTTCGGCGTACCATCAAGACCAAATAAAAGCCATACTGGCCATGGAGAAGCTGAAGAACATAAGAGGTGTCCAGCAGCTGGCCGGAAGAATTGCGGCGCTCAGTTGATTCATCAGTCGAATGGGCGAAAAGGCACTGCCGTTCTACCAACTTCTCCACAAAGCCGACAAGTTCAAGTGGACCAATGAGGCACAGGGAGCATTCGAAGACCTCAAGCACCTACTGTCCACCTTGCCAGTACTGGTGACCCCACACGAAAGGGAGCCACTACTGTTATACATATCCGCCACCAACCAGGTGGTCAGCATGGTGCTCGTGGTAGAACGGGCTAAGGAAAACAAAGTCCACGGGGTACAGTGCCTAGTCTACTACCTTAGCGAGGTACTCACGCCAACAAAGCAGTGGTACCCGCACTACCAGAAGCTGGCATACGGCGTCTTCATGACAGCCCGGTGACTGCGCCACTACTTCCAGGAACACCCAATTGTGGTAGTCAACGACGCCCCGCTCGGGCATGTCCTCAACAATCCCGATGCCACAGGACAAGTCGCGCTTTGGGGGATCGAACTGTCTCCACGAGACATTACATATGAAAAACGCGATGCAATCAAGTCGCAAGTTCTCCCTGACTTCCTCGTGCACTGGATGGAGAACCAACTCCCTATAAAACCAGACATGTCCTACCTCTGGACAATGTAATTCGATGGTTCCAACCGAAAGGATGGGGCCGGCGCAGGTGTCATACTGACATTGCCTTAGGGAGACAAGCTGAAATATATCCTGCGAATGCAGTTCACCGCCTCCAACAATGAAGATGAATACGAGGCCCTACTACACGGGATGAGGATGGCAAAAGCTTGTGGCGCCAAAAGGCTCATAATATATGGCGACTCCAAGCTGGTCGTCAACCAGACAATGTACGAGTGCGACGCACTGAACGACAACATGATCGCCTATCGTGACCTCTCGAAGGGAACTTCGACGGTTGCAAGCTGTGGCACATAGTCCGCGAAAGCAATGAAGAGGCAGACACACTCGCCAAGATAGGCTCTACCTGCGCCCCATACCACCTGGGTACTTCTCGAGCACATCTGCGAACGCTCCATCAAGCCAAAGGCCGCAGAGAAGAAAACAAGCGCATCAACAGACTCGGGGGCTGCGCCGCCCAATGAGCCAATAGCACTCGACGACCTGGAGCTTGACACAGGACTCGAAGGACCAATGAGCGTCATGATGATCGAGCCATCTTGGACTCAGCCGTACATCACGTACCTCCTCAGCAAAAGGCTACCGGACGACCCGACTGACGCACGGCACATTGAGCGGCGATCCAAAGCATTCGTTGTTATCAACGGGGAACTGTACAAACGCAGCATCACAGTAGTACTCCAATGATGCGTCTCCAATGCCGATGGAAGAGTTGTTCTACTCGACATCCATGAGGGGACTTGCGGGCACCACGCCGACAATCGAGCCCTCGTTGCCAAAGCTCTACGAGCTGGATTCTATGGGCCTACGGCCATGCGTGACGCCAAGGACATTGTCCAAAAATGCAACGCTTGCCAGCGATTCATGGACAAGCCACACGCACCTGGCGCGGAACTCTGGCCAATTCCATTGGCCTGGCCCTTCGCGCAATGGGGACTCGACATGGTCGGCAAGCTCCCAAAGTCCTCACGAGGAGGCTATGTCTACCTCTTGGTCACAGTCGACAAATTCACCAAGTGGGTAGAGGCCATGCTAGCGACTAACCAGTTAGGATACAACGCAGACAAGTTCTTCGAATCCATCGTCTATCGCTTCGGAGTACACACATCATCATCACAGAAAATGGAACGAACTTCACATCCAAGGAGTTCCAAGAATTTTGCGAGAATCTAGGAATCAACGTAAGCTATGCCTCCATAGAACATCCACAGTCAGGTCAAAAAAGCCAACGGGCTCGTCTGCGGCGGCATAAAAAAGCGACTCCTCAGGCCACTCGAACAAGCTACGGGCTGCTGGCTAGACGAGCTGCAATCGGTACTCTGGAGCCTGCGCACAACTCCAAACAGCGTCAACGGGTACACCCCGTTTTTCATGGTGCACGGCGCAGAAGCGGTGCTACCCGCGGAGGTACGATACAAAGCACCGCTAGTGGTTGCTTACAGCAAGCAGGAGTCAACTCTTGCACTTGAAGACTCCGTCGACCTCCTTAACGAGGCACGGGAAATCGCCACAGAAAGATCAACAATCTACCAGTGAACACAGGCAACTACCACGAGAAGGCTCGCCCGGTCCTTTGTCGAAGGAGACCTGGTCCTGCGACTGAAACAACAAGGGCATCTCAAGCTCGAGTCCCCCTGGGAAGGACCATACATGATTACAGAAGTGATCCTAGGTGGCTCCTATCGCCTTAAAGATTTCGAGACAGGAGTCGCGTACTCCAACCCCTGGAACGTCGTGCAGCTGCGACGCTTCTACCCTTAGTCATCTTTTATTTTTACATTGCAAATAAGGCTACTTAGCCACACATTGTACCCTGTACCATCCTGCGAATGAATAAAGCTAAGTGCCCCAAAACTCTGTGTTCCTTTTATTTTTGCAAAATATCCACTCGGGGCCTGCGCCACCCTATACACATCTGTTCTACGAACTAACGCGATATCCTAAGTAGCTGACACACCAGTCGAAACCCTTGACAAACACCAACCCAGTTGCAACGCACCTGACAGGTTGGCAAGGGGCTGAGATAACCACAAGTCAGGCTAACAAAAAGGAATCGCATAGTGCAACGCACTCGCAAAACATACACACTAACAAGCTCTTTATATACACCAATGTTAATCAATTATACACAACATATATATATGAACTTTACAACACTAGTGCAACTATGTGTAGGGTACAAATTAACTACTGTTGCAGCAAAGGAACGTTGGTCTGCTCCTCCAACAAGTCGATGATTTCCTCTGCTGGATGATCCACCGCCTGGTAGTGAGGAACCATGTTCCAAGTCGAACCTGCTGGCGGTGCTGGCGGTCCAGCCGCAATTGCTGCAACATCCACATCAGGCATGTGTAGTCGCACCAGCGATAGATCAGCCTTGGCACCAACCACTAACTGTTGCCATACACACTCACGGACCGCACTCAAATCTTGAAATTTGGCAAGAAGGGCCAGCAGGCTCGATGGAACGATGTCCAGCAGGAACATCGTCTGGTAAATATTCTTCAAGCACGATTGCGACTTCTTCAAGAAGTGAAGCAGGGTCGCCAGTGCGATTGCGCGATCATGATCCACCCAGAAGTATCCACTCGCCTGAAGCTGCTCTTGGGTCATATCATTCATGCGAATGGCAATCCTGTCCTTCTCATCCTACGGATGGCGTGCACTGACAACTATACCAAGCAAAGGCAAAAGTATGAAGACAACGAACCATTGCCGGTGACTACACGAAAAGGATGAGGAAGAAGAAAGCTAACATTTGAATTGGTTGCTCAGCTGCGTCACCTCCCCTAGCAGGTATTGCTCTCGGGCGACGGCCTTCTCCTCCCTCGACTTCCATACGTCCGCATTACTACAGAGTACGGGCAGTTCACGCTCCAACTGCTTCACGCGGTCACGGAGTCGTGAGAGCAAGGACAGTTCATCTACCCTTGAGTGCGACCGTGCCAAAGTATCATCATCGGATGGCATATTCCGAGGTTCACTCGAAGGACCACTCGATGTGCCCTATCACAAGCCAAGCAAGAGGCAATAAGAAGACTAAGGCGATGCATAGACAAAAGAATCGAGTGCATTCAAGCATAATAAAGTATCAACAGATACACTCGCCAAAAGGCATATTCCAGACAAAAAAGACAAACTACTCAAGTATTACAGACACGACTACTGAGGAGGAACTGGTTTCTTCGACTTGGACTTTGGTTTTGGGGGCCTCATCGAGTCTGTGGCGGTATCAGGCGCCACAGACTTTCCACCGCCCCCTGACATCGCAGCCTTCGCCGCCTTCTTGGCTCGCTGCATCTCCTTAGAGTACTTCACAACTGTATTGATCAGCTGCGGCCCGTACTTGCCACAAGCACTTGCGAAAGGAGCAAAGACTACCTGTTGGCCATCCGCGTTGACAGGCATCACCTTGGAGACCGCAGCAGGATCAACCTTGACTCCATGGGCTTGAACCATCGCAAGTGACATTGAAGCACCAGCTGCACGGAGTGAGTTCTTGAAGCCTGCAGGAATGCCTCTAGCAAGGGACTCCTCCAGCTCATCCATATTTTCGATTAACTCAGCCTTGGGCGCCAGCTCCTCACGGAGGCGATTGAGCATGCCCTTGGCCTTGGTGAGCGTCCCCTGAACAGCAGCACTGCGATCCTCGACTGCCGAGATGGCACCTGCCAGGGCATCGTCCCGACAGAGGGCCTAGGGGTCGAAGCTTAGACCGCTGGCATCTACACAAGAATCAAGCATTTGCACAAAAGTCAGCACATCAACAAATTCGAAAGAAGGGACACGACGAAAATCCAGACAAGGGAATACCTGAGAGAGCCTTGGCAATCGAGAAAAGCTATTCTTCGAACAACTTCTCCCTAGCTGCGATGGAGGCGGGCAGATCCTCTTCGCGTTTCCGCGATTCGTCCTATGCTGCGATTGCCTCATCGCGGCTCTTCACCGCCGTGGCGAGCGTTTTCTCAAGGGAAGCGCTGTCATGAAGGAGTGCATTATGCTCAGCTGTGACACAAACAAAGATAAACCTTCAATCGAATATATCCCAAGGATGCAGAAGAAAAAGTAAAGAACACTCACATTCAACCGCGCGATGGCTATTTGAAGGGAATATGCCCGAGAGGCAATAATAAAGTGGTCATTATCTTATTCCATGTTTATGATAAATGTTTATTTTGCATGCTATAATTGTATTGATCGGAAACATCAATACATGTGTGTTTAATAAACAAAAAGGGTTCCTAGTTATGCCTCTCTTATAGACTAGCTCGTTGATTAACAAGATGATCAAGGTTTCCTGATCATGGACATTGGATGTTGTTAATAACGAGGTCACAACATTGGTGGAATGATGTGATGAACATTCATCCAAAGTATAGCATTATGATCAAAGTCATTATGTTTATATTGCTATAACATCATACGAAGTAATCTTTATCCTTAGACCATGAGATCATGTTAATTGCTAACACCAGAAGAGTATCTTGATAACATTAAACGTCACACCATAACAGGGTGACTATAAAGATCAGTTCAGTGCTACGAAGGTGTTATGTTGAGGCTCATGGATCAAGAGTGGAATTTTTCAATCCCGATGACGGATAGATATACTCTGGGCCCTCTCGGTGATATCACATTAAGATAGCTTGCAAGCAAGTGATGTGATCACTAGAATGTTATATCACGGGAACAAGAAAAGAGTGCATGTCGGCAATGAGATCAAACTAGGTATGGAGATACTGATGATCGAATCTCGGACATGTAATATATCGCGAGACAAAGGGATTTAGTTACTAGCGTTAAAGGTTCTCACGATCACAAAAGTCATCGTTGAATGTGTAAGAGTCAGTATGGATCTCTAGGTCGTGCTTCTGATTATTGATCTGAGAGGGGTCTCGATCATGTCTGCATTATTCGCGAACCGTAGGGTGACACACTTAAGGGATACCAACACCATTTGGAGCAAATATGTTTCAGATAAAGAATTGCAAAGCGCTGGAATTATTTCAATAGACACCAAAACTGTTTCGGGTGAAATTGCTGAAATTGGTTCTGCATGTAATATTGAAATGTTGCAGGGGGTTTTATGTGAATGTTTGTTAATTAAAGTAATTAACAAAATTCTGAATAAAAATAATAAAAGAGTTTTATTAAATGAGAGAGCATTAAATTTGGAGAAATTTAATGCATTTAAAGTGGAGACTTTAAAAGAGAATGTGAAGGGGCAAATTTATGTGGACGGAGTTACCACCACATGAATGAGGAGGTGAAGGGTCACCCCTTGAGGCGCCGTCCATGGGGAGGGGTACCCTCCCCTCCTCCTATAAAAGGCCCCCCTCACACCCCTTCTTCCACACACCTCCTCGTGAAGGATCTCTCTCCCCCTCTAGTTATTCCCCATGGTCTCGGATTAGCGAGATACATGTTCCCGATGGCTTTATCTGGAAAGGAGTTGCTACTTCCGCTGCTTTGCTGGAGCGAGGGACGGAGTTTGACGGGGTACCGGACATGTGTGCGATCACGGATGCACCGCTGCTTTGCGGTGCTGGACTTGGTGGTGCCGGAGCTGGATCTGATGGACGTGCTGGAGCCGGACCTACTGGACTTCATCACGATCTTGAGATCGGCAAGTGTACGACTACATCAACCACGAGTTCCTACTCATTAACAAAACTCGTTGTCTTCAAGGGTAAGTTCTCATTGGATGTATGTCCACCCGTTGCTCTGTACCTAGTAGATAGATCTTGGTGTATAGTTCTCATCGTAGGAAATTTTTTGTTTTCTATGCTGCGGACCCAACAGTGGTATCAGAGCCTGATCTATGCGTAGGTGCTTTGCACGGGTAGTACACATATGTTTATATGTGGGCGATGATGATCATGTTATTGCATCTTCTATGTATTTTGGATATTGGTGGCATAGTGGGATGAAGCGGCCCGGACCAACCTTACATGTCATCGTACATGAGACTGGTTCCACGACTGACATGCAACTTGTTTTGCATAAGTGGCTGGCGGGTGTCTGTCTCTCCTACTATAGTCAATATCTGATTTACAACGAGTTGCTAATAACTTGGTTATCCTCGTTGTGGTTCATGTTCATAGGTGAGAACGGTTCTATCTCCGAAAGCCCTAAGCCACGTAAAACTTGCAATTGATAAATTAGAGGTGTCTAGTTTAGATCGTTGCTGGGCTAGTGTATTGATATGGTATTGTTGTAAGTAGATGTATGATAGATAATCTTACAACTCACTCAACGTGTAAGTTCCATAGACCTTGGCATTACACACAAAGGAATGATAGAGATCATACCACGATGCAAATGATAGAGATCAAATGCATGGACCATATCATCTCACTTTACACATTAGATGTTAGCATCTTATACTGCTACTTTGGCGCTTTCTGTAGAATTGTAAGATGATCCCTCATTTAAATATCAAGATAAAAATGTGTTCTTCCTTAAGTATGCACCATTCTATGGATCATGTTTCGAGACATCACGTGATGATCGGGTGTACTCGACTCTACGCTTTCATACAAACGGGTGTAAGACAATTTTACACATGCGAGTACTAAGGTTCTTACTTGGCGAGCCTAGCATGTACAGACATGGCCTCAAAACACGGACCGAAAGGTTAAGCATGAGTCATATAGTTGATATGATGCCCATATAGATGCTCGCCTTTGAAGCTACATCAACTCATGTGATGATCGGACTTGGTGTAGTGGATTTGGTTCATGTAATCACCAAAAGGACACGAGGGATGTCGTTTTTGAGTGGGAGTTTATTTCTAATTTGGATTAGTAGAACTCAATTTGTCATAAAATAAATCGAAGTGAATTTACATAATTTGTTATAGTCATTGGCATCTGGTCACTACCTTATGCTTAGTTTTAATTGAGATAATAGAACTATAGAATTCTGGATATTTACTTTATGAACTGGTATCGTATTGTTTTGAATGTCAATTTAAAGTTTATAAGTCCTATTGCAAACTTTTAGCAAACTCAATTTACTCAATGAAGTTTAATAAGAAGTATTAAATCAAGAGTAAGAATTCCAATGTTAGTATCTTAAGTATCATGTTTGCCTCCATGATTATTGATATTCAAAAGTTGTTTTAATATCAAGATTATATTGGAGCTGAAAAATTGTTTCAGAAACCATCATGTGTGAAAGATATTGTGATATCTGAAACAATGTTTTTGGTGGCATTATGATAGAGTATAATTTAGCAAAATACATGTTCTCATATTGTATGAGAATTTGTGAAGAATGGAGATGCTAAGCATCCGGATCTCCCAAAAGGTTTTGGGAACTAACATTATACTCGCGATTCTTCCTTACAGGCTATAGTAGCTTGATCATGAAAGTTGTCATGATAAGGATGAATAGAATATGTAAGTAAAATGTTTACTACACTAATAGATTACTAAAGAATGGATTTTTTGAAAGAATACCAAACATTTGATGATGGTGATCCACTTCAAAGTGCAAGTCCTAAGGTATTAGTATTTGACTATATACGCTTTGTACTATGTGTCATGTGAATGACACCACTATTGATGTTGATAGATTCTTTTGAAAGGAAAAGGAATTGCTGAAAGAGAATCTATAAAATATTTGGCAGAAAAGAAAAAGTTGGAGATGTCCAACTTAGGTATATAGACGATATACATGTTATGGCTGTATTCCTTGCTTGTTAAACAATGTGGTTCTTAGGTATTGGATACCGAATTGGTTGGTATGAAGTGCCATACAGGACAACGCAATTCATGAACTACAATGGCCTAAGTAACTGGCAAAGAGAATATGATATGGGGTGGCCCGATTTTCTCAATAAGCGGATGGCGATGATAATGGTGGATGATAGATAACTAGTGCGTAGCTATGATCTCTCTCGCTCGATCCCTGATGCCAGCGCAACAGATCTCGAACCTTGTAGGATATTCACAACACCACACTCTTGTGTACGCAGCCGTGACCACGAACGGTAGTATGCAATCTACTAATTCCCAATGGAACAACAGATCACACTCAATTATAGTTGGTAGATTCGAACACAGGGTAATTCCAGAGGTTTTATGAAAGAAACAACTCCAAAATATTTTAACGTGATCTAAAACCTAAAAACCATGATTTATAGGCCTATATAAAGGCTGCTGGACGCCCAACATAGAGTTGGGGTCAAAACCAAACATATCTCTAACTTTCCTAACTTAAAAGGACTCTATTTGTAAACTGACAGAAAACATCTGTCGACTTGTTTTGGTTGCTGCGCACAGCTCGTAACGAACTAGGAGACGTGCAAGTACCCGTTGGAAAGATCTCGGAATTATCTTTCCAACAAGTGTTTATGTGCTTAATTCGGAGTTGGTATGTGGAAACCACGTCCGTTTCAATTTCAGAACTTCTGTCTGTCTAAATTGAACCTTCCTTGTTGTTCGGCTTCTATCTCTCGGTCGACTTCATTTTGATGATCTTCTCTTGCGCCTTCCTCCCGCTCCTCCCTCGCGCATCCTCGAGCGATCATCATGCCGGGCTCCTCTTGTAGCCCTTCTCCTCCTCGTGCCATGCTTGTTTCTTTAACGAACCTGTTGCTCAATGAGCTTTGCACGAGCTCTTGTAATGGGTCCAATTCTGATTTCATTGGACTTGTTCTTTGCAGCAACATCTTCATTGTGAATAGGAGTAGGAGTTAGTGGAATAGTATGGATGTCCTCATCATGATGAGGATATATACAAGGATTATGATGATTCTGACTGCCTGAACTAGAAGGAAATATTGAGTCAAATCAATAATGACTATCAGGTGAATTCATTCCTAATTGAACCTGATGTTTTACTTAATGAGAACTTTATACTACCTAAGTCTATGCATCTTTGTATGATCAGGTTTATTGATAACACAAGCGTTGCACGAGGAGGAGGAGAGTTGCATCAAGAAGGACAAGCGCTGATTTCCAACATCAACAAGTGCGTGAGGGAGGAGCGGGAGGCATGCGCACTAGGAGCCAATGAGGAAATCATGTATGAGCAAGAGAGAGAGATGGCGCACCAAGAATTACATGTTTGAGGTGTTCCACGATGTTTGGACTGCGTGCCAATAAGGCCGAACCTATGTATGGGTCGGTATGTATCAGTTTGAGTCGAACCAAGTCAGTTTGGGCCAAGTTATGGCTGTTTTTAGGCCCGTTTAGAGGAGAGGACGCCCCAGCCCTCATATAAACCTCCGTAGCCGTCACAAGTTAGGTTTTTAGACCACGTTAAAATATTTTGGAGTTGTTTCTTTCGTAGAACCTCTGGAATTACCCTGTGTTCGAATCTACCAACTATAATTGAGTGTGATCTGTTGTTCCATTGGGAATTAGTAGATTGCGTATCACCGCTCAGGGTCACGTTGCGCGCAAGAGTGTGGTATTGTGAATATCCTACAAGGTTCGAGATCTGCTATACCGCATCGTGGATCGAGCGGGAGAGATCATAGCTACGCACTAGTTATCTATCATCCACCATCATCATCGCCACCCGCTTACTGAGAAGATCGGGCCACCCCATATCATCTTGGTATCAGAGCCAGGTTTCGATCCTGGGACCTGTGGGTTATGATACCAAGATCTTGGTATCAGAGGCAGGTTTCTCACAGAGCGCTGGGTTTACTCGGTGAGCAATATCATCTTGGTATCAGATTTCCTCGTTGCCTCGGTAAGAAATCCACAATCCATCCATAGATTAGAGAGTGTTTTTCATCCTATACAGAAAAAGCCCCACAAAATGAGTTGCCATAGCCTAGATTGCATCGTAATCGAGTAATAGTTGCTGGTCGAGTTCCTCTATTAGATTAGATTTAGATATGTTCTTCGTAGATTTGTTTTCTAGTTGTTCTAGTTGTTTTCCACCATCTTTTTCCGCTACCATCAAGTCAGATCCGACCCAAGTCGGAATAAAAAAAAATTGGCTCGCTGCCTCACGCCTGACCACAGACAGGTCTGTGCTCCAGCGTGAAAAAAAAATTGGATCGTCGCCTTACCACAGACCGGTCTGCCCTCATACGAGAATTTTTTGGAGTCTGCCGACCTCCTGCCGCGGCAGGATTTTAGGCCGTTTTTCTGCCGTGGCAGAGACCAATTCTCAGGTCAAAAAAATTTCTTTTTTGTTTATTTTTTTAACTGAGTCCACATAGCGTACCTATCCTTGTGAGCCTTAGTAAACCTTTCTTTGTGTCTAAAACTATCCTACGAGACTAGCATGCTTAGTGCTCTTCGGGATGCTCAGTTTAGCAATCTTGTGCCCGTTTTGTTGAGACATTGCTAGCGTCTCTCCTTGTGCATTGCAACACGAGCGTTCCTCCGACATACCTCACTTTACTGAGCTCATTTTCATAGTTGCAATTGCCCCATTTATCTCCACCGTGTGTGTTTCCGTGGGTCTTTGTCATACGATCAGCACTAGGACTTGTTTGCGGTGTAGTTAGGATACCATACCTACAGCTCCACCATAAATAACCTGTGTGCCTTGCGATCGTTCTCTATACCTTTGGTATTCACTTCATCACATCAGTGCATCAGTCTTTGATTTCGAATTGGTAAGCATCACTATTCACTTTGGAACGGTAAGATCTGCTTTCTTGTCAGTTTTTGAGTGAGTTGTGAGTGTGCCACCAAAACAATTTTGTGTTTTTGCACTAATGTACTAATCATGACTTCTACTAGTGTTGATGTGATGCAGAAATCAGATGATGTTTACCATGACTATTTAGCTATTGTGGTTGGCATGGCATATGATCCAACTACAATCAAGTGGCGATTGGAAAGTTTTGCCACACCCGCAGAATATCAGATTTGGGAAATTGATATGGGATTTGGTTTTGCGAGATGTCGTACTTTCGATAGCAAGTTTAATAGCCATATAGAATACATTCTTGCTCACCGACGTGTGGATGAAGAGGTAGCTCGTTGGTGGAAGGACGCAAGGATTGTGTATGGTGTCATGGGTAAAAAAATCCTTTGGGAAGATTTCAAGCAATTTCTACGTTCTATGTTTTTGAACAACTACAAATGGCCTATTCCAGAAATTTTGAGTGTGGACACTAATGAGACATGTGAGTTGTCTACTAACGTAATCATGTCTACTCCTAGTGTTGTATCTTGTGATGTAATGGTTGCTTTTAAACAAAGGGAGCCGCCTATTTTACAACCTGCATCACACGATCTGGTATTGTCACTTGAGGGGGATGTCGTAGTACCTACTACAGCTGAGAAGATTGTTGATGACATTGGTACTAATTTGGAGCTTCAGCCAACATGTGCCACATATTGTGAGTCTATTCCTTTACTGAAGCCTCCTTGTGATTTGCCTTACACTATTGTTTCAGCACCATGTGATAGTTTACCAAATTCCAATTTTGATCATGTGGTACTGATTACACATAAAGAAATACTTGCTCGAATACCACCTGCTGATATTGTGTTTTCCATCATGCTAAATGAACCTATGAGTATGAGTTGTGCTATGGACAAGATTTCTGAAATTTCATGTCTAAATTCTAGCACATATTCTCCTTGTTTCACTTTCAATCTAATTGGTGAATATAGCATGCATGAAAAATTTCCTTGTGGATCACATATGCATTACTTGTGATAGAATCACTGAACTGAAACATGCTGTTTTCAGCCATACTTGTTGTGTGTCGATGACTTGTTGTTGGACATATGCTAAAATTTGTGATAGTATGAAACTAAAGTCAGATCTAGTTGATATAATACAGCCAACACAAGTAATTTTACCTATGTTGGATCGTTGTAATCTTGCTAGCATAGAACCCAAGTTTTCATATCCTTTGTGTTTGTCCCAAAAGTCTTTGTCTAGCTGTGCTACTGCTCTATACTTCACTTATATTTGCAAATTGAGTTGCATCTTCCATACTGGACAACATGATCATGTTTATATTAATCGAGTAGCTATTGAAGCATGGTGTGAATCAATTTGGTTTTCACACATATTGAATTGGTTAGATCTTGTCCACAAATTTGATCATAGATCTTCTTTAAGAAAACTGAATTTAATATTGAAGAACAAGACTATCTATTTAGTTGTTTTTCACCATGATCATGATATAATACAACAATAATACAATATGTTATATATACATATACTTTGCGTACACGTTGTTCTTTTTGTTTCTCCCACTTTCAGCTTACCTAAAGACGAGGACGGCTTTTCATGAAGAAAGGGAGGATGATGAGGATATATACAGACATTATAATGATTCTGACTGCCTGAACTGGAAGGAAATATTGAGTCAAATCAATAATGACTATCAGGTGAATTCATTCCTAATTGAACCTGATGTTTTACTTAATGAGAACTTTATACTACCTAAGTTTATGCATCTTTATATGATCAGGTTTATTGATAACACAAGCGTTGCGCGAGGAGGAGGAGGAGGAGAGTTGCAGCAAGAAGGACAAGCGCTGATTTCCAACATCAACAAGTGCGCGAGGGAGGAGCGGGAGGCATGAGCACTAGGAGGCAATGAGGAAATCACGTATGAGCAAGAGATAGAGATGGCGCACCAAGAATTACATGTTTGAGGTGTTCCATGACGTTTGGACTGCGTGCCAATAAGGCCGAACCTATGTATGGGTCGGTATGTATCTGTTTGAGTCGAACCGGGTCAGTTTGGGCCAAGTTATGGCTGTTTTTAGGCCCGTTTAGAGGAGAGGACGCCCCAGCCCTCATATAAACCTCCGTAGCCGTCACAAGTTAGGTTTTTAGACCACGTTAAAATATAATGGACTTGTTTCTTTCATAGAACCTCTGGAATTACCCTGTGTTCGAATCTACCAACTATAATTGAGTGTGATCTGTTGTTCCTTTGGGAATTAGTAGATTGTAGACTACCGTTCGTGGTCACGGCTGCGTGCGCAAGAGTGTGGTGTTGTGAATATCCTACAAGGTTCGAGATCTGTTGCGCTGGCATCAGGGATTGAGCGGGAGAGATCATAGCTACGCACTAGTTATCTATCAGCCACCATCATCATCGCCATCCGCTTACTAAGAAGATCGGGCCACCCCATATCACATCATCTCCCCCCCTTCAAAAGGCGTCGACCTCGACGCTCCAAGGTATTCTCTAGCATATGGTGACAAATCAGCAACATTGAAGCTGTTGCTAGCACCACCAAACTCCTCAATAGGTATATCAACTGAGTAGGCATTATCATTAATTTTGGCTAGTACTTTGTAAGGACCAGCACCACGTGGATTCAACTTGGACTTGTGAAGTAGTGGAAATCTATCCTTGCGTAGATGCTCCCAAACCATATCTCCAGGCTCGAACAACACTTCTTTTCTTGCTTGATTCCTTGCAGCAGCAATGTTCTTGCCTTTCTTCTCAATAGCCTCTCGAGTCTTCTCATGTATTTTCTTCACATAATCAGCATGTTTTGATGCCTCCATATCAACTCTCTCCTGTAATGGCAGAGGCAACAGATCAAGTGGCATCAATGGCTTGAAGCCATACACCACCTCAAAAGGACAAAGTTGAGTAGTTGAATGCACAGCCCTGTTGTAAGTGAACTCAACATGTGGCAAACACTCTTCCCACTCCCGCAGATTCTTTTTAATCATGGTCCTTAGCAGCTGTGACAATGTTCTATTCACCACCTCTGTTTGACCATCTGTTTGGGGGTGACATGTAGTACTGAATAGCAACTTCGTTCCTAGCTTCCCCCATAAGGTCTTCCGAAAGTAGCTCATGAACTTCACATCACGGTCAGAAACAATCGTCTTTGGTACGCCATGTAATCTCACGATGTCTCTGAAAAATAGGTTAGCAACATGCGACGCATCGTCGCTTTTGTGGCAGGCAATAAAATGAGCCATCTTAGAGAACCTATCCACTACCACAAATATAGAATCATGACCTCTCTGAGTTTTAGGTAGACCTAGCACAAAATCCATACTAATGTCTTCCCATGGAGTAGTAGGTGCAGAGAGAGGTGTATACAAACCGTGAGGCTTCAGCTTAGATTTCGACTTGTGGCATGTAATACATCGGCTCACAAATCTGTACACATCACGCCTCATCTAGGGCCAATAAAAGTGATCAGCAAGCATGAGCAATGTCTTCTCACGCCCAAAGTGACCCATCAATCCACCAGCATGTGATTCCTACACTAAGAACAAACGCAACGATGATTCTGGAATACATAGTTTGTTAGCTCGAAACAAATATCCATCATGTATATGATACCTATCCCATGCGTTTCTAAGAGCACACAAACGATATGGTTCAGCAAAATCATGGTCAGTTGCATAAAGTGCACAAATAGCTTCTAATCCAGGAATTTTAACATCAAGATTGGTTAATAGCATGTTCTTCCTAGATAGAGCATCAGCAACAATGTTTTCTTTTCCCTTCTTATAGTTAATGATGTAAGGAAAAGACTCAATGAACTCAACCCATTTAGCTAATCTTCTATGCAAGTTTGATTGAGCTTTCAAATATTTCAATGCTTCATGATCAAAATGTATGATGAATTCTTTTGGCCACAAATAATGTTGCCAAACCTCAAGTACTCTAACAAGTGCATACAATTCTTTATCATAGATAGAATAATTCAAACGAGCACCAGTCAATTTCTCAGAAAAATAAGCTATAGGCCGACCCTCTTGCATCAAAACGCCACCTATACCTATACCACTAGCATCACATTCAACTTCAAATTGCTTCGAAAAATCAGGTAAAGCAAGTAATGGTGCAGAAGTAAGCAAACATTTTAATGTATCAAATGCAATGTCTTGAGCCGCGCCCCATACAAAAGGAACACCTTTCTTTGTCAAATCATTTAATGGTGCAGAAATGGTGCTAAAATCTTTCACATAGCGCCTATAGAAACCAGCGAGACCGTGGAAACTACGCACTTGACTAACATTCATCGGAGTAGGCCAATTCTGAATTGATTCAATTTTAGATTGATCTACCTCTACTCCATGCTTAGAAACAAAAAATCCTAGGAATATGACCTTATCTTTTGCAAATGTACACTTCTCAAGATTAGCATACAGTTTATTATCACGTAACACTTGCAAAACTTGTCTAATATGAGTGCAATGTTCAGATTCGGTGTGGCTGTATATGAGTATATCACCAAAGTAACACAACCACGAAACGACCAATAAACTCTCTCAAAACATGATTCATCAAACGCATGAAAGTACTAGGTGCATTAGTAAGACCAAACGGCATAACTAACCACTCATAAAAACCGAATTTAGTTTTGAAAGCAGTTTTCCATTCATCCCCTTCTTTCATCCTAATTTGATGATAACCACTATGCAAGTCAATTTTAGAGAAAATAGCAGCACCACTCAATTCATCAAGCATATCCTTTAAGCGTGGAATAGGATGATGATATCGAATAGTGATGTTATTAATCACTCTAAAATCAACACACATGCGCCATGTACCATCTTTCTTAGGAACTAAAATAACAGGAACAACACAAGGGAAAAGAGAGACACGAATATACCCTTTATCCAGCAATGCTTGTACTTGCTTCTGAATTTCCTTAGTTTCTTCGGGATTAGTCCTGTAAGGTGCACGGTTGGGAAGTGTGGCGCCAGGAATTAAGTCCACTTGATGTTCTATACCATGCAATGGGGGCAAACCTGCGGGTAAGTCTTCTGGAAACACATCCCCAAAATCCTGCAAAACAGAAGAGACACCAAGAGAAATAGGGGTCATGTCGTTAGAAACCAATACCTCGCCCTTATACATGAGCACAAGTGGCATGGTTGTAGGATCCTCACGAAACTCTCTCATATCCTCCTTGGTGGCTAGTATCAATAAACCAGGCACTCTCTCACTTTTTGTTATATCACTCGATTTATGCTCAATTACATCAGGAACAGCTGTTACACAGTCTCGCCGAGTGGTAGTATCTTCCTTCAAGTTCACCTCTATCTTCTGGCGAGAATCATTCACAATTTCTTGTGGTATCATTGGCTGCATAGTAATCTTCTTTCCTTTGAATTCCAAGTGATATGTATTGGCTCGGCCATTGTGTTGCACATGGCGATCATAGAGCCAAGGCCGACCCAATAGTAGGTGACAAACAGTCATAGGAACCACATCAAAATCAATAGAATCTTTGTATGGCCCTATTTGAAAATTCACACGTACCATATGATTTACCTTCATCTCACCATTGTTGCTCAACCATTGTATGTAGTATGGCTTGGGATGAGGTAAATATGTCAAATTCAGTTTGGCACATAGTTCCTTACTTGCAAGATTTCTGCAGCTACCTCCATCAATAATTACCTTGCAAGCTTTGTTTGGTCCAACTAGAGCTTTTGTTTGGAACAAGTTGCAACGCTGGGATTCCTCAACCGGTTGCACACTAAGTACACGTGAAGATACGACAATAGTGGGTGCACGCTCAGCATATGCATCAGCACCATCCTCGCCGTCATCAATATCATCCCCAGAAGCTTCATCTCCACTTTCTACTTCACCTTGTTCATTAACAAACATAACCTTGCTGTTTGGACAATCCTTCTTGTAGTGACCTCGACCTCCACAAGTATGGCACACTACATCACTAGTACGTGCAGTAGACATGTCGGAACCCGAGCTAGCAGCAGGAACAGCGGGTTTCCGAGCATTAGAACCAAACGAAGGTGTACTTGCTGGTTTGGCCGATGGTGTAAATGGAGCAGCAGCTGGTGGCGTGACTGTAGGAGGTGTAGATGTGGCCGAAAATCTGCTGGAGAATGGAAAAGCAAGCGTGACTTCCTCTTCTGCCAACTGGGATTCGGCCTCTCTAGCATGATGCAACAACTCATTCATGGTCTCATACTTGTGATGATGAACAATGCTCTTGATTGGTAACTTCAGATTGTTTAGGAATCGCTGCATGGTCATCTCAATGGACTCACGAACTCGAGCATGCTGCATAAGCATCTCCATCTCCATGTAGTACTCATCAACTGTCATGGTGCCTTGCTTCAATTGCGTCAATTTATCAAAAACTGATCGCAAGTAGTTGGTTGGTACGAAACGTGCCTTCATGATTTGCTTCATCTCGCGCCAATCCATCACAGGAAGTTCATTGTCCTCCCTCCTATGTTGCACAAGAGCATCCCACCAACGCAAAGCATAACCATCAAATTCAGATGCTGCAAGCTTGACCTTCTTATCTTCTGGATAGTCAAATAAGCGCCAGAGTTTCTCAATCTTCAATTCCCAGGTGAGGTAGTCTTCAGGATCAATGGAACCATCAAACTTAGGAATCGAGAATTTTGGCTTTCCCAAACCGTCATCAGCAGCTTGGTTGGGGACACGTGGACCACGCCCAAGATGGGGAAACCCACGACCATGAGCAGGTGCATGGACAGGGGGAATAGCACGTCCCCTGCCAACATGTGGAGCAGCATCAACAACGCTACCCTCATCGAAATCATCAAAGTCATCATCATCTTGAGGATCTTCCCTTCTATGCAAGGCGGCTATCAAACCCTCAATGGACTGCTGCAAAGTGGTGACATTGACATTGAGCGTAGCCACTTGCGTTTGGATAGTATCAACTGTCCCAACATGCTGATCCAATCTCATATTCATATCCTCGAGATTCTTGTCAATGGCATTTGTCGTGTTAGTAAACACACGTGTCAAGTGGGATTTCAAAGCCTCGTATTCACGCCAATTGACGAGCTCCTCATCCTTCTTTTTCTGCAACACAACATCATCTTCACTAGAAGACATGATTAGTAGGTTAGTGCAAAAATCAAAATCTGTATGGTGAAAACTCTCAGGACTCATTCACAACTAATAAGAAAGGAGATCTTATCGTTCCAAAGTGAATCGAGATGCTCTACCAAACGAAATCAAAGACTGATGCACTTTGATGTGATGAAGTGAATATCAAAGGTATAGAGAACGATCACAGGGCACACAGGTTATTTAAGGTGGAGCTATAGGTATGGTACCCTATCTACACCGCAAACAAGTCCTAGTGCTGATCGTACAAATACCCAAGAAACACACACAGTGGAGATAAACGTGGCAAAGCAACTTATGAAAAGGAATATTGCAATGCACAAGAGAGACACTAGTAATAGCTCAAATAGAACAGGCACAAGATTGCTTAATCTACTAGTGCTTATACACAACAAGGCCTCCAATATTGCACACTTCTATATCTCTTTTTTTGTCAGGCTTGTAGCTCTTTTCTCTTTTTTTATACTGATTCTCTTTTCTTTTTTTCAACTATATTACTCAATGCAAACGAGCACAGCAACTTATAACAGAACTAGGCCGGATAGTCCGGTTGATATGCGCAGGAGACTCCGGTTGGGCCGGATAGTCCGGTATGATTCAAACGGATAGTCCGGTTTTTCCTGTCGAAAATTTCTGCACTGCAAACCCTAATGAACAGCCTGTCGGAGCAAAGCAACTAGTTTCGTGGGTATGTTCCTAGGCACAAATGTTGTAGATAGGCTGTGTCTATGGTATGCAAACAAAGGTACGCTATGTGGACTCGGAAAAACGATAAATACTTGCGGAAACGGTAATGGTGGGCACAGCAGAAAACAAGATGAAACCTTAAACCTAGACACAAACGGAAACTAGACACCTACGAGGAAAAACCTGCAGATCAGATCTACGAGAAGATACAATCAGCAACTAAAACTTGAAAACGATGCAATCTAGTCTATGGCAAATCTTTTTGTAAGGCTTTTTCTGTATAGGATGAAAACACTCTCTAATCTATGGATGGATTTGTGGATGCTTACCAAGGCAACACTGGAAATCTGATACTAAGATGATATGGAGTGGCCCGATCTTCTCAGTAAGCGGATGGCAATGATAATGGTGGATGATAGATAACTAGCCTGTAGCTATGAACTCTCCCGCCTGATCCCTGATGCCAATGCAACAGCTCTCGAACCTTGTAGTATATTCACAACACCACGCTCTTGCGCACGCAGCTGTGACCACGAACGGTAGTATGCAATCCACTAATTCCCAATGGAACAACAGATCACACTCAATTATAGTTGGTAGATTTGAACACAGGGTAATTCCAAAGGTTCTATGAAAGAAACAACTCCAAAATAGTTTTAACGTGGTCTAACCTAAACTAGAGGGCGTTCCCAGGCTTATATGGCCGCCAGAACGTCCGAAACGAAACGTCATTCGATACAGATCCGTCCAGATCTGATGGGAACTTTTCAAGCCGGATTATTCGGTCTAAGAGGGCCGGATTATCCGGTGGCCGGATTTTCCGGGGGAAAAGTCCGGTCAAATATCCGCCTGCATCGAACGTCATACGAAGTCCTTTGCAGAATCTCCAAAGCAGGGCCAGATCATCCGGGGTGTGGGGGCCGGATTATCCGTGGTATTTTAGGCGTGGAAGTACTCATTGGAAAGATCTTGGAATTATCTATCCAACAAGTGCTTATTTGCTTGATTTGGAGTTCGTATGAAGAATCCACGTCCGTTTGAATTTCAGGACTTCTGTCTGTCCGAATTGAACGTTCCTTCTCTTCGATGATCTCCCTTGCTTGTATTGCGCCTTCCTCCCACTCCTCCCTCGCGCATCCTTGGGCGATCATCATGTTGGGCTTCTCTTGTGGCCCTTCTCCTCCTCGCGCCATGCTTGTTTCTCCAACGAACCTGATCATACATAAATGCATAGACTTAGGCAGTATAAAGTTCTCATCAATCAAAGTACCAGATTCGTTTAGGAGTAAATTCACCTGTTGTTCAAGTAGCTTAGCACGAGCTCTTGTAATAGGTCCAATTCTAATCTCATTAGACTGATCCTTTCTTGCAACAATTGTAGCATCTTCAGTAGTCATTGGGGTAGGTGTAATTCTAGGGATGTCCTCATCATCTCCCCCCCCTTCAAAAGGCGTCGACCTCGACGCTCCAAGGTCTTCTCCAGCATATGGTGACAAATCAACAACGTTGAAGCTGTTGCTAACTCCACCAAACTCCTCAATAGGTATATCAACCGAGTAGGCGTTATCATTAATCTTGGCTAACACCTTGTAAGGACCAGCACCACGTGGCTTCAATTTTGACTTTCGAAGTAGTGGAAACCTATCCTTGCGTAGATACACCCAAACCATATCTCTAGGATCGAACAACACTTCTTTCCTTGCTTGATTCCTTGCAGCAGCAATGTTCTTGCCTTTCTTCTCAATAGCCTCTCGAGTCTTCTCGTGTATTTTCTTCACATAATCAGCACATTTTGATGCCTCCATATCAACTCTCTCATGTAATGGCAGAGGCAACATATCAAGTGGCGTCAATGGCTTGAAACCATACACCACCTCAAAAGGACAAAGCTGAGTAGTTGAATGCACCGCCCTATTGTAAGCAAACTCAATATGTGGCAAACACTCTTCCCACTCCCGCAGTGATACAGATCAAGCCGATGATCCTATGTTTTGTCCCGATCTTTCACAGCGAGTCAACCCGATAGATGATTCTTCCAATCATGCGATGAACACAACCTGAAGAAGAGGAACGAATCCAGCAAGTAACATGATGAAGATCACCATGCCTCACACCTAAGCACGACAATCCTTGATGAACACAAGAACCTCCGTAGCAATAATAATCTGATAACGGTATCGCCGTCCCCGGAGGGATGATACACGGTGGAGCACAATATAGTTTTTAGACTAAACAACTGAACTCTCCTAAACCCTAGGCGGCTGGCTCCTTTATATAGGAGGTCTGCAACTAGTCGGTTGGATAGACCCAAACCGAACACACAACGGACTCGAACCTAACCTAGACTCGGACTCAATAACATAGCAACAATCTTTGACACAACCTTGGACTTATCATTACATATCGTAGGTCGTCCTGGCGTGCCAATCATCAATGGGATGCGCCCGCATCACCTAGCTTGGTGGAGTCCTGAAATTAGGCTTCACCTCCTCCTTCATGCCCATATCATCATCCCGGCCTTCAAGAAGCGTTGTCCCCAACGCTTGCGGGTCGGGTCTGATGAGGGCAAACCTCTAGGTGGCCCGATCTTCACGGATCTCGTGGTCAAATCGATGGGAAAGCGAGGGGAAAGGGAGAAGGTAGCGGAAGCGGACGCACACCTCGCGAACAATACGATGAACACACGCAAAACACACACGAGACAAGGCCGATTGCTCTCACCGGTGGCCACCGGTCTGATAGAATCCTCGCAAGGAAAGATCGGTCAACGTGCTCCCATCAATCCCAAGCGGAGAGGGAAGAACACCTTGGAGAGGGTCTTGACGTCTTGGCAAAGGGACACCGATGCCAAGGCCTTGTACAACGAGGGACGCACGATGCAAACTCCGACGAGGTGGTGATGATAGTCGATCCCCTTTCGTAGAAGGGGATGAGGCAAAACTAGAGATTCCACAAAGGGGGTTTTCTTTAGTCTATCATCTATGCCCACGGGATACATGAGGGGGTGGGGGCTCTATTTATAGGCCAGCCACAAGTTCAAGGGTAGTTTGGGCATAAAACTAGGGTTTGGTGCGAAATAGAGGGGTACATGGGCCAAGGGCCTAGCTGTTGGCTCGCAGGCCCATCACTTGGGCCGGACAGTCCGGGGTAGCCGGACACTCCGGGTAGTGTCCGGGTAGTGTCCGAACTGGCCTTCTGAATGTCCACGCCAGGTTGGGGCTGGGGCAGGCCGGACACTCCGGCCGAGTCGCGCTGGACACTCCGGCTGCGCCGGACACTCCGGCTGGATTCGGGCGGACTCTCCGGGGCGATGACGGCGGAGACTCTCGTTCTGGAGCTGGTTGCTCCTGGTCCATCTTCTTGGTTGACTTGGGGACGATCTTGGGGACTTGGCGTTGTGGATGTAGTAGCGTCCGCAGGACGGGCTGCATCAGCCCCCCCCCTTCAAAAAGAGTCATCCTCGACTCTTCATGCTCATCAAGATGATGTCGAGAGACCTTCTTGATCCTAGGGTTCACCATATAGTCGTCCTTGAGAAGCTTGATGTGGCAACTCTTCAATGTTCCTTCACCTTCCATGAAGCCTACAAAGCTCACAACAAAAGCGAAGCAACACTCAAAGAGTAGCCAATTCATGAAGATTATAGCATGAGTCCTCAAGTAGAAGGAAGTCACCTTATGATATAGAGATAGCTCATTGAAGGATGGCCCTAGGTAACTCTCTTCGATTCGTCTTGTCAATTCTTTGTCCATAGAGGTTGACACATATGCAATTGTACCTTCACACAACAAAGACCAAGCAACATATGTTTGTGTGTGATAGAGGAGCATGTCATTTGTGGCATGTCCATTCTTGTTCACAACACTATTAGCACAACTCAAGTATCGCAAACGAAATGCGTATGCAAGGTCAAAGTGCATGGAAGTTAATTGAACATCATCCAAATGTGGGAACTCAAAAACTCCATATAACATCTTAGTGTGGCACTCAAAGCAAGTGACTAAAATCTTGATCAACATCTTTGATGCGAAGCTAGGAGAATTCGGCAAAAACACATGAGGAAGAATATCCAAAGCAACAACATTATGTGTGCAAACCAACCATTAGAAAGAACAATTGTTCAATATGTTGGATGCCATACACATATCATCAAAAGCCAAAATCATGGGGGTATGAGTATCGCAAGTGGAAAGCAAAAACATCATGTTTGCAAACAAACCATATGAAAGAGCAAGTGGTCCTTATATTTGTTGCAACAAAAATACGAGAGACTTGGAAGCTCTCATGACAATACATGCTCATAATGGCATTATGGTCGCACACAAAACATCGGAAAGAGAAATTGTTCAACATTTTTGTGGCAACACGCAAAGCATCCATATCCAAAAGCAACGAGACATGATTGTCACAAGGTGAAAGAATACCATTAACATGCTTGCAAGCTAACCATAGGAAAGAGCAATTTGTCAACATGAAAGATGCAAAGCATGTAAAAGGTATCAGAGCTAGGTTCGATCTTGAACTCACTTGGGGGATGCTCTCTAGAGCTCTTTTTGTCAACTCGTGCTCAACCGAGGTTGACATTCTTGTGCGGGTACCTACACACACCAAACACAAAAGAAAGAATGTGTGTGCATGGTAGAAAAACACATCATCCATCATGACATATCTCTTCTTGTGCACATCACCATTAGTGTCAATCAAGTATGAAAAATATGCATGGTGAGTATGCAAGTGGGGAACATGCTTATCATGGCAATCATCAAAATCTCCAAAATTTGAGAAAGCTATGGGGTCCATCTCAATATAAACAATATTAGAATTATTGTTGCAAGCAAAACAAGTGAAAGAGCAATTATTCAACTTATTGTAAGCAACGGGAGAAATTGTGAAACAGTCATGACAAAGCATTATCCGAGGGGTACCATTTCTAACATCATTACAAGCAAAACATTGGAAAGAGCAATTGTTCAACAAAGTGCAAGCAATGATATCATCAATGTAACGCTTAGAGCATGGCATGTCTATGGCAACATCATCACAATCAAATAATTTCACATGCTCAACAATATGCAAAGGCAAAGTATCACATGGAAATAGCAATGAAGCATATGTGATATCACAAACATCATCCATAGCATGCCAATCATCACAAGTCATCATGTCCACTAGTGGGATCATGGCATCATCAACACTCGTATTCTTACCTTGTTCATACCTCTCATATGAAGTGGGTGTTGTGGTAGAATTGGCGTCCATGTGGGCGACTTCTTCATCCAATATGGGGATGGCATCATCTTCATCCACAATGTACATCTTCTTGGTAGGAGGCATCATCATCTCCAAGATTGGCGCTTCTTGATCCATGGAACCTAGCACAACATGAGGAAACACACTAGAGGTAGAGGGTAAGTCGTTAGAAATCAAAGTGGTCTCACATGACCTATCAACTACCACTCTCAACTCACTCGGTGTATCACTCATGCCCTCCAAGTGGAAGCATTCAATCTCACGTATGGTGGAGTCACTCATCTCACTCTTGTTTTCACTCAAGTGTGCTAAGTGGCTCTCATACTCACATGGGATTGGTACCACATCATCACTCAAGCATATGGGCGTAGGTTCGGTTCTCTCAACTCCTTGCGCCTCCTTTGGTGAAGGGAAAGTCCCATGCTCACCATTCTTGACCTTGTCGTCGCCATCTTGCACCTTGGCTTGTGTAGTCCTCTTGACGTACTCGTCCAACTTTGCAAAGTAGAGGTCTTCTTCCTCCTCATCCATGAGGTTGCATGCGTCATCTAGGACGTCAAGTCTTGGCGTTGAAGCTTGATGGCGTGGAGGAGAGCTTGCTCTTGGTGCGATTTTGGTGGTGGCACGAGTAGTTGAAGGTGCCTTATGATGGTGTCGACGGAGGTCATTGGCGTGCCTTGCCAAAGGTTGATGTAGATGGCGCACTTGATCATCCACATGATGCTCGCGATGATGCTCCTTGTCCTTGGCACTCTTCTTGTGATGGTGGTGCATTCTTGAGCTTGGTTGAGCCTTATGGATGGTGCTCAACATGTATTCTTCGTCTTCATGGCGAAGATGCCTTGAACGACGTCTTGTATCCTCTTGATGTTGGTGATGATCACGAGAGGATGTATGTTGATGAAGATTCTTGCTTCTTGGCGCCTCTTTTGGAAGGTGATGTTGGGGCGCCGCTCTTTTTGTAGTTGGTGGCACTTGATGCCTAGGAGGTAGATGCACTTGACGCCTTCGAGGTTGTGGTGCTTGGCGCCTTGGAGATGGTGGTGCTTGGTGGCTTGGAGGTGATGGCGCTCGTCACCTTGGAGATGGTGGTGCATGACGGCTTGTAGGTGGTAGTGCTTGACGCCTTGGAGGTGGATCATCGAAGTAGATGGTGCCCTTTGGTGTGGCACGCTTGGCCTTGAAGGTCATGGTTTCTTGATGATGTGTCTCCGCTAGCTTGGCGTGGTAGTCCTCCATCTCCAAGCGGTGGAGGTATTCTTCATGGCTCATGGAAGAGCCCTCGAAGTGGATGAAGCTCGCCATGTCCTCCATGCTTGGTGAGGCGTCGTCGTTGTAGCACTCGAAGTCATCCATGCTTGGGGAGTCGTTGTTGATGTAGCACTCCATGTCACCCAAGCATGTGGCGCCATTGTCGGTGTAGTGCTCCATGCATGAGGAGCCATTGTCGATGTAGAGCTCCAATTCCTCCATGATTGAGGAGCCATAGTTGATGACGTGCTCCATGTCTTCCATGCATGTGGAGCCGTCATAGGTGCAATGCTACGGGTCCTCAAAGCATGAGGAGCCATTGTCGGTGTAGTGCTCCATCATGTCCTTTATACTTGTGGAGTTGTAGTCGTGGTGGCTCATCATGGATTCTTCATAGATATCATCCTCGGTTCCGGAGTCCCTAGACATGATTCACAAGACCAAGTGGTGTATATGGAAGTGGTAAGGGGTTAGAGATGCAACGTCAAACCTTACTTTACCTTGGAAGATAGTATCGTGCAAGTGGCAACACTTGAGAGCAATCAAAACCAAGCAAAGTGAAGTTCACGCGGAACACCAAAACCAACCAACCACTAAAAAACACACACACACAAAGCTTATGGTGGATAGGTATGGAAGGTGGTGTTTCCAAGAACAATCCGAAATCAAGATATTGTAATGGCAAGTAAAGAACCACAATGATCACAAAGCAAAACAAGTCAATCCACAAGAGGAAATATGTACAAGGAAACACACACGGTGGGATAAATGGGACTTGTGCGACGGAGAAAGTGAGCTAAGAACCAAATGATTACCTAGTGAAGACTATAAGCTCGTGTCGCACAAGTGCAAGGAGAGACGCTAGTTCGATTGCACTAAATTGGTGGGCTACAAGATATGCACAATAAGTACCACCTATTTGATGTTCATCGAGCTTATGCCTATTCTATGAGGCACTTGTTTCTTTCTTTCTCTTTTTCTTCTTTTTCTTTTTCTATTTTTTTCTCGTTTTCTTTCTTTTTTCACTTGCCTCTTCCTTGTGCCAACAACTATACAAGATAACTATATGAGATAGCGCGCTCACAACTTTTGCTCGGAATTCTACAAGGTATCAAATATGCATAGCCCAAGAAATCATAGGAGGAACTAGTCTCAATAGGTGTTTGTTGAATGCAAAGATAGTGTATCTCACAAAGGGATGCAAGTGGGGAGAAGTCACGGAATTTTTATACCTTTCTTCGCCGATCTTCACCCTTTATTGGTGGATTCCGCCTTGCTCACGGAATTTGGATGGAGTAGATAGCATGAACCATGGATATGATGATGTAGAGCTCCTTCTCCTCTTCAAAACGAGCTAAAGAACACCAAAATCCGAGTTCGTATGCAACAGTTATGCTCAAAACCGTGAAGCAGATTTTTCTGTTAGCGGGGGGCGGACAGTCCGGTGTGCGCAGGACGGACAGTCCGGCCAGGCCGGATATTCTGGTCCGTTTAGGCCGGAAACTCTGGTAGGGCGGATAGTCCGGTCCGTTTTGGCCGGACAGTCCGGTCCGGTCGAACCAAAACACAAACAGGACGAGTTTTGGCGGAAAAACTAGGACCAAAACCTCAAATTGATGGGGGAAATCAAGGAATTAGGCTATGGAAACGCATGGGAAGGTAGATCAACAAGTTTAGGAGGTAATCCATGGATCAAAACCTACCAAAACGCACTCAAATCACAGATTGGTCCAAAACACGAAATTGGGGCTATTTATTGGGGATTTTCGAATTTATGGGGGAAAAGACCAAATCGAGGAGAAATCTGTGGCAACCAAAAGCTGCTGATACCAGATGATGACGGCAAACCTCTAGGGTGGCCCGATCTTCATGGATATCGTGGTCAAATCGATGGGAAAGCGAGGGGAAAGGGAGAAGGTAGCGGAAGCGGACGCACACCTCGCGAAGAACACGATGAACACACGCAAAACACACACGATACAAGGCCGATTGCTCTCACCAGTGGCCATCAGTCCGATAGAATCCTCGCAAGGAAAGATCGGTCAACGTGCTCCCGTCAATCCCAAGCGGAGAGGGAAGAACACCTTGGAGAGGTTCTTGACGTCTTGGCAAAGGGACACCGATGCCAAGGCCTTGTACAACGAGGGAGGCGCGATGCAAACTCCGACGAGGTGGTGACGATAGTCGATCCCCTTTGGTAGAAGGGGATGAGGCAAAACTAGAGATTCCACAAAGGGGGTTTTCTTTAGTCTATCATCTATGCCTACGGGATACATGAGGGGGTGGGGCTCTATTTAAAGGCCAGCCACAAGTTCAGGGGTAGTTTGGGCATAAAACTAGGGTTTGGGCATAAACCAAGGGCCCAGCTGTTGGCTCGCAGGCCCATCACTTGGGCCGGACAGTCCGGGTCGGAGTGACCGGACAGTCCGGGGTAGCCGGACACTCCGGCTAGTGTCCGGGTAGTGTCTGAACTGGCCTTCTGAATGTCCACGCCAGGTTGGGGCTGGGGCAGGCCGGACACTCCGGCCGAGTCGCTGGACACTCGGGCGCCCGGACACTCCTGCTGGATTCAGCGGACTCTCCGGGCGATGTGGCGGAGACTCTCGTTCTGGAGCTGGCTGCTCCTGGTCCATCTTCTTGGTTGACTTGGGGACGATCTTGGGGACTTGGCGTTGTGGATGTAGTAGCGTCCGCATGACGGGCTGCACCAGGGTCGGAAAGGTGGCGTGATATGAACAATCGCTTCACACGTCTTCGCCATCTTCAAGTCTTGCTTGCCTTCCTCACCACATCCTCCCTCTTGGCCTACTCGACTTGATATAGCCCTTGGCGCCTGCACCTCCTTGCATCTCCATACAAGCTTGGACCTAGGCGCCACCGTCTTCTTCTTCTCAACTCTTGTTGGAACCCGTGGTTGCTGAACATGGACCTTCTTTGCATGACCTGGCATAAGATGAGTAATGCCTGGACCACACAACTGACGAACATGTCCATCCTTGCCTCTATGCATCCGCACAACTGTACCAACAAAACGCCTCACAGGTGTGCTAATAAAACTGCTCTTGTTACCCCGCTGCACTACATGCACTAGAACATCAGGAGCACAACTATCATCCGTCTGAACACCTGTGTCAACACAAACAACCTTCTGAACACATGCTGCAACATCCTTCCTCTCAGCAATAAGAGGGTGCACTTCAACTGGCTTGTCACTAACAAGTTCCACTGGCTTGTCATCTACAAGCATAGCTGAAGCAATATCAACACTGTCGCACTGTGCATCATGCTCTCCATCCTGCACCTTAGCTAGCCCAGATTTTGGCTTAGCCTTGCGCACCTTCTCCTTATGTACCACCAGCTCTACATCAGACTTTATCTGATCATCCTGCATAGGCTTCAAAGTCTGTTGTTTGCCACCATGCACAAAAGAATATGTATTTGCTCTTCCAGCATGTGTAACATTGCGATCATACTGCCATGGACAACCAAGTAATAACCCACATACCTCCAATGGCAACACATCGCACTCAATCTCATCAACATAATCACCAACTATAAATGGAACACGCACCTTATGAGTTACCTTCAGCATACCGCAACTATTTAACCACTATAGATGCTCAGGTTCAGAAATACGCCATGTGGACAACCCCAACACTGTCACCATTGCCTTGCTAATGCCATTAGTACAGCTTCCTCCATCAATAATCAACTTGCATGCTTTGCTTTTTATCATACATTGCGCCTGAAATACATTCCAACGCTGGCCCTTGTCAACTGTCATGCAAGCATCGCCTTGTACCTTGTTGAGTTGCAAATTTAGCCCACTTAATGGTACAACATCCTCCACTGTAGTTTCAGCGCCCACAACAACCTTGGCTTGTACCTCGGAAACAACTATCTTGTCCAACTCCATGGACTTCTCCAAAAACCTAGTGCGCGGAAACTGCTTGAAATCCTCCCAACTAGATGTCTTACTTGTGATGCCTTTCAGTGATCTTGCTTCCTGCCACCAACTAGACACCATTGTATCCACTCGTCGGTAGGCAATAACATATTCCGTATGACCACCAAACTTGCTATCCCATGCATGACATCGTGCAAAACCATCGACCATGTGAGATTCCCAAGTCTCATATTCTGCGAATGTTGCGGTATTGTCCAATCTCCATTTAATTGTAGTTTCATCAAATTGACAGCCATCCACGATACTGATATAGTCATGATATACATCATCAGACTTGTCAGTTAAACGAGTAAACCTTGATGAACCCATACCTCTGCACAAGTATACTAACAAAACACGTAGATCAGACCGACAGACACACGCGGCAGCTTCGATCGCCAAACACATGCGGGGCAAACGATTGCTAGCGCCAGGGAAACAATTCTAGGCAGAGTTTGTCCAGCTATTGGGCTAGCCCACCACCACACCGAGCATCAGCACTCCCAGCTAGGCGCGTGGGGTAAGCGATCCCTGATCGCGAGCGCCCCAGGAGACGGAGGCGGGTGCGATCGCCAGGGACTCTTAAGTCGTGAGGCGTACGGCTGGCTTCCTTTTGTTTTTTCGATCGGATCTGGTAACAGCCCACGTGCGGGCAGCTCAGGCGCGGACACTTTCTCAATCGCGAGCGGGTCACCTCGACTCATATGGCGGCTGCCTTTTTTTAACTTGCCGATCGAATCTATGGTATGGTGATCGGATCTGTTTCTTTTTTTTCTACTGGCTGGAAATCGTAGGATCGGGGGACTCTGGCCACGATCCAAGCGGTTCGGAATGAGATCAATTGGGATCTCGCGATACCGATCTCTCTGAACTGGAATCCGATGGAAATTCTAACGAAGAATACGGACGAGGCAAGCGGAAATCGATCGCACCTGCCAATGAACACCCACTACAAATTCCTCGCCGATCTGACTTGGCTACGAATGAAAGACACGATCCAATCTGAAAACTTCAACTTTCAATCTCTTCTCCAACTGATATGTAAACTGCTTGTCGAAAAACAGTCCGCAGATGATGCAAAAACATGCTGTGATCAACAAGAGCTCTGATACCACCTGATACGGATCAAGCCGATGATCCTATGTTTTGTCCCGATCTTTCACAGCGAGTCAACCCGATAGATGATTCTTCCAATCACGCGATGAACGCAACCTGAAGAAGAGGAACGAATCCAGCAAGTAACATGATGAAGATCACCATGCCTCAAACTTGAGCACGACAATCCTTGATGAACACAAGAACCTCCGTAGCAATAATAATCTGATAACGGTATCGCCGTCCCCGGAGGGATGATACACGGTGGAGCACAATATAGTTTTTAGACTAAACAACTGAACTCTTCTAAACCCTAGGCGGCTGGCTCCTTTATATAGGAGGCCTGCAACTAGTCGGTTGGATAGACCCAAACCGAACACACAACAGACTCGAACCTAACCTAGACTCGGACTCAATAACATAGCAACAATATTTGACACAACCTTAGACTTATCATTACATATCGTAGGTCGTCCTGGCATGCCAATCATCAATGGGATGCACCCGCATCACCTAGCTTGGTGGAGTACTGAAATTAGGCTTCACCTCCTCCTTCATGCCCATATCACGCAGATTCTTTTTAATCATGGTCCTTAGCAGCTGTGACAATGTTCGATTCACCACCTCCGTTTGACCATCTGTTTGGGGGTGATATGTAGTACTGAACAGCAGCTTCGTTCCTAGCTTCCCCCATAAGGTCTTCCAAAAGTAGCTCATGAACTTCACATCATGGTCAGAAACAATCGTTTTTGGTACTCCATGTAATCTCACGATGTCCCTGAAAAACAGGTTAGTAACATGCGACGCATCGTTGCTTTTGTGGCAGGTAATAAAATGAGCCATCTTAGAGAACCTATCCACTACCACAAATATAGAATCATGACCTCTCTGAGTTTTATGTAGACGTAGCACAAAATCCATACTAATGTCTTCCCATGGAGTAGTAGGTGCAAAGAGAGGTGTATACAAACCATGAGGCTTCAGCTTAGATTTGGACTTGTGGCATGTAATAGATTGGCTCACAAATCTGTACACATCACGCCTCATCTTGGGCCAATAAAAGTGATCAGCAAGCATGAGCAACGTCTTCTCACGCCCAAAGTGACCCATCAAACCACCAGCATGTGATTCCTACACTAAGGATAAACACAACAACAATTCTGGAATACATAGTTTGTTAGCTCGAAACAAATATCCATCATGTATATGATACTTATCCCATGCGTTTCTGAGCACACAAACGATATGGTTCAGCAAAATCATGGTCAGTTACATAAAGTGCACAAATAGCTTCTAATCCAGGAATTTTAACATCAAGATTGGTTAATAGCATGTTCTTCCTAGACAGAGCATCAGCAACAACATTCTCTTTTCCCTTCTTATAATTAATGATGTAAGGAAAAGACTCAATGAACTCAACCCATTTAGCTAATCTTCTATGCAAGTTTGATTGAGCTTTCAAGTATTTCAATGCTTCATGATTAGAATGTATGATGAATTCCTTTGGCCACAAATAATGTTGCCAAACCTCAAGTACTCTAACAAGTGCATACAATTCTTTATCATAGATAGAATAATTCAAACGAGCACCAGTCAATTTCTCAGAAAAATAAGCTATAGGCCGACCCTCTTGCATCAAAACGCCACCTATTCCTATACCACTAGCATCACATTCAACTTCAAATTGCTTCGAAAAATCAGGTAATGCAAGTAATGGTGCAGAAGTAAGAAAACGTTTTAATGTATCAAATGCAATGTCTTGGGCCGCGCCCCATACAAAAGGAACACCTTTCTTTGTCAAATCATTCAAAGGTGCAGCAATGGTGCTAAAATCTTTCACAAAGCGCCTATAGAAACTAGCGAGACCATGGAAACTACGCACTTGACTAACATTCATTGGAGTAGGCCAATTCAGAATTGATTCAATTTTAGATTGATCTACCTCTACCCCATTCTTAGATACAACAAATCCTAGGAATATGACCTTATCTTTTGCAAATGTGCACTTCTCAAGATTAGCATACAATTTATTGTCACGCAACACTTGCAAAACTTGTCGAATATGAGTGCAATGTTCAGTTTCGTTGTGGCTGTATATAAGTATATCATCAAAGTAAACAACCACAAAACGACCAATAAAATCTCTCAAAACATGATTCATTAATCGCATAAATGTACTAGGTGCATTAGTAAGACCAAACGGCATGACTAACCACTCATACAAGCCAAATTTTGTTTTGAAAGCAGTTTTCCACTCATCCCCTTCTTTCATCCTAATTTGATGATAACCAGTACGCAAGTCTATCTTAGAGAAAACAGCAGCACCACTCAATTCATCTAACATATCCTCTAAGCGTGGAATAGGATGACGATATCGAATAGTGATGTTATTAATCGCTCTACAATCTACACACATGCGCCATGTACCATCTTTCTTAGGAACTAAAATAATAGGAACAGCACAAGGGCTAAGAGAGACACGAATGTACCCTTTATCTAGCAACACTTGTACTTGCTTCTGAATTTCCTTAGTTTCTTCGAGATTAGTCCTGTAAGGTGCACGGTTGGGAAGTGTGGCGCCAGGAATCAGGTCCACTTGATGTTCTATACCACGCAATGGAGGTAAACCTGCGGGTACGTCTTCTGGAAACACATCCCCAAAGTCCTGCAAAACAGAAGAGACACCAAGAGAAATAGGGGTCATGTCGTTAGAAACCAATACCTCGCCCTTATACATGAGCACAAGTGGCATGGCTGTAGGATCCTCACGAAACTCTCTCATATCCTCCTTGGTGGCTAGTATCAATAACCCAAACACTCTCTCACTTTTCGTTATATCACTCAATTTAGGCTCAATTACATCAGGAACAGCTGTCACACTATCTCGCCGAGTGGTAGTATCTTCTTTCAAGTTCACCTCTATCTTCTGGCGAGAATCATTCACAATTTCTTGTGGTGTCATTGACTGCATAGTAATCTTCTTTCCTTTAAATTCCAAGTGATATGTATTGGCTCGGCCATTGTGTTGCACATAGCGATCATAGAGCCAAGGCCGACCCAATAGTAGGTGACAAACAGTCATAGGAACCACATCAAAATCAATAGAATCTTTGTATGTCCCTATTTGAAAATTCACACGTACCATATGATTTACCTTCATCTCACCATTGTTGCTCAACCATTGTATGTAGTATGGCTTGAGATGAGGTAAGTATGTCAAATTTAGTCTGGCAGATAGTTCCTTACTTGTAAGATTTCTGCAGCTACCTCCATCAATAATTACCTTGCAAGCTTTGTTTTGTCCAACTAGAGCTTTTGTCTGGAACAAGTTGCAACGCTGGGATTCCTCAACCGGTTGCACACTAAGTACACGTAAGATATGACAATAGTTGGTGCACGCCGATATGCTTCAAAGACCATCCTTGCCGTCATCAATATCATCATTAGAAGCTTCATCTCCACTCTCTACTTCACCTTGTTCATTAACAAACATAACCTTGCTGTTTGGACAATCTTTCTTGTAGTGACCTCTACCTCCACAAGTATGGCACACCACATCACGAGTACGTGCCGTAGACATGTTGGAACCCGAGCTAGCAGCAGGAGCAGCAGGTTTCCGAGCATTAGAACCAAACGAAGGTGTACTTGCTAGTTTGGCCGATGGTGTAAAAGGAGCAGCAGTTGGTGGCGTGACTGTAGGAGGTGTAGACCTGGCCGAAAATCTGCTGGAGGACGGAAAACGAGCACGTGACTTTGCCTCTTCTGCCAACTGGGATTCGGCCTCTCTAGCATGATGCAACAACTCATTCATGGTCTCATACTTGTGATGACGAACAATGCTCTTGATCGGTAACTTCAAATTGTATAGGAATCGCTGCATGGCCATCTCAATGGACTCACGAATTCTAGCATGCTGCATAAGCATCTCCATCTCCATGTAGTACTCATCAACTGTCATAGTGCCTTGCTTCAATTGCGTCAATTTATCAAAAACTGATCGCAAGTAGTTAGTTGGTACGAAATGACGCTTCATGATTTGCTTCATCTCGCGCCAATCCATCACAGGAAGTTCATTGTCCTCCCTTCTATGCTGCACAAGAGCATCCCACCAATGCAAATCATAACCATTAAATTCAGATGCTGCAAGCTTGACCTTCTTATCTTTTGGATAGTCAAATAAGCGCTAGAGTTTCTCAATCTTCAACTGCCATGTGAGGTAATCTTCAGGATCAATGGAACCATCAAACTTAGGAATTGAGAATTTTGTCTTACCCAAACCATCATCAGCAGCTTGGTTGGGCACACGGTGAGCATGCCTAAGAGGGGCAAACCCACGACCATGAGCAGGTGCATGGACAGGGGGAATAGCACGTCCCCTGCCAACATGTGGAGCAGCATCCATGGTGCTACCCTCATCGAAATCATCAAAGGCATCATCATGTTGAGGATCTTCCCTTCTATGTAAGGCGGGTATCAAACCCTCAATGGAATGTTGCAAAGTGGTGACATTGACATTGAGCATAGCCACTTGTGTCTGGATAGTATCAACCGTTCCAACATGCTGATCCAATCTCATATTCATATCCTCGAGATTCTTGTCAATGGCATTTGTCGTGTTAGTAAACACATGTGTCAAGTGGGACTTTAAAGCCTCATATTCACGCCAATTAACAAGCTCCTCATCCTTCTTTTTCTGCAACACAACATCATCATCAATAGAAGACATGATTAGTAGGTTAGTGCAAAAATCAAAATCTATATGGTGGAAACTCTCACAACTCACTCACAACTAATAAGAAAGGAGATCTTACCGTTCCAAAGTGAATAGAGATGCTCTACCAAACGAAATCAAAGACTAATGCACTTGATGTGATGAAGTGAATATCAAAGGTATAGAGAACGATCGCAGGACACAAGTTATTTAAGGTGGAGCTATAGGTATGGTACCCTATCTACACCGCAAACAAGTCCTAGTGCTGATCGTACAAAAACCCAAGAAACACACCGGTGGAGATAAACGTGGCAAAGCAATTTATGAACAGGAATATTGCAATGCACAAGAGAGACGCTAGTAATAGCTTAAATAGAACAGACACACGATTGCTCAATCTACTAGTGCTATAATGAAACTAGGCCTCCAACAATGCACACTTTGATATCTCTTTTTGTCACGCTTGTAGCTCTTTTATTCTCTTTTTTTATACCGATTCTCTTTTTTTTCACAACTTTCTTTTCTTTTTTTTTGATTTTTTTTAACTATCTGACACAAAGAAAAACGGGATGCAACAATTCTGAGCAATTTTGGGCCGGATATTCCGGTTTGTCGGGGCCGGATAAGCCGGTCTACCTGGACAAAAATTTTGCACTTCAAACCCTAATGAGCAGCCTATCGGAGCAAAGCAACTAGTCTCGCGGGTACGTTCCTAGGCACAGATGTTGTAGATAGGCTGTGTCTATGGTATGCAAACAAAGGTACGCTATGTGGACTCGGACAAACGAGGAAAAACTTGCGGAACACGGTGATGGTTGACACGACGGAAAACAAGATCAAACCCTAAACGTAGACACAAACGAAAAACTAGACTCTTACGAGGAAAAACCTGCAGATCGAATCTACAAGAAGATACAATCACCAACTAAAACTCGAAAACGATGCAATCTAGTCTATGGCAAATCTTTTTGTAAGGCTTTTTCTATATAGGACGAAAAACACTCTCTAATCTATGGATGGATTTGTGGTGCTTACCGAGGCAACACTGGAAAATCTGATACCAAGATGATATGGGGTGGCCCAATCTTCTCAGTAAGCGGATGGCGGTGATAATGGTGGATGATAGATAACTAGCCTGTAGCTATGAACTCTCTCGCTCGATCCCTGATGCCAATGCAACAGCTCTCGAACCTTGTAGGATATTCACAACACCACGCTCTTGCGCACGCAGCCGTGACCACGAACGGTAGTATGCAATCCACTAATTCCCAATGGAACAACAGATCACACTCAATTATAGTTGGTAGATTCGAACACAGGGTAATTCCAGAGGTTCTATGAAAGAAACAACTCCAAAATAGTTTTAACGTGGTCTAACCTAAACTAGAGGGCGTTCCCAGGCTTATATGGCCACCAGAACGTCCGAAAAATGCGAAACAAAAATGTGTCTGATACAGTCAGATCCGTCCGGATCTGATGGGAACTTTTCGGGCCGGATTATCCGGTCTAAGAGGGCTGGATTATCCGGTGGCCGGATTTTCCGGGGGAAAAGTCCGGTCAAATATCCGCCTCGGTACTGAACGTCGCGCACGAAGTCCTTTGCAAAATCTCCAAAGCAGGGCCGGATTATCCGGGGTGTAGGGGCCGAATTATCCGGGGTCTTTTAGGCGTGGAAGTACTCATTGGAAAGATCTTGGAATTATCTATCCAACAAGTGCTTATTTGCTTGATTTGGAGTTCGTATGAAGAATCCACGTCCGTTTGAATTTCAGGACTTTTGTCTGTCCGAATTGAACGTTCCTTCTCTTCGATGATCTCCCTTGCTTGTATTGCTTCCTCCCGCCTCCTCCTCGCGCATCCTTGGCGATCATCATGTTGGGCTTCTCTTGTAGCCCTTCTCCTCCTCCATGCTTGTTTCTCCAACGAACCTGATCATACATAAATGCATAGACTTAGGCGATAAAGTTCTCATCAATCAAAGTACTGGATTCGTTAGGAGTAAATTCACCTATTGTTCAAGTAGCTTACGAGCTCTTGTAATAGGTCCAATTCTAATCTCATTGACTGGTCCTTTCTTGCAACAGTTGTAGCATCTTCAGTAGTCATTGGGTTGGGTGTAATTCTAGGGATGTCCTCATCATAGTCTATCATCTATACCTAAGGTATACATGAGGGGGTGGGGGATCTATATATAGGCCAGCCACTTAACAAGGGGTAGTTTAGGGATAATTCTAGGATTTGGAATGGACTAGAGGGATACATGGGCCGAAGGCCCAGCTGGCGGCGTGCAGGGCCATCCACTTACACCGGAGACTATGGGGTGCTACGGCCGGAGACTCTAGGGTAGACATCGCTCTCCAGGGTAGACTCCAGGGTGGCGGACAGGGAGCTCTAGGAAGGTGGCCAGAGTCCTGTCCGGAGTCCAAGGGGTGGAGACTCCGGTGTGGAGGTCCGGAGACTCCGATGTAGAGTGCCAGTGTCTCCGGGGCTGGCTGGAGACTCTGGTGAGGTTGTTCCCCTCCGGGCTTGTGTCCGGAAGGGTGTACTGGGAGTACCTGGGGCAAGTCCAGAGTCCTGCACGGAGTAATGGCCAGAGACTCTCGGGTTGTGGGCCGGAGACTTCGATCTTGAAGGCCAGAGACTCTAGGGCTTCAGCGGCTGCTTCTTCCGTCTCCTCTTCCAAGCCTCTATCTTGTCAGGCTTGGTGCTGCTGGCTTCCTCCCTTGCCTCCGTACTTGTCGGTATGAACCTATCATGAATATGGGATGGAGTATGATGTAGTATACCATTCAATAGGGTAGTAAGTGGGATCTCATATTGGAACAGATTCACCTTTGGAGTCCATGACAACTTGGCATAAGTTCGAGACCTTGATGTGGTAACGACCATAGGTTGGGCTACATCACTTTGCTTTCATTTTTAGTTTTCTTTTGTTTTTCATTTATTTTTATTTTCTTAGTTCCTTGCTTGGTCGCAAGTTCTTTTCTATTCTCTAATCCCTATCCTCAAAAATACAAAGAGATTTTTCCATTTTTACTTTTTTCATGAACATGGATTCGCACTTTGCCTCTTTGCTTTAATATTAATATGGGAATAAATGTACTTGAGTTTTGAAGGAACACATCCCTATAAGGAAGAGGATTATGAAGTCACTCATGAGAGGTATGTCCTATGTCTCCCATATTTGAAGTTTGAGTTGTTTATTTTAGTTGGTTGATTTTCTAAGGTGCCATGCTTGTGGGAGTAATTCAAAATAGTTAGAGTAAATCTTTTTATTGGTATGGATGATTAGTTGTGGAAGCTTTTTCTCTATTTATTTTATCCAACCGAGTCTTTCCTTGGAAATAATATTGCCAAACAAGTTCAACAATAAAAAGTATAGAATTTATGACTTGTTTGATGAATGATTGTCTTGAGAGTTTACCCTTGAAGATACTTAACCCCATATATGTTTTGATAGACTTGACTCCACTCTTAAAAGGAGTTCTTTGATTAAAATGAAGTCTAGCGGTAATTGTGATGCATGCCAAAGCTAACCTTGTGGATCAAACTATGTTACTAGTTCAAAAAGTTCTATGTTTCTCATGCACACCTTTGGATTCCAACAACTCCGCTAGCCTATGAACGACCTATGGCATAACCCTAGATTTCGGCTATGAGTTGACGATATGAGTGGAATACGTGTCAATATATGGGCAAAAGTATTGGTACTCTCAAATATTGTGCAAGCACTTGTAAAATAAACACTCAATTATCCTTGAAGAAGGAAGAAATATATATACAAATATGAAGATCCACATAACAAGTCCTTGGCATGGTCTCATTACTACTTTATGAATTTTCTTGAAAGACAATGATTGAACTAGAAGTGTTTGGATATCCTTGATTTAATGATGTGGGCATCAATAAGACACTTCACAATTATGCTACTTAGGACATGAACTCTACTACTCAACTATGTTATTAAAACATCCTAGTGTTCCTTGGCAAGCTGAGAGTTAATAGAAGAATTGGATTGATTGTTACACTTCTAGTTATTTATACTTATATTAAACTCTACTTTGATTGTCTCGACTTACCAAATCTTGTATAATATTCTTGTCATCTCGCTAACTTTGATGAGCCTTTCAAATGGATGAAGTGATGGATGCATATGACTATAAAGCGTAAGTGAATTCTTATTCTCGTTGTTTCAAGTTTAAACACTGAATTCCTTATAGTTCTTTTGTATCTTATTTCTCGAGGGCGATCAAGATTTGAGATTTGGGGAGGTTGATGGATCCAAAAATAGCCATCTTCCACCATGTTCAAACATTGTTTTTAGTCAAGCAATTGACAAGAAACTCTGTATCCTTGCCACTAATGACTAATAACTGCAAATATATGTAACCATTGCTTTGATTTGTGTTATGTAGGAAATCATGATTTTTAATGTGAAATCCAAAGTCATAATGAAGGTTTTGAGGAAGTCCACATGACCAAGTAATTATAGGAGCAATACTAGGCGTGCAGCCATAACGACCACTAATGCACGGGTAGGGCATGCCCGTACCATCCACCCGTACCATGTGGCGGTGGCTTTCATTCTCAGATTTCAATCCCTACTACTTTCATGAAGACGCCTATATATTTTGAGGCCTCAGCCGCCACGCAGAAGGCTGTCATTCTCAGATTTCATCACAACACCACCGAAGGAGATCCACACCATAGTTCATCCCTTCCATCTTCCACCCCTCCATTATCCATAGCCATTTATTTGCACTTCAGATCTCCTTGTGATTCGGTGACCATTGTAAGAATATTTGATTTCAATTTAAGTATTTTTCACAATGTTTTCTATCCTTGATCTTATTCTTATGAGTGAGTAGTCCTCACGGGCTGCGGGCTAGGGAGAAACCTCGTAGCAATTATGTGCATCAAATCTATGGGAGCATTGTGTATTGTTTGAAAGAGATTTGTATCTTTTGTTTCTTTGTCTCTTGTCTCGATTTTTGGACTTGTAGGTACCCAAGACCCCAAACATTGATAAAGGATTGAGGTGAGATACTTGGCTAGCAGCGATGTAATAGGAAACCAAATGACAGAAAGAGTTGTACGGTCTTTGCTTAGCGACCCATTCGGGATCACACAACATCACCACTTAATGCATTGATCTATGTTTTACACTTAATAATCGTTTGTAGCAGGGGCTTCATGGTGCACTTTCGGTTGGATCAAAATACTATTTCGATGCCTATTGCCTCTCAGGGGCTCTTGTATAATAGGATGTGATGCCCATAAGAGATTATCTATGTTAAAACATTACACATGGCTATGCTTATTATTATCTTTTATTCCATACAATGTGCAGCCGCAGGTGGATCTTCAACCCTGGCCTATCTGCATCCACTGATTCAACCCATGATAAACTAAACTAGGTTGGTCTAGTAAACGAAGGTAAACCAAATAAACAAAGTCTTGTAGACGTGTACTTTTTATTTCCTTTTAGCATTGTTTCCCAAGGTTCGATTAAACCTAGGTCTTCTAGGGAAAAAGACTATTTTACTACATTTGTAATCCGGATCGAAGGTATCACATGTCCATGGCAACATCATCACAATCAAATAATTTCTAATGCTCAACATTATGAAAAGTAAAAGTATCACATGGAAATATGAAAAATCATATGCAATGTCACAAATATTATCCATAACATGCCAATCATCACAAGTCATCATAATCACTAGTAGGATCATGGCATCATCAACAACCTTTTTTTACCTTGTTCATACCTCTCATATGAAGTGGGTGTTATGGTAGTTTTGGCCTCCATGTGGTAATTATTCATCATTTATGGGGATGGCCTTAGCTTCATCCACCACGTACATCTTCTCGATATGAAGTATCATCATCTCGAGGCTTGTCACTTCTTGATCCGTGGTACCTAGCACATCATGAGAAAACACACTAGAGGTAGTGGTTACGTCGTTAGAAATCAAAATGGTCTCACATGACCTATCCACTACCACTCTCAACTCACTCGATGTATCTCTCATGCCCTCAAAATGGAAGAACTCGGTCTCACGTATGGTGGAGTCACTCATCTCACTCTTTCCTTCACTCAAGTGGGCTAAGTGGCTCTCATACTCACATGGGATTGGTACCACATCATCACTCAAGCATATAGGGATAGGCTCAGTTTTCTCAAGTCCATGCGCCTCCTTTTGGGAAGGGAAATTCCCATGCTCACCATTCTTAACTCTATCGCCTTCAAAGTTGGATGCCATAAGATGGGCATTGCTTGCCTCCATGGTCGAAAGAAATATCCCATCCTCGACTGTCATGTCGCCATATTGTAGTAGTGGTGGAAGTAGGCTCATGTTGATGCTGAGACCGGTGCTCGGATCAACTTCATCGCATACGTGGCCTTGTCCTCCTCCATCTTGAAGTGTAGACTCTTGACTTGAAGCTTACTCATCCTTCTTCGTGACCACCCTAGCTTGTGTAGTCATCCGCTTGACGTACTCGTCCAACTTGGCAAAGTAGAGGTCTTGGTCCTCCTCATCCATGAACTTTCATGCGTCATCTTGGACATCAAGTTTTGGTGGTGAAGCTTGATGGCGTGGAAGAAGGCTTGCTATTGGTGACATTTTGGTGGTGATACTAGTAGTGGAAGGTGCCTTATGATGGTGTCGACGGAGGTCATTGGCGTGCCTTGCAAAAGGTTGATGTAGGTGGCACACTTGGTCATCCACACGATGCTCGTGATGATGATCCTTGTCCTTGGCACTCTTATTGTTGAGGCGTTGTAATGCGCACAAAGTATCATTAGTTTTGGTGATCATGCTCATGGTGTTGGCAAAGTCGACGTCCATGTCCTTCTTGAAGTTGTTGAGGGCGCTTTTGAACTTGTCCATTTGATGGTGAACCTTGGTGCTCTCGAGGTGGAGGCTCCGTCTTGGTCGATGCAACGTGCGGAGCTTGTGGTTATTGTTCTTGAAGTCGTCCACTCATGGGGAGTCATTATTGTTGTAGTACTCCATATCACCCAAGCATGTGGAGTCGTTGTCCGTGTAGTGCTCCATCATGTCATCCATGCTTGTGGAGACATAGACACGGTGGCTCATCGTGGATTCTACATAGAAATCATCCTCGGTTCCGGAGTCCCTAGACATAATTCACAAAACCATGTGGTGTATATGGAAGTGGAAGTGGGTGTTAGAGAAACACCGTCAAATCTTACTTTACCTTGGAAGATAGTATCGTGTAAGTGGCCATACTTGAGAGCAATAAAAACCAAGCAAAGTGAAGTGACAAAGCAACCAAAACCCAACTAACAACTCAATAACGTACACACACAAAGCTTATAATGGATAGGTATGGAAAATGGCATGTCAAGAAACAATCCAAAATCTAGTGTAATGGCAAGTAAAGAACTACAATGATCACAAAGACAACAAGTAAATCCACAAGATAAGAATTATGTTCAAGGAAATGCACACGGTGGGATAAATGGGACTTGTGTGATGGAGAAAGTGAGCTAAGAACCAAATGATTACCTAGCAAAGACTAAAAGCTCATGCCACACAAGTGCAAGGAGAGACGCTAATTGATTGCAATAAATTGGTGGGCTACAAGATATGCACAATAAGTACCACACATATATGATGTTCATCGAGCTTCCACTTCCTATTCTATGAGGCACTCGTTTCTTTCTCCTTTTTATTTTCCTTTTTCTATTTTTTCTTTTTGTATCACTCTTTTTATTTTCTTTTTCACTTGCCACTTCCTTGTGCCAACAACTATACAAGATAACTATATGAGATAGCTATAACACCCTCGAATTAGTCCTATGTAGATTTTGGCGATTCCTAAAACCCATAGAAAGCGATTCAAAGATGCCAACCAGGCACATGCGTGCGGTGGAAAGCAGTAATATCATTACACAATAGTCCACGATGGAACCCACGAAACATATATATACAACAACGACTCACGAGTCAAGAATACGAATATACTGATACAAAGATCCAAATCACCTTGAAAGCGATACAACATCCGAGTATGGATAAGAAGCAAATTGGGCTAAGAGCCACGAAGAATAACCAATGGCGTCCATAACCCTGCCCGAGCCATACCAGACGGTAACCCTGCTAACAATGTCGAACTCATACCTGTTAAACAAAAGGGTTTCCAACAAAGGGCAAAGGAAAAAAGAGAGCGGCCAGTACTGAGGCGAGTATACGACGAGTCTAGAATTCGGCGTCTCTCGCCTACATAGGTATGGTGGACTGAGCGGCAACGCAACATGCACAAAATAACCTATATAGTCTTGATACAACCGTCGGCTATTAGAGAGATAAGAAAGACCTATGCGGAACCAACCTGATACTACCACCAAACATACCCATCCTGTATTTACCCCTCGAAACCAAACGAGTAAGTCCTGCCGAGGAAACTCACATGGTTGGAAGTTTTATTCATTCTTTTCATGGTGGTAATTCAACTTACTAGTCATTTCAGATACAAATAAAATTATAACAGTAAACTTTAGTTATAGTTGTCTATGATCGAGAAACTATGCTCCAAGTTGTCCATAACCACGGACCTGACTTTTGAAAAGATTTAACCCTATAGGGGTGCACCAAAGTATCCACACACACACTTTAACCCTTGTTGTGAGATCTGATATGAGCAAGATCCTGAACATACACCCAATGGTATGCAATGGGGCTTCGGACACGACATTTCCTAGACCCAAAGCAAGTACATGGGGGGCACCCCACTAAGCTACCCGCAAATAAGTTGACCGTCTCTGATATGGACCCAGGGTATGTGGCGATGGCTGTAAACGACTTGGAACCCAAAAGTGTGAATGGGCTTGTCGATACAGCAGAAACATGGCACGGGGTTCCAAAACGGTACAGATGCTCCGCACGCAATCATAAATAAAGCAGTAAAGCATGGCATAAGTACAGGATAGTAATAATGCCCCAAACTAGTTTGTGGCTCCCAGCATAGTACTTTGAAATCAGGTAGTAAGCCGATGGGGTGCCCGCACACCCACCTGTGGTTAGCGCGCTCGATCTCGGAACAGGTGTCAAGAACTCGGGTCCTAGGTGGACACAAGTGGGCGGTTAAAAACCAAATATTAAATATTACCCATCGGTGCCTCAACATTATATCTATTTCCAGCATTTTAATTGACAAGTTATATTTAAAGCCATGATCATATCCACCATTAAGCATGTGACAGTCTCCTAACAATGGTGGAACAACAACGACATGAAGCAGCACCTGAGCAAGCAACTACGACTCACAAGGCTAACTATCTATCAAACAACAGGCAATAGGTTGTGTCCATGCCAATATAGAGGCTGCAAGGAGTATAAATGGTACACGAAAACTAAAGCATGCAACACGGATAGGAATAGATTAACAGGAGGAAGTAAATACTAAATGCAAAATAGGTAGAAATGGGGAGAATGCTCGCCTAGGAAATACTATCGAAGATACATTGGTGAATGGGTAGAAGCTCGCATCAACTCAGCGGCCTATCCATGAAGAAGCAAATCACTAGAAGAAACACCGGATGCACTATTTAATAATATGGCAAAAGACTGGGCATGTTCATGATATGATGCATGACATGTCAGAGATGCAATGCAACTAGACAATATTAAGCAGAACCAGGGTCCCGACAATTAAATAGAGGGTTCATGTTATTTAAGTAACCCACAATTTAAATGTTGAAATAACAAGGCAAAATATGGCATCATTTCGTTACACAAATTTAAATGGAGCCAATATAAGACTAGAAAAGCCCGCGTATGGTCTCCATATTTAATTTAGGTAAATCATCTAAAACCCCAAACCACATGATATGTGTGCAAGCATGACAATTTAAATGCAACAAGTATATATAGATGGTCATTTATAAAAATAGGTCTCGGATCTAGGTCACACATCTCGATCAGAGATCTTGGGTTCTGAGTGTTCGGGTTTGGTCTTCAAGGTTCCTCCTTGTCGTCTCATGTAGGCCTTGTCGTCCCGTGTTGGCAACCTTCGGTTATGATCTTTGGGTTCTGACGGACTTTGGAACATCGGATCCATGAAGAACTTGATGTCCGTGAAGGAGATCTTGTCATCTGTATCCTCTTTGGTGTCAAACTTAGGGCTTCAGCTTTGTTTATCGACGGTGTAGTTGGAGTTCAGGTTCGGTGACGAGCTTGTGTTGATGTCTTCGTGGAAACTCGATGGTCCTAGGGGTCATCTAGTCATGTCTGGCTAAACACGTAGGAGCAGGAGGTGTCATAGCACCATACCACACTATCTTCAAACAAAAGCACATGGCTGCCTTGACTCGAAAACGGCAGGGCGGCATACTGCAGGGAAGATCGGCATTGAAGGCAACCCTGCGGGTGTGGTGGTCTTGGACACAGAGATAGGAGACGCGCAGGGCGGTTGAGGTCGAGGCCATCAACATGGTAGCAAGGTACAGCGATGGCGGGTGGAACTTGGCGGGGTAGAGGGTTCATGGTAGAGAGGGTCGAGGGCGAGCTCGATGGCTGGCGGTCGGTGGAGCTCGACGGGCGGCCGCAGAGGGAGTAACGATGGTGGGGAGCTAGGATCCACAAGGACGGCTCCTGCAGGCAGCGACATCGGCCAAAGAGGAAGGCGAGGGAGGAGCGGTTAGTGGCGGACGCGGCCACGAAGAGGCGCATAGCCGGGTTGCTGACAACAGCGAGGCAGGCGAGACTCGAGGTGGCGAGTAGCACAAAGGGTGGAGGCGCGGGGCTGCTCGGGCTCGACGGGAGGGGGTCTAGAGGCGGGGATCCGAGGCAGCGACCATGGTGAGCGACGATGCCAAGGGCGGCTTGGTGGTTGAGACGATTGGGGATGGGGTGATGGGGATTGCATCGGGAGCGAGCAGGGTTGGTGGGTGAGCAAGGATGCGAGCAGAGAGAGGAAAACGTGAGAGCATATCCACTCGGGTTCCTAGGACGCCGTTCCTAGGACATATTTTTTGTCCGGACAGCGATTTTTCGCCCAGGCGAGCAGCAAGCCAACGCGCGAGCCGCCCGACACGCCTCCACCCAGCCGTGCCCAACACCGACCGCACCACCTCGTGTCGTATCCTCCCTCGCCACCAACCGCATGTCAACCCCACCCTGCTCTAGCGATCTGACCCCACCTCACACACCGCACGCCACCCTCATCTTTGATCCCCTCCCTCGGCCTCACCACCTACCGCCCTCCCTGATCGAGCTCCCAGAGCATCGCTGCTGCATTGTTGCTCCTTGCTTCCCAAGGCCATGCCCGCCAGCTTACTACATCCGGCGCTCCGGCCGCACCAGCGTCGCCCTCTGCGCCTCTGCTTCTCACGAGCCCATGCGCCACCTCTGCCTTCGGATCCCCAACCCCACTGCCCGGGCCTCCTCCGCTCCGGCCATCCCGCGACCCTCGTCTCTGTCGGCCTCTGGTCGCTGCCACCCTCTGCGTCAACCCCACGCCGGCCTACTTCTACATCGGCGCTGCAACTCCTCCTCCGGCCAAGCTCCTCCGATGGCCGCCTCGCGTGCCGCTCGTCACGGGATTACCTCACCCCGGTCGCCCTTCTCCCTGGTGCGCCAACGCCCACCCTGTCCGCCTCACCGTTTCCACCTCGGTCGTCTTCTCCTCAAGCCGAGCCGCCGCCAGGGCCATGCCCTACCCGCATCGTCTCCTGCAGCGCGGCTGCCATCGCGTCCTTCACCTCGCGAGGCTGCCTTCCTCACTGTTCTCGTGTCGCGAGCCATCTCTCCGTCGTGCGCCACCTCCCCTGTAGTGGACGTCTCCGCCAGCGATCGTATCTCTGACCGCCGCGGGTCCCCCTCACCGTCCTCTCGCTCTTGCCGTGTGTTCTGTTTTTCCTGCAGCACCACGTCGGCGTCCGCCTCGTCCGTGCCACGTTTGTGGATATTTCCTATTCATGTCGTCACAATCAGTGAAGTGCAGATGAAGAAATGATGGTGCTACAGGGCACCCAAGGTCCAAGTCTGTCTCCATGCTCCCTGTGTGTTGATGTGTTCTGTCCTGATGTTCATGTTGTTGCCATCGGCTAGATCGACAAGTGGTGATGTGATCGAAGTTTCCCGACAAGAATGGTCTGGTGTCAAGATCTTCATCTTGGGACACCAAGAGCTCCTTCCTGGACCCGAAGACCGCAACCGGCGTTCTTCTCCCTCTCGGATCCGAAGATCGATCCCGCCGAGACCGAACCCCATCGACCCCCGGTGAACACCAAGACCATCGATCCGATGTGGGACCCCTTTTCCGAGACCATATTTTATAAATGACATCTATCCTGTTGCATATTAAATTGTACATGCTCACATACATATTCATTTGTTTGGGGGTATTTTGTTGGTTCACCTAAATTAAATATGGAGACCATATGCGGGATATTCTAGTTTTATATTGGCTCCATTTAAATTTGTGTAGCGAACCGATGCCATGATTTGCCTTGTTAAGCCAACATTTAAATTGTGGGGTACCTAAACAACCTGAACCTCCTACTTAATTGTCGGGACCCCGGTTCCGCTTAATATTGCCTAATTGCATCGTATCTTTGCCATGCCATGCATCATACATGCATCATGCCGATCTTCTATCATATCGTTAAATAGTGCATCCGGTGTTGCTTTTAGTGCTTTGGTTCTTCGCGGATTAGGCCATTGAGTGGATGCGAGTATCGACAAGTCCTTCGGATAATATATCTTCGGCAGTGTTTCACAGGCGAGCAATCTCCCTCTTTCTACCTATTTTTGCATTTATAGTCTGTACTTCCTTCTTGTTGATCTACTGTTATCCATGTTGCGATGCTTTAGTTTCTGTACCATTTATATTCCTTGCATCCTCTATATTGCCTTGGACACATCCTATTGCCTGTTGTTTGATAGATAGTCGGCCTTGCGAGTCGTAGTTGCTTGCTCAGGTGCTGCTTCACGCCGTTGTTGTTCCATCGTTGTTGGAAGGTTGGCACATGCTTAATGGTGGAGATGATCATGACTTTAATTTCAACTGATAATTAAAATGCTGGGAATAGATATAACTAATGCAGTGGCACCGGTGGGCAATAGATAATATTTGGTTCTTCCACGCTCACTTATGTCCCGTAGGCCCTGAGTACTTGATACCTGTTCCTTGACTATTCACACTATCCACATACGGGAGACTATGAATCCCCCTTTGCCTGAGCTTGATTCACATTTTATTTCTCGGGGCCACAAACTAGTTTGGGACTTTATTACTATTCTGTACTTATGCCATGCTTTACTGCTTTATTTATGATTGTGCGTGGAGCACCTGTACCGTTTTGGATCGTGACACGTTTTCGCTGTATCGACAAGCCCAGTCACACTCTCGGGTTCCCAGTCGTTTACCACCGTCTACACAAACCCTGGGTCCGTCTCGGAGCCGGCCAACTTTGTTGCGGGTAGCTTAGTGGGGTGGCCCCCTGAAATGATTTATGAATCCTTTGAATGCTTTATCGTGAGGCCTCATTGCTTTTTATTTGGTTCTTCCCGAGGTTTATCGTGTGTGTGTTGCTATTTGTGCACCCCTACAGGGTAAAACTTTCTGAAAGCCGTGTCCACGGTTATGGACGACTTGGAGCACAGTATCTTGATCATAGACAACTATAACTAAAGTAGTGCTATAAATTTGACTTTGACATGTCTAGTAATCAGTTTCACTACAACGGAATGAGTAAATAAAAGTGCCAACAACTGCTGGAGTTGGGATGTCTCTGGCTAATTGTATCTGACTAGTTAGTATTGCAACAACAACAGAATGTTTAACTAAAAATGTGCACTGCTATGAGATCAGGATGACTCATGCTATCTATATCTGACTAGTAAGTGCTGCAACTATAATGGAATGAATAAAACTTCCAACTGTGTGAGTTTCCTCGGCATGACTTCCTCGTTTGGTCTCGAGGGGAATGCCAGGATGGGTATGATTGGTGTTACTATCAGGTTGGATCCGAATAGGTCTTTCTTATCCCTCTCTAATAGCCGACAGTTGTATCGAGTCTCTATAGGTTGTTTAGTGCATGTTGTGTTGCCGCTTCAGTCCACCATACCTATGTAGGCGAGAACCGCCGAATTCTAGACTCGTCGTGTACTGGCCTCAGTACTGACCGCTCCCTTCTTCATTTGCCCTTTGTCGGCACCCCTTTTGTAGAAGGTATGAGATCGACGTTGTTAGCAGGGTTACCCTTCCAGCTTGGCTTGGGCAGGGTTATGGACGCCATTGGTTATTATTCAGGGCTCTTAGCCCAATTTGCTTCTTATCCGTACTATATATCTGTATTCTTTACTCAATGAGTCGTTGTTGTATATATATGTGGTGTGGGTTCCATCGTGAACTATCGTGTAATGGTATTACTTCGTTTTTACAGCCGCACGCAAGTGCCTAGTGGGCGTCCTTGAATCATTTCTAGGTGGGTTTGGCAGGAAGCGCTGAAATCTGCATAGGGCCGATTCGAGGGTCTTACATTATCCTGCCCGCTGGATCACATAGGATCAACGGTTGGTGGAGACAATCCGCGTGACATCTGTGGTTTACCAATCAGTGAGCACACGTTTGAGATCTCCACACATTTGGGCTTTTGTGAGATTTGTGACCAAGAGAGAGGGCAAATCTCTTTTCACAATCCACCTATGGATCCACCAGTGTCATTGCATGTGTGTTCTTCTCATTAACCACAACTAGAGTCATTCCATGCGTGTTCTTTACAGAGACCACACATGGATCCACCAGTGTCATTGAAATGTGTGTTCTTTTTACTAACCACATCTGGAGTCATTTCATGACTATTCTTTTCAAAGACCACATATGGATCCATTAGTGTCATTGAAATGTGTGTTCTCTTCAGAGACCACACATGGATCCACCAGTGTCATTGTATGTGTGTTCTTTTTACTAACAACAACCAGAGTCATTGCATGTGTGTTCTTTTCACGATCCACCTATGGATCCACCAGTGTCATTGCATGTGTGTTCTTCTCACTAACAACAACCGAAATCATTTCATGACTATTCTTTTCACATACCACATATGGATCCACCAGTGTCATTGAAATGTGTGTTCTCTTCAGAGACCACACATGGATCCACCACTGTCATTGCATGTGTGTTCTTTTTACTAACAACAACCAGAGTCATTGCATGTGTGCTCTTTTCACAATCCACCTATGGATCCACCAGTGTCATTCCATGTGTGTTCTTCTCATTAACCACAGCCTTAGTCATTGCATGTGTGTTATCTTCAGAGACCACACATGGATCCACTAGTGTAATTGCATGTGTGTTCTTTTTAGTAACAACAACTAGAGTCATTTCTTGACTATTCTTTTCACATACCACATATGGATCCACCAGTGTCATTGAAATGTGTGTTCTCTTTAGAGACCACACATGGATCCACCAGTGTAATTGAATGTGTGTTCTTTTTACAATCCACCTATGGATCCACCAGTGTCATTGCATGTATGTTCTTCTCATTAACCACAGCCTTAGTCATTGCATGTGTGTTCTTTTCATAGACCACATATGGAACCAACATTGTCATTGCATGTCTGTTCTTTTTACTAACACAACTGGAGTCATTTCATGACTATTATTTTCACATACCACATATGGATCTACCAGTGTCATTGAAATATGTGTTCTCATCAGAGACCACACATGGATCCACCAGTGTCATTGCACGTGTGTTCTTTTTACTAACAACAACCAGAGTCATTGCATGTGTGTTCTTTTCAAAATCCACCTATGGATCCACCAGTGTCATTGCATGTGTGTTCTCCTCATTAACCAGAGCTAGAGTCATTGCATGTGTGTTCTTTTCACAGACCACACATGGATCCACCAATGTCATTGAACGTGTGTTATTTTCACTAACAACAACTGGAGTCATTTCATGACTATTCTTTTCACATACCACATATGGATCCACCAGTGTCATTGAAATGTGTGTTCTCTTCAGAGACCACACATGGATCCACCAATGTCATTGCATGGGTGTTCTTTTTACTAACAACAACCAGAGTCATTGCATGTGTGTTCTTTTCACAATCCATCTATGGATCCACCAGTGTCATTGCATGTGTGTTCTTCTCATTAACCATAGCCTTAGTCATTGCATGTGTGTTCTTTTCACAGACCACATATGGAACCACCATTGTCATTGCATGTGTGTTCTTTTTACTAACAACAACTGGAGTCATTCCATGACTATTCTTTTCACACACCACATATGGATGCACCAGTGTCATTGAATGTGTGTTCTCTTTAGAGACAACACATGGATCCACCAGTGTCATTGCATGTGTGTTCTTTTTACTAACAACCAAAGTCATTGCATGTGTGTTCTTTTCACAATCCACCTATGGATCCACCGGTGTAATTGCATGTGTGTTCTTCTCATTAACCACAGCCTTAGTCATTGTATGTGTGTTCTTTTCACAGACCACATATGGAACCACCATTGTCATTGCATGTGTGTTCTTTTTACTAACAACAACTGGAGTCATTTCATGACTATTCTTTTCACATACCACATATCGATCCACCAGTGTCATTGAAATATGTGTTCTTTTCAGAGACCACACATGGATCCACCAGTGTCATTGCATGTGTGTTCTTTTTACTAAAAGCAAGAGTCATTGCATGTGTGTTCTTTTCACAATCCACCTATGGATCCACCAGTGTCATTGCATGTGTGTTCTTCTCATTAACCACAACTAGAGTCATTGCATGCGTGTTCTTTTCACAGACCACATATGGAACCACAATTGTCATTGCATGTGTGTTCTTTTTACTAACAACAACTGGAGTCATTTCATGACTATTCTTTTCACATACCACATATGGATCCACCAGTGTCATTGAAATGTGTGTTCTCTTCAGAGACCACACATGGATCCACCAATGTCATTGCATGTGTCTTCTTTTTAATAACAACAACCAGAATCATTGCATGTTCACAATCCACCTATAGATCCAACAGTGGCATTACATGTGTGTTCTCCTCATTAACCACAGCTAGAGTCATTGCATGTGTGTTATCTTCAGAGACCACACATGGATCCACTAGTGTCATTGCATGTGTGCTCTTTTTACTAACAACAACTAGAGTCATTTCATGACTATTCTTTTCACATACCACATATGGATCCACTAGTGTCATTGAAATGTGTGTTCTCTTTAGAGACCACACATGGATCCACTAGTGTCATTGCATTTGTGTTCTTTTTATTAACAACAACCAGAGTCATTGCATGTGTGTTCTTTTCACAATCCACCTATGGATCCACCAGTGTCATTGCATGTGCGTTCTTCTCATTAACCACAGCCTTAGTTATTGCATGTGTGTTCTTTTTACTAACAACAACTAGAGTCATTGCATGTGTGTTCTTTTCACAATCCATCTATGGATCCACCAGTGTCGTTGCATGTGTGTTCTTCGCATTAACCACAGCCTTAGTCATTGCATGTGTGTTATCTTCAGAGACCACACATGGATCCACGAGTGTCATTGCATGTGTGTTCTTTTTACTAACAACAACTAGATTCATTTCTTGACTATTCTTTTCACATACCATATATGGATCCACCAGTGTAATTGAAATGTGTGTTCTCTTCAGAGACCACACATGGATCCACCAGTGTAATTGCATGTGTGTTCTTTTTACTAACAACAACCAGAGTCATTGCATGTGTCTTCTTTTCACAATCCACCTATGGATCCACTAGTGTCATTGCATGTATGTTCTTCTCATTAACCACAGCCTTAGTCATTGCATGTGTGTTCTTTTCATAGACCACATATGGAACCACCATTGTCATTGCATGTCTGTTCTTTTTACTAACACAACTGGAGTCATTTCATGACTATTATTTTCACATACCACATATGGATCCACCAGTGTCATTGAAATATGTGTTCTCATCAGAGACCACACATGGATCCACCAGTGTCATTGCATGTGTGTTCTTTTTACTAACAACAACTAGAGTCATTGGATGTGTGTTCTTTTCACAATCCACATATGGATCCACTAGTGTCATTGCATGTGTGTTCTCCTCATTAACGAGAGCTAGAGTCATTGCATGTGTGTTCTTTTCACAGACCACACATGGATCCACCAATGTCATTGAATGTGTGTTCTTTTTACTAACAACAACTGGAGTCATTTCATGACTATTCTTTTCACATAGCACATATGGATCCACCAGTGTCATTGAAATGTGTGTTCTCTTTAGAGACCACACATGGATCCACCAGTGTCATTGCATGTCTGTTCTTTTTACTAACAACAACCAGAGTCATTGCACGTGTGTTCTTTTCACAATCCATCTATGGATCCACCAGTGTCATTGCATGTGTGTTCTTCTCAGTAACCACAGCCTTAGTCATTGCTTGTGTGTTCTTTTCACTGACCACATATTGAACCACCATTGTCATTGCATGTGTGTTCTTTTTACTAACAACAACTGGATTCATTCCAAGACTATTCTTTTCACACACTACATATGGATGCACCAGTGTCATTGAAATGTGTGTTCTCTTTAGAGACCACACATGGATCCACCAGTGTCATTGCATGTGTGTTCTTTTTACTAACAACGAAAGTCATTGCATGTGTGTTCTTTTCACAATCCACCTATGGATCCACCGGTGTAATTGCATGTGTGTTCTTCTCATTAACCACAGCCTTAGTCATTGCATGTGTGTTCTTTTCACAGACCACATATGGAACCACCATTGTCATTGCATGTGTGTTCTTTTCGCAATCCACCTATGGATCCAACAGTGTCATTGCATGTGTGTTCTTCTCATTAACGATAGCTAGAGACATTGCATGTGTGTTCTCACATGGATCCACCAGTGTCATTGCATGTGTGTTCTTTTTAGTAACAACAACTGGAGTCATTTCAAGAATATTCTATTCACATACCACATGTGGATCCACCAGTGTCATTGAAATGTGTGTTCTCTTCAGAGACCACACATGGATCCACCAGTGTCATTGCATGTGTGTTCTTTTTACTAACAACAACCAGAGTCGTTGCATGTGTGTTCTTTTCACAATCCACCTATGGATCCACCAGTGTCATTGCATGTGTATTCTACTCATTAACCACAACTAGAGTCATTGCATGTGTGTTTCTTCAGAGACCACACATGGATCCACTAGTGTCACTGCATGTGTGCTCTTTTTACTAACAACAACTAGAGTCATTTCATGACTATTATTTTCACATACCACATATGGATCCACCAGTGTCATTGAAATGTGTGTTCTCTGTAGAGACCACACATGGATCCACCAGTGTCATTGCATGTGTGTTCTTTTTACTAACAACCAAAGTCATTGCATGTGTGTTCTTTTCATAATCCACCTATGGATCCACCGGTGTAATTGCATGTGTGTTCTTCTCATTAACCACAGCCTTAGTCATTGCATGTGTGTTCTTTTCACAGACCACATATGGAAATACCATTGTCATTGCATGTGTGTTCTTTTTACTAACAACAACTGGAGTGATTTCATGACTATTCTTTTCACATACCACATATCGATCCACCAGTGTCATTGAAATATGTGTTCTTTTCAGAGACCACACATGGATCCACTAGTGTCATTACATGTGTGTTCTTTTTACTAAAAACAAGAGTCATTGCATGTGTGTTCTTTTCACAATCCACCTATGGATCCACCAGTGGCATTGCATGTGTGTTCTTCTCATTAACCATAGCTAGGGTCATTGCATGCGTGTTCTTTTCACAGACCACATATGGAACCACCATTGTCATTGCATGTCTGTTCTTTTTACGAACACAACTGGAGTCATTTCATGACTATTATTTTCACATACCACATATGGATCCACCAGTGTCATTGAAATATGTGTTCTCATCAGAGACCACACATGGATCCACCAGTGTCATTGCATGTGTGTTCTTTTTACTAACAACAACCAGAGTCATTGGATGTGTGTTCTTTTCACAATCCACATATGGATCCACTAGTGTCATTGCATGTGTGTTCTCCTCATTAACCAGAGCTAGAGTCATTGCATGTGTGCTCTTTTCACAGACCACACATGGATCCACCAATGTCATTGAATGTGTGTTCTTTTTACTAACAACAACTGGAGTCATTTCATGACTATTCTTTTCACATAGCACATATGGATCCACCAGTGTCATTGAAATGTGTGTTCTCTTTAGAGACCACACATGGATCCACCAGTGTCATTGCATGTCATTCTTTTACTAACAACAACCAGAGTCATTGCACATGTGTTCTTTTCACAATCCATCTATGGATCCACCAGTGTCATTGCATGTGTGTTCTTCTCAGTAACCACAGCCTTAGTCATTGCTTGTGTGTTCTTTTCACTGACCACATATTGAACCACCATTGTCATTGCATGTGTGTTCTTTTTACTAACAACAACTGGATTCATTCCAAGACTATTCTTTTCACACACTACATATGGATGCACCAGTGTCATTGAAATGTGTGTTCTCTTTAGAGACCACACATGGATCCACCAGTGTCATTGCATGTGTGTTCTTTTTACTAACAACGAAAGTCATTGCATGTGTGTTCTTTTCACAATCCACCTATGGATCCACCGGTGTAATTGCATGTGTGTTCTTCTCATTAACCACAGCCTTAGTCATTGCATGTGTGTTCTTTTCACAGACCACATATGGAACCACCATTGTCATTGCATGTGTGTTCTTTTCGCAATCCACCTATGGATCCAACAGTGTCATTGCATGTGTGTTCTTCTCATTAACGATAGCTAGAGACATTGCATGTGTGTTCTCTTTAGAGACCACACATGGATCCACCAGTGTCATTGCATGTGTGTTCTTTTTAGTAACAACAACTGGAGTCATTTCAAGAATATTCTATTCACATACCACATGTGGATCCACCAGTGTCATTGAAATGTGTGTTCTCTTCAGAGACCACACATGGATCCACCAGTGTCATTGCATGTGTGTTCTTTTTACTAACAACAATCAGAGTCGTTGCATGTGTGTTCTTTTCACAATCCACCTATGGATCCACCAGTGTCATTGCATGTGTATTCTACTCATTAACCACAACTAGAGTCATTGCATGTGTGTTTCTTCAGAGACCACACATGGATCCACTAGTGTCATTGCATGTGTGCTCTTTTTACTAACAACAACTAGAGTCATTTCATGACTATTATTTTCACATACCACATATGGATCCACCAGTGTCATTGAAATGTGTGTTCTCTGTAGAGACCACACATGGATCCACCAGTGTCATTGCATGTGTGTTCTTTTTACTAACAACCAAAGTCATTGCATGTGTGTTCTTTTCACAATCCACCTATGGATCCACCGGTGTAATTGCATGTGTGTTCTTCTCATTAACCACAGCCTTAGTCATTGCATGTGTGTTCTTTTCACAGACCACATATGGAAATACCATTGTCATTGCATGTGTGTTCTTTTTACTAACAACAACTGGAGTGATTTCATGACTATTCTTTTCACATACCACATATCGATCCACCAGTGTCATTGAAATATGTGTTCTTTTCAGAGACCACACATGGATCCACTAGTGTCATTACATGTGTGTTCTTTTTACTAAAAACAAGAGTCATTGCATGTGTGTTCTTTTCACAATCCACCTATGGATCCACCAGTGGCATTGCATGTGTGTTCTTCTCATTAACCACAGCTAGGGTCATTGCATGCGTGTTCTTTTCGCAGACCACATATGGAACCACCATTGTCATTGCATGTCTGTTCTTTTTACTAACACAACTGGAGTCATTTCATGACTATTATTTTCACATACCACATATGGATCCACCAGTGTCATTGAAATATGTGTTCTCATCAGAGACCACACATGGATCCACCAGTGTCATTGCATGTGTGTTCTTTTTACTAACAACAACCAGAGTCATTGGATGTGTGTTCTTTTCACAATCCACATATGGATCCACTAGTGTCATTGCATGTGTGTTCTCCTCATTAACCAGAGCTAGAGTCATTGCATGTGTGTTCTTTTCACAGACCACACATGGATCCACCAATGTCATTGAATGTGTGTTCTTTTTACTAACAACAACTGGAGTCATTTCATGACTATTCTTTTCACATAGCACATATGGATCCACCAGTGTCATTGAAATGTGTGTTCTCTTTAGAGACCACACATGGATCCACCAGTGTCATTGCATGTCTGTTCTTTTTACTAACAACAACCAGAGTCATTGCACATGTGTTCTTTTCACAATCCATCTATGGATCCACCAGTGTCATTGCATGTGTGTTCTTCTCAGTAACCACAGCCTTAGTCATTGCTTGTGTGTTCTTTTCACTGACCACATATTGAACCACCATTGTCATTGCATGTGTGTTCTTTTTACTAACAACAACTGGATTCATTCCAAGACTATTCTTTTCACACACTACATATGGATGCACCAGTGTCATTGAAATGTGTGTTCTCTTTAGAGACCACACATGGATCCACCAGTGTCATTGCATGTGTGTTCTTTTTACTAACAACGAAAGTCATTGCATGTGTGTTCTTTTCACAATCCACCTATGGATCCACCGGTGTAATTGCATGTGTGTTCTTCTCATTAACCACAGCCTTAGTCATTGCATGTGTGTTCTTTTCACAGACCACATATGGAACCACCATTGTCATTGCATGTGTGTTCTTTTCGCAATCCACCTATGGATCCAACAGTGTCATTGCATGTGTGTTCTTCTCATTAACGATAGCTAGAGACATTGCATGTGTGTTCTCTTTAGAGACCACACATGGATCCACCAGTGTCATTGCATGTGTGTTATTTTTAGTAACAACAACTGGAGTCATTTCAAGAATATTCTTTTCACATACCACATATGGATCCACGAGTGTCATTGAAATGTGTGTTCTCTTCAGAGACCACACATGGATCCACCAGTGTCATTGCATGTGTGTTCTTTTTACTAACAACAACCAGAGTCGTTGCATGTGTGTTCTTTTCACAATCCACCTATGGATCCACCAGTGTCATTGCATGTGTATTCTACTCATTAACCACAACTAGAGTCATTGCATGTGTGTTTCTTCAGAGACCACACATGGATCCACTAGTGTCATTGCATGTGTGCTCTTTTTACTAACAACAACTAGAGTCATTTCATGACTATTATTTTCACATACCACATATGGATCCACCAGTGTCATTGAAATGTGTGTTCTCTGTAGAGACCACACATGGATCCACCAGTGTCATTGCATGTGTGTTCTTTTTACTAACAACCAAAGTCATTGCATGTGTGTTCTTTTCACAATCCACCTATGGATCCACCGGTGTAATTGCATGTGTGTTCTTCTCATTAACCACAGCCTTAGTCATTGCATGTGTGTTCTTTTCACAGACCACATATGGAAATACCATTGTCATTGCATGTGTGTTCTTTTTACTAACAACAACTGGAGTGATTTCATGACTATTCTTTTCACATACCACATATCGATCCACCAGTGTCATTGAAATATGTGTTCTTTTCAGAGACCACATGGATCCACTAGTGTCATTACATGTGTGTTCTTTTACTAAAACAAGAGTCATTGCATGTGTGTTCTTTTCACAATCCACCTATGGATCCACCAGTGGCATTGCATGTGTGTTCTTCTCATTAACAACAGCTAGGGTCATTGCATGCGTGTTCTTTTAGCAGACCACATATGGAACCACCATTGTCATTGCATGTCTCTTTTTACTACAACAACTGGAGTCATTTCATGACTATTATTTTCACATACCACATATGGATCCACCAGTGTCATTGAAATATGTGTTCTCATCAGAGACCACACATGGATCCACGAGTGTCATTGGATGTGTGTTCTTTTTACTACCAACCAGAGTCATTGGATGTGTGTTCTTTTCACAATCCACATATGGATCCACTAGTGTCATTGCATGTGTGTTCTCCTCATTAACCAGAGCTAGAGTCATTGCATGTGTGTTCTTTTCACAGACCACACATGGATCCACCAATGTCATTGAATGTGTGTTCTTTTTACTAACAACAACTGGAGTCATTTCATGACTATTCTTTTCACATAGCACATATGGATCCACCAGTGTCATTGAAATGTGTGTTCTCTTTAGAGACCACACATGGATCCAGATGTCATTGCATGTATGTTCTTTTTACTAACAACAACCAGAGTCATTGCACATGTGTTCTTTTCACAATCCATCTATGGATCCACCAGTGTCATTGCATGTGTGTTCTTCTCAGTAACCACAGCCTTAGTCATTGCTTGTGTGTTCTTTTCACTGACCACATATTGAACCACCATTGTCATTGCATGTGTGTTCTTTTTACTAACAACAACTGGATTCATTCCAAGACTATTCTTTTCACACACTACATATGGATGCACCAGTGTCATTGAAATGTGTGTTCTCTTTAGAGACCACACATGGATCCACCAGTGTCATTGCATGTGTGTTCTTTTTACTAACAACGAAAGTCATTGCATGTGTGTTCTTTTCACAATCCACCTATGGATCCACCGGTGTAATTGCATGTGTGTTCTTCTCATTAACCACAGCCTTAGTCATTGCATGTGTGTTCTTTTCACAGACCACATATGGAACCACCATTGTCATTGCATGTGTGTTCTTTTCGCAATCCACCTATGGATCCAACAGTGTCATTGCATGTGTGTTCTTCTCATTAACGATAGCTAGAGACATTGCATGTGTGTTCTCTTTAGAGACCACACATGGATCCACCAGTGTCATTGCATGTGTGTTCTTTTTAGTAACAACAACTGGAGTCATTTCAAGAATATTCTATTCACATACCACATGTGGATCCACCAGTGTCATTGAAATGTGTGTTCTCTTCAGAGACCACACATGGATCCACCAGTGTCATTGCATGTGTGTTCTTTTTACTAACAACAACCAGAGTCGTTGCATGTGTGTTCTTTTCACAATCCACCTATGGATCCACCAGTGTCATTGCATGTGTATTCTACTCATTAACCACAACTAGAGTCATTGCATGTGTGTTTCTTCAGAGACCACACATGGATCCACTAGTGTCATTGCATGTGTGCTCTTTTTACTAACAACAACTAGAGTCATTTCATGACTATTATTTTCACATACCACATATGGATCCACCAGTGTCATTGAAATGTGTGTTCTCTGTAGAGACCACACATGGATCCACCAGTGTCATTGCATGTGTGTTCTTTTTACTAACAACCAAAGTCATTGCATGTGTGTTCTTTTCACAATCCACCTATGGATCCACCGGTGTAATTGCATGTGTGTTCTTCTCATTAACCACAGCCTTAGTCATTGCATGTGTGTTCTTTTCACAGACCACATATGGAAATACCATTGTCATTGCATGTGTGTTCTTTTTACTAACAACAACTGGAGTGATTTCATGACTATTCTTTTCACATACCACATATCGATCCACCAGTGTCATTGAAATATGTGTTCTTTTCAGAGACCACACATGGATCCACTAGTGTCATTACATGTGTGTTCTTTTTACTAAAAACAAGAGTCATTGCATGTGTGTTCTTTTCACAATCCACCTATGGATCCACCAGTGGCATTGCATGTGTGTTCTTCTCATTAACCACAGCTAGGGTCATTGCATGCGTGTTCTTTTCGCAGACCACATATGGAACCACCATTGTCATTGCATGTCTGTTCTTTTTACTAACACAACTGGAGTCATTTCATGACTATTATTTTCACATACCACATATGGATCCACCAGTGTCATTGAAATATGTGTTCTCATCAGAGACCACACATGGATCCACCAGTGTCATTGCATGTGTGTTCTTTTTACTAACAACAACCAGAGTCATTGGATGTGTGTTCTTTTCACAATCCACATATGGATCCACTAGTGTCATTGCATGTGTGTTCTCCTCATTAACCAGAGCTAGAGTCATTGCATGTGTGTTCTTTTCACAGACCACACATGGATCCACCAATGTCATTGAATGTGTGTTCTTTTTACTAACAACAACTGGAGTCATTTCATGACTATTCTTTTCACATAGCACATATGGATCCACCAGTGTCATTGAAATGTGTGTTCTCTTTAGAGACCACACATGGATCCACCAGTGTCATTGCATGTATGTTCTTTTTACTAACAACAACCAGAGTCATTGCACATGTGTTCTTTTCACAATCCATCTATGGATCCACCAGTGTCATTGCATGTGTGTTCTTCTCAGTAACCACAGCCTTAGTCATTGCTTGTGTGTTCTTTTCACTGACCACATATTGAACCACCATTGTCATTGCATGTGTGTTCTTTTTACTAACAACAACTGGATTCATTCCAAGACTATTCTTTTCACACACTACATATGGATGCACCAGTGTCATTGAAATGTGTGTTCTTTAGAGACCACACATGGATCCACCAAATGTCATTGCATGTGTGTTCTTTTTACTAACAACGATAGTCATTGCATGTGTGTTCTTTTCACAATCCACCTATGGATCCACCGGTGTAATTGCATGTGTGTTCTTCTCATTAACCACAGCCTTAGTCATTGCATGTGTGTTCTTTTCACAGACCACATATGGAACCACCATTGTCATTGCATGTGTGTTCTTTTCGCAATCCACCTATGGATCCAACAGTGTCATTGCATGTGTGTTCTTCTCATTAACGATAGCTAGAGACATTGCATGTGTGTTCTCTTTAGAGACCACACATGGATCCACCAGTGTCATTGCATGTGTGTTCTTTTTAGTAACAACAACTGTAGTCATTTCATGAATATTCTATTCACATACCACATGTGGATCCACAGTGTCATTGAAATGTGTGTTCTCTTGAGACCACATGGATCCACCAGTGTCATTGCATGTGTGTTCTTTTTACTAACAACAACCAGAGTCGTTGCATGTGTGTTCTTTTCACAATCCACCTATGGATCCACCAGTGTCATTGCATGTGTGTTCTACTCATTAACCACAACTAGAGTCATTGCATGTGTGTTTCTTCAGAGAACACACATGGATCCACTAGTGTTATTGCATGTGTGCTCTTTTTACTAACAACAACTGGAGTCATTTCATGACTATTATTTTCACATACCACATATGGATCCACCAGTGTCATTGAAATGTGTGTTCTCTTCAGAGACCGCACATGGATCCTGATGTCATTGCATGTGTGTTCTTTTACTAACAACCAAAGTCATTGCATGTGTGTTCAGATCACAATCCACCTCTGGATCCACCGGTGTAATTGCATGTGTGTTCTTCTCATTAACCACAGCCTTAGTCATTGCATGTGTGTTCTTTTCACAGACCACATATGGAACCACCATTGTCATTGCATGTGTGTTCTTTTTACTAACAACAACTGGAGTGATTTCATGACTATTCTTTTCACATACCACATATCGATCCACCAGTGTCATTGAAATATGTGTTCTTTTCAGAGACCACACATGGATCCACTAGTGTCATTACATGTGTGTTCTTTTTACTAAAAACAAGAGTCATTGCATGTGTGTTCTTTTCACAATCCACCTATGGATCCACCAGTGGCATTGCATGTGTGTTCTTCTCATTAACCACAGCTAGGGTCATTGCATGCGTGTTCTTTTCACAGACCACATATGGAACCACATTGTCATTGCATGTGTGTTCTTTTTACTAACAACAACTGGAGTCATTTCATGCCTATTCTTTTCACATACCACATATGGATCCACCAGTGTCATTGAAATGTGTGTTCTCTTCAGAGACCACACATGGATCCACCAATGTCATTGCATGTGTCTTCTTTTTAATAACAACAACCAGAATCATTGCATGTTCACAATCCACCTATAGATCCACCAGTGGCATTACATGTGTGTTCTCCTCATTAACCACAGCCAGAGTCATTGCATGTGTGTTATCTTAAGAGACCACACATGGATCCACTAGTGTCATTGCATGTGTGCTCTTTTTACTAATAACAACTGGAGTCATTTCATGACTATTCTTTTCACATACCACATATGGATCCACTAGTGTCATTGAAATGTGTGTTCTCTTTAGAGACTACACATGGATCCACCAGTGTCATTGCATTTGTGTTCTTTTTATTAACAACAACCAGAGTCATTGCTTGTGTGTTCTTTTCACAATCCACCTATGGATCCACCAGTGTCATTGCATGTGTGTTCTTCTCGTTAACCACAGCCTTAGTTATTGCATGTGTGTTCTCTTCAGAGACCACACGTGGATCCACCAGTGTCATTGCATGTGTGTTCTTTTTACTAACAACAACTGGAGTCATTTCATGACTATTCTTTTCACACACCACATATAGATGCACCAGTGTCATTGAAATGTGTGTTCTCTTTAGAGACCACACATGGATCCACCAGTGTCATTGCATGTGTGTTCTTTTTACTAACAACCAAAGTCATTGCATGTGTGTTCTTTTCACAATCCACCTATGGATCCACCGGTGTAATTGCATGTGTGTTCTTCTCATTAACCACAGCCTTAGTCATTGCATGTGTGTTCTTTTCACAGACCACATATGGAACCACCATTGTCATTGCATGTGTGTTCTTTTCGCAATCCACCTATGGATCCAGCAGTGTCATTGCATGTGTGTCCTTCTCATTAACGATAGCTAGAGACATTGCATGTGTGTTCTCTTTAGAGACCACACATGGATCCACCAGTGTCATTGCATGTGTGTTATTTTTAGTAACAACAACTGGAGTCATTTCAAGAATATTCTTTTCACATACCACATATGGATCCACGAGTGTCATTGAAATGTGTGTTCTCTTCAGAGACCACACATGGATCCACCAGTGTCATTGCATGTGTGTTTTTTTGACTAACAACAACCAGAGTCGTTGCATGTGTGTTCTTTTCACAATCCACCTATGGATCCACCAGTGTCATTGCATGTGTGTTCTACTCATTAACCACAACTAGAGTCATTGCATGTGTGTTTCTTCAGAGACCACACATGGATCCACTAGTGTCATTGCATGTGTGCTCTTTTTGATAACAACAACTAGAGTCATTTCATGACTATTCTTTTCACATACCATATATGGATCCACCAGTGTCATTGAAATGTGTGTTCTCTGTAGAGACCACACATGGATCCACCAGTGTCATTGCATGTGTGTTCTTTTTACTAACAACCAAAGTCATTGCATGTGTGTTCTTTTCACAATCCACCTATGGATCCACCGGTGTAATTGCATGTGTGTTCTTCTCATTAACCACAGCCTTAGTCATTGCATGTGTGTTCTTTTCACAGCCCTAGATGTCTTACTTGTGATGCCTTTCAGTGATCTTGCTTCCTGCCACCAACTAGACACCATTGTATCCACTCGTCGGTAGGCAATAACATATTCCGTATGACCACCAAACTTGCTATCCCATGCATGACATCGTGCAAAACCATCGACCATGTGAGATTCCCAAGTCTCATATTCTGCGAATGTTGCGGTATTGTCCAATCTCCATTTAATTGTAGTTTCATCAAATTGATAGCCAACCACAATACTGATATAGTCATGATATACATCATCAGACTTGTCAGTTAAACGAGTAAACCTTGATGAACCCATATCTCTGCACAAGTATTTGTTTCAAACTAACAAAACACGTAGATCAGACCGACAGACACACGCGGCAGCTTCGATCGCCAAACACACGCGGGGCAAACGATTGCTAGCGCCAGGGAAACAATTCTAGGCAGAGTTTGTCCAGCTATTGGGCTAGCCCACCACCACACCGAGCATCAGCACTCCCAGCTAGGCGCGTGGGGTAAGCGATCCCTGATCGCGGCGCCCAGAGAGGCGAGGTGCGATCGCCAGGGACTCTTAAGTCGTGAGGCGTACGGCTGGCTTCCTTTTGTTTTTTTCGATCGGATCTGGTAACAGCCCACGTGCGGGCAGCTCAGGCGCGGACACTTTCTCAATCGCGAGCGGGTCACCTCGACTCATATCGCGGCTGCCTTTTTTTAACTTGCCGATCGAATCTATGGTATGGCGATCAGATCTGTTTCTTTTTTTTCTACTGGCTGGAAATCGTAGGATCGGGGGACTCTGGCCACGATCCAAGCGGTTCGGAATGAGATCGATTGGGATCTCGCGATACCGATCTCTCTGAACTGGAATCCGATGGAAATTCTAACGAAGAATACGGACGAGGCAAGCGGAAATCGATCGCACCTGCCAATGAACACCCACTACAAATTCCTCGCCGATCTGACTTGGCTACGAATGAAAGACATGATCCAATCTGAAAACTTCAACTTTCAATCTCTTCTCCAACTGATCTGTAAACTGCTTGTCGAAAAACAGTCCGCAGATGATGCAAAAACATGCTGTGATCAACAAGAGCTCTGATACCACCTGATACGGATCAAGCCGATGATCCTATGTTTTGTCCCGATCTTTCACAGCGAGTCAACCCGATAGATGATTCTTCCAATCACGCGATGAACGCAACCTGAAGAAGAGGAACGAATCCAGCAAGTAACATGATGAAGATCACCATGCCTCAAACCTGAGCACGACAATCCTTGATGAACACAAGAACCTCCGTAGCAATAATAATCTGATAACGGTATCGCCGTCCCCGGAGGGATGATACACGGTGGAGCACAATATAGTTTTTAGACTAAACAACTGAACTCTCCTAAACCCTAGGCGGCTGGCTCCTTTATATAGGAGGCCTGCAACTAGTCGGTTGGATAGACCCAAACCGAACACACAACAGACTCGAACCTAACCTAGACTCGGACTCAATAACATAGCAACAATATTTGACACAACCTTAGACTTATCATTACATATCGTAGGTCGTCCTGGCATGCCAATCATCAATGGGATGCACCCGCATCACCTAGCTTGGTGGAGTACTGAAATTAGGCTTCACCTCCTCCTTCATGCCCATATCACGCAGATTCTTTTTAATCATGGTCCTTAGCAGCTGTGACAATGTTCGATTCACCACCTCCGTTTGACCATCTGTTTGGGGGTGATATGTAGTACTGAACAGCAGCTTCGTTCCTAGCTTCCCCCATAAGGTCTTCCAAAAGTAGCTCATGAACTTCACATCACGGTCAGAAACAATCGTTTTTGGTACTCCATGTAATCTCACGATGTCCCTGAAAAACAGGTTAGTAACATGCGACGCATCGTTGCTTTTGTGGCAGGCAATAAAATGAGCCATCTTAGAGAACCTATCAACTACCACAAATATAGAATCATGACCTCTCTGAGTTTTATGTAGACCTAGCACAAAATCCATACTAATATCTTCCCATGGAGTAGTAGGTGCAAAGAGAGGTGTATACAAACCATGAGGCTTCAACTTAGATTTGGACTTGTGGCATGTAATAGATTGGCTCACAAATCTGTACACATCACGCCTCATCTTGGGCCAATAAAAGTGATCAGCAAGCATGAGCAACGTCTTCTCACGCCCAAAGTGACCCATCAAACCACCAGCATGTGATTCCTACACTAAGGACAAACACAACAACAATTCTGGAATACATAGTTTGTTAGCTCGAAACAAATATCCATCATGTATATGATACTTATCCCATGCGTTTCTGAGCACACAAACGATATGGTTCAGCAAAATCATGGTCAGTTGCATAAAGTGCACAAATAGCTTCTAATCCAGGAATTTTAACATCAAGATTGGTTAATAGCATGTTCTTCCTAGACAGAGCATCAGCAACAACATTCTCTTTTCCCTTCTTATAATTAATGATGTAAGGAAAAGACTCAATGAACTCAACCCATTTAGCTAATCTTCTATGCAAGTTTGATTGAGCTTTCAAGTATTTCAATGCTTCATGATTAGAATGTATGATGAATTCCTTTGGCCACAAATAATGTTGCCAAACCTCAAGTACTCTAACAAGTGCATACAATTCTTTATCATAGATAGAATAATTCAAACGAGCACCAGTCAATTTCTCAGAAAAATAAGCTATAGGCCGACCCTCTTGCATCAAAACGCCACCTATTCCTATACCACTAGCATCACATTCAACTTCAAATTGCTTCGAAAAATCAGGTAATGCAAGTAATGGTGCAGAAGTAAGAAAACGTTTTAATGTATCAAATGCAATGTCTTGGGCCGCGCCCCATACAAAAGGAACACCTTTCTTTGTCAAATCATTCAAAGGTGCAGCAATGGTGCTAAAATCTTTCACAAAGCGCCTATAGAAACTAGCGAGACCATGGAAACTACGCACTTGACTAACATTCATTGGAGTAGGCCAATTCAGAATTGATTCAATTTTAGATTGATCTACCTCTACCCCATTCTTAGATACAACAAATCCTAGGAATATGACCTTATCTTTTGCAAATGTGCACTTCTCAAGATTAGCATACAATTTATTGTCACGCAACACTTGCAAAACTTGTCGAATATGAGTGCAATGTTCAGTTTCGTTGTGGCTGTATATAAGTATATCATCAAAGTAAACAACCACAAAACGACCAATAAAATCTCTCAAAACATGATTCATTAATCGCATAAATGTACTAGGTGCATTAGTAAGACCAAACGGCATGACTAACCACTCATACAAGCCAAATTTTGTTTTGAAAGCAGTTTTCCACTCATCCCCTTCTTTCATCCTAATTTGATGATAACCACTACGCAAGTCTATCTTAGAGAAAACAGCAGCACCACTCAATTCATCTAACATATCCTCTAAGTGTGGAATAGGATGACGATATCGAATAGTGATGTTATTAATCGCTCTACAATCTACACACATGCGCCATGTACCATCTTTCTTAGGAACTAAAATAATAGGAACAGCACAAGGGCTAAGAGAGACACGAATGTACCCTTTATCTAGCAACGCTTGTACTTGCTTCTGAATTTCCTTAGTTTCTTCGAGATTAGTCCTGTAAGGTGCACGGTTGGGAAGTGTGGCGCCAGGAATCAGGTCAACTTGATGTTCTATACCACGCAATGGAGGTAAACCTGCGGGTACGTCTTCTGGAAACACATCCCCAAAGTCCTGCAAAACAGAAGAGACACCAAGAGAAATAGGGGTCATGTCGTTAGAAACCAATACCTCGCCCTTATACATGAGCACAAGTGGCATGGCTGTAGGATCCTCACGAAACTCTCTCATATCCTCCTTGGTGGCTAGTATCAATAACCCAAACACTCTCTCACTTTTCGTTATATCACTCAATTTAGGCTCAATTACATCAGGAACAGCTGTCACACTATCTCGCCGAGTGGTAGTATCTTCTTTCAAGTTCACCTCTATCTTCTGGCGAGAATCATTCACAATTTCTTGTGGTGTCATTGACTGCATAGTAATCTTCTTTCCTTTAAATTCCAAGTGATATGTATTGGCTCGGCCATTGTGTTACACATAGCGATCATAGAGCCAAGGCCGACCCAATAGTAGGTGACAAACAGTCATAGGAACCACATCAAAATCAATAGAATCTTTGTATGTCCCTATTTGAAAATTCACACGTACCATATGATTTACCTTCATCTCACCATTGTTGCTCAACCATTGTATGTAGTATGGCTTGGGATGAGGTAAGTATGTCAAATTTAGTCTGGCACATAGTTCCTTACTTGTAAGATTTCTGCAGCTACCTCCATCAATAATTACCTTGCAAGCTTTGTTTTGTCCAACTAGAGCTTTTGTCTGGAACAAGTTGCAACGCTGGGATTCCTCAACCGGTTGCACACTAAGTACACGTAAGATATGACAATAGTGGGTGCACGCTCAGCATATGCTTCAGCACCATCCTTGCCGTCATCAATATCATCATTAGAAGCTTCATCTCCACTCTCTACTTCACCTTGTTCATTAACAAACATAACCTTGCTGTTTGGACAATCTTTCTTGTAGTGACCTCTACCTCCACAAGTATGGCACACCACATCACGAGTACGTGCCGTAGACATGTTGGAACCCGAGCTAGCAGCAGGAGCAGCAGGTTTCCGAGCATTAGAACCAAACGAAGGTGTACTTGCTAGTTTGGCCGATGGTGTAAAAGGAGCAGCAGCTGGTGGCGTGACTGTAGGAGGTGTAGACCTGGCCGAAAATCTGCTGGAGGATGGAAAACGAGCACGTGACTTTGCCTCTTCTGCCAACTGGGATTCGGCCTCTCTAGCATGATGCAACAACTCATTCATGGTCTCATACTTGTGATGACGAACAATGCTCTTGATCGGTAACTTCAAATTGTATAGGAATCGCTGCATGGCCATCTCAATGGACTCACGAATTCTAGCATGTTGCATAAGCATCTCCATCTCCATGTAGTACTCATCAACTGTCATAGTGCCTTGCTTCAATTGCGTCAATTTATCAAAAACTGATCGCAAGTAGTTAGTTGGTACGAAATGACGCTTCATGATTTGCTTCATCTCGCGCCAATCCATCACAGGAAGTTCATTGTCCTCCCTTCTATGCTGCACAAGAGCATCCCACCAATGCAAAGCATAACCATTAAATTCAGATGCTGCAAGCTTGACCTTCTTATCTTTTGGATAGTCAAATAAGCGCTAGAGTTTCTCAATCTTCAACTGCCATGTGAGGTAATCTTCAGGATCAATGGAACCATCAAACTTAGGAATTGAGAATTTTGGCTTGCCCAAACCATCATCAGCAACATGGTTGGGAACACGGTGAGCATGCCTAAGAGGGGCAAACCCACGACCATGAGCAGGTGCATGGACAGGGGGAATAGCACGTCCCCTGCCAACATGTGGAGCAGCATCCATGGTGCTACCCTCATCGAAATCATCAAAGGCATCATCATGTTGAGGATCTTCCCTTCTATGTAAGGCGGGTATCAAACCCTCAATGGAATGTTGCAAAGTGGTGACATTGACATTGAGCATAGCCACTTGTGTCTGGATAGTATCAACCGTTCCAACATGCTGATCCAATCTCATATTCATATCCTCGATATTCTTGTCAATGGCATCTGTCGTGTTAGTAAACACATGTGTCAAGTGGGACTTTAAAGCCTCATATTCACGCCAATTAACAAGCTCCTCATCCTTCTTTTTCTGCAACACAACATCATCATCAATAGAAGACATGATTAGTAGGTTAGTGCAAAAATCAAAATCTATATGGTGGAAACTCTCACAACTCACTCACAACTAATAAGAAAGGAGATCTTACCGTTCCAAAGTGAATAGAGATGCTCTACCAAACGAAATCAAAGACTGATGCACTTGATGTGATGAAGTGAATATCAAAGGTATAGAGAACGATCGCAGGACACACAAGTTATTTAAGGTGGAGCTATAGGTATGGTACCCTATCTACACCGCAAACAAGTCCTAGTGCTGATCGTACAAAAACCCAAGAAACACACCGGTGGAGATAAACGTGGCAAAGCAATTTATAAACAGGAATATTGCAATGCACAAGAGAGACGCTAGTAATAGCTCAAATAGAACAGACACACTATTGCTCAATCTACTAGTGCTATAATGAAACTAGGCCTCCAACAATGCACACTTTGATATCTCTTTTTGTCATGCTTGTAGCTCTTTTATTCTCTTTTTTTATACCGATTCTCTTTTTTTTCACAACTTTCTTTTCTTTTTTTTTGATTTTTTTTAACTATCTGACACAAAGAAAAACGGGATGCAACAATTCTGAGCAATTTTGGGCCGGATATTCCGGTTTGTCGGGGCCGGATAAGCCGGTCTACCTGGACGAAAATTTTGCACTTCAAACCCTAATGAGCAGCCTATCGGAGCAAAGCAACTAGTCTCGCGGGTACGTTCCTAGGCACAGATGTTGTAGATAGGCTGTGTCTATGGTATGCAAACAAAGGTACGCTATGTGGACTCGGACAAACGAGGAAAAACTTGCGGAACACGGTGATGGTTGACACGACGGAAAACAAGATCAAACCCTAAACGTAGACACAAACGAAAAACTAGACTCTTACAAGGAAAAACCTGCAGATCGAATCTACAAGAAGATACAATCACCAACTAAAACTCGAAAACGATGCAATCTAGTCTATGGCAAATCTTTTTGTAAGGCTTTTTCTATATAGGACGAAAAACACTCTCTAATCTATGGATGGATTTGTGGTGCTTACCGAGGCAACACTGGAAATCTGATACCAAGATGATATGGGGTGGCCCGATCTTCTCAGTAAGCGGATGGCGGTGATAATGGTGGATGATAGATAACTAGCCTGTAGCTATGAACTCTCTCGCTCGATCCCTGATGCCAATGCAACAGCTCTCGAACCTTGTAGGATATTCACAACACCACGCTCTTGCGCACGCAGCCGTGACCACGAACGGTAGTATGCAATCCACTAATTCCCAATGGAACAACATATCACACTCAATTATAGTTGGTAGATTCGAACACAGGGTAATTCCAGAGGTTCTATGAAAGAAACAACTCCAAAATAGTTTTAACGTGGTCTAACCTAAACTAGAGGGCGTTCCCAGGCTTATATGGCCACCAGAACGTCCGAAAAATGCAAAACAAAAATGTGTCTGATACAGTCAGATCCGTCCGGATCTGATGGGAACTTTTCGGGCCGGATTATCCGGTCTAAGAGGGATGGATTATCCGTTGGCCGGATTTTCCGGGGGAAAAGTCCGGTCAAATATCCGCCTCGGTACTGAACGTCGCGCACGAAGTCCTTTGCAAAATCTCCAAAGCAAGGCCGGATTATCCGGGGTGTAGGGGCCGAATTATCCGGGGTCTTTTAGGCGTGGAAGTACTCATTGGAAAGATCTTGGAATTATCTATCCAACAAGTGCTTATTTGCTTGATTTGGAGTTCGTATGAAGAATCCACGTCCGTTTGAATTTCAGGACTTTTGTCTGTCCGAATTGAACGTTCCTTCTCTTCGATGATCTCCCTTGCTTGTATTGCGCCTTCCTCCCGCTCCTCCCTCGCACATCCTTGGGCGATCATCAGGTTGGGCTTCTCTTGTAGCCCTTCTCCTCCTCACTCCATGCTTGTTTCTCCAACGAACCTGATCATACATAAATGCATAGACTTAGGCAGTATAAAGTTCTCATCAATCAAAGTACCAGATTCGTTTAGGAGTAAATTCACCTATTGTTCAAGTAGCTTAGCACGAGCTCTTGTAATAGGTCCAATTCTAATCTCATTGGACTGGTCCTTTCTTGCAACAGTTGTAGCATCTTCAGTAGTCATTGGGTTGGGTGTAATTCTAGGGATGTCCTCATCATAGTCTATCATCTATACCTAAGGTATACATGAGGGGGTGGGGGATCTATATATAGGCCAGCCACTTAACAAGGGGTAGTTTAGGGATAATTCTAGGATTTGGAATGGACTAGAGGGATACATGGGCCGAAGGCCCAGCTGGCGGCGTGCAGGGCCATCCACTTACACCGGAGACTATGGGGTGCTACGGCCGGAGACTCTAGGGTAGACATCGCTCTCCAGGGTAGACTCCAGGGTGGCGGACAGGGAGCTCTAGGAAGGTGGCCAGAGTCCTGTCCGGAGTCCAAGGGGTGGAGACTCCGGTGTGGAGGTCCGGAGACTCCGATGTAGAGTGCCAGTGTCTCCGGGGCTGGCCGGAGACTCTGGTGAGGTTGTTCCCCTCCGGGCTTGTCTCCGGAAGGGTGTACTGGGAGTACCTGGGGCAAGTCCAGAGTCCTGCACGGAGTAATGGCCAGAGACTCTCGGGTTGTGGGCCGGAGACTTCGATCTTGAAGGCCAGAGACTCTAGGGCTTCAGCGGCTGCTTCTTCCGTCTCCTCTTCCAAGCCTCTATCTTGTCAGGCTTGGTGCTGCTGGCTTCCTCCCTTGCCTCCGTACTTGTCGGTATGAACCTATCATGAATATGGGATGGAGTATGATGTAGTATACCATTCAATAGGGTAGTAAGTGGGATCTCATATTGGAACAGATTCACCTTTGGAGTCCATGACAACTTGGCATAAGTTCGAGACCTTGATGTGGTAACGACCATAGGTTGGGCTACATCACTTTGCTTTCATTTTTAGTTTTCTTTTGTTTTTCATTTATTTTTATTTTCTTAGTTCCTTGCTTGGTCGCAAGTTCTTTTCTATTCTCTAATCCCTATCCTCAAAAATACAAAGAGATTTTTCCATTTTTACTTTTTTCATGAACATGGATTCGCACTTTGCCTCTTTGCTTTAATATTAATATGGCAATAAATGTACTTGAGTTTTGAAGGAACACATCCCTATAAGGAAGAGGATTATGAAGTCACTCATGAGAGGTATGTCCTATGTCTCCCATATTTGAAGTTTGAGTTGTTTATTTTAGTTGGTTGATTTTCTAAGGTGCCATGCTTGTGGGAGTAATTCAAAATAGTTAGAGTAAATCTTTTTATTGGTATGGATGATTAGTTGTGGAAGCTTTTTCTCTATTTATTTTATCCAACCGAGTCTTTCCTTGGAAATAATATTGCCAAACAAGTTCAACAATAAAAAGTATAGAATTTATGACTTGTTTGATGAATGATTGTCTTGAGAGTTTACCCTTGAAGATACTTAACCCCATATATGTTTTGATAGACTTGACTCCACTCTTAAAAGGAGTTCTTTGATTAAAATGAAGTCTAGCGGTAATTGTGATGCATGCCAAAGCTAACCTTGTGGATCAAACTATGTTACTAGTTCAAAAAGTTCTATGTTTCTCATGCACACCTTTGGATTCCAACAACTCCGCTAGCCTATGAACGACCTATGGCATAACCCTAGATTTCGGCTATGAGTTGACGATATGAGTGGAATACGTGTCAATATATGGGCAAAAGTATTGGTACTCTCAAATATTGTGCAAGCACTTGTAAAATAAACACTCAATTATCCTTGAAGAAGGAAGAAATATATATACAAATATGAAGATCCACATAACAAGTCCTTGGCATGGTCTCATTACTACTTTATGAATTTTCTTGAAAGACAATGATTGAACTAGAAGTGTTTGGATATCCTTGATTTAATGATGTGGGCATCAATAAGACACTTCACAATTATGCTACTTAGGACATGAACTCTACTACTCAACTATGTTATTAAAACATCCTAGTGTTCCTTGGCAAGCTGAGAGTTAATAGAAGAATTGGATTGATTGTTACACTTCTAGTTATTTATACTTATATTAAACTCTACTTTGATTGTCTCGACTTACCAAATCTTGTATAATATTCTTGTCATCTCGCTAACTTTGATGAGCCTTTCAAATGGATGAAGTGATGGATGCATATGACTATAAAGCGTAAGTGAATTCTTATTCTCGTTGTTTCAAGTTTAAACACTGAATTCCTTATAGTTCTTTTGTATCTTATTTCTCGAGGGCGATCAAGATTTGAGATTTGGGGAGGTTGATGGATCCAAAAATAGCCATCTTCCACCATGTTCAAACATTGTTTTTAGTCAAGCAATTGACAAGAAACTCTGTATCCTTGCCACTAATGACTAATAACTGCAAATATATGTAACCATTGCTTTGATTTGTGTTATGTAGGAAATCATGATTTTTAATGTGAAATCCAAAGTCATAATGAAGGTTTTGAGGAAGTCCACATGACCAAGTAATTATAGGAGCAATACTAGGCGTCTGCAGCCATAACGACCACTAGTACGGGTAGGGCATGCCCGTACCATCCACCCGTACCATGTGGCGGTGGCTTTCATTCTCAGATTTCAATCCCTACTACTTTCATGAAGACGCCTATATATTTTGAGGCCTCAGCCGCCACGCAGAAGGCTGTCATTCTCAGATTTCATCACAACACCACCGAAGGAGATCCACACCATAGTTCATCCCTTCCATCTTCCACCCCTCCATTATCCATAGCCATTTATTTGCACTTCAGATCTCCTTGTGATTCGGTGACCATTGTAAGAATATTTGATTTCAATTTAAGTATTTTTCACAATGTTTTCTATCCTTGATCTTATTCTTATGAGTGAGTAGTCCTCACGGGCTGCGGGCTAGGGAGAAACCTCGTAGCAATTATGTGCATCAAATCTATGGGAGCATTGTGTATTGTTTGAAAGAGAGATTTGTATCTTTTGTTTCTTTGTCTCTTGTCTCGATTTTTGGACTTGTAGGTACCCAAGACCCCAAACATTGATAAAGGATTGAGGTGAGATACTTGGCTAGCAGCGATGTAATAGGAAACCAAATGACAGAAAGAGTTGTACGGTCTTTGCTTAGCGACCCATTCGGGATCACAGCAACATCACCACTTAATGCATTGATCTATGTTTTACACTTAATAATCGTTTGTAGCCCGGGGCTTCATGGTGCACTCGGTTGGATCAAAATACTATTTCGATGCCTATTGCCTCTCAGGGGCTCTTGTATAATAGGATGTGATGCCCATAAGAGATTATCTATGTTAAAACATTACACATGGCTATGCTTATTATTATCTTTTATTCCATACAATGTGCAGCCGCAGGTGGATCTTCAACCCTGGCCTATCTGCATCCACTGATTCAACCCATGATAAACTAAACTAGATTGGTCTAGTAAACGAAGGTAAACCAAATAAACAAAGTCTTGTAGACGTGTACTTTTTATTTCCTTTTAGCATTGTTTCCCAAGGTTCGATTAAACCTAGGTCTTCTAGGGAAAAAGACTATTTTACTACATTTGTAATCCGGATCGAAGGTATCACATGTCCATGGCAACATCATCACAATCAAATAATTTCTAATGCTCAACATTATGAAAAGTAAAAGTATCACATGGAAATATGAAAAATCATATGCAATGTCACAAATATTATCCATAACATGCCAATCATCACAAGTCATCATAATCACTAGTAGGATCATGGCATCATCAACAACCTTTTTTTACCTTGTTCATACCTCTCATATGAAGTGGGTGTTATGGTAGTTTTGGCCTCCATGTGGGCGAATTATTCATCATTTATGGGGATGGCCTTAGCTTCATCCACCACGTACATCTTCTCGATATGAAGTATCATCATCTCGAGGCTTGTCACTTCTTGATCCGTGGTACCTAGCACATCATGAGAAAACACACTAGAGGTAGTGGTTACGTCGTTAGAAATCAAAATGGTCTCACATGACCTATCAACTACCACTCTCAACTCACTCGATGTTTCTCTCATGCCCTCAAAATGGAAGAACTCGGTCTCACGTATGGTGGAGTCACTCATCTCACTCTTTCCTTCACTCAAGTGGGCTAAGTGGCTCTCATACTCACATGGGATTGGTACCACATCATCACTCAAGCATATAGGGATAGGCTCAGTTTTCTCAAGTCCATGCGCCTCCTTTTGGGAAGGGAAATTCCCATGCTCACCATTCTTAACTCTATCGCCTTCAAAGTTGGATGCCATAAGATGGGCATTGCTTGCCTCCATGGTCGAAGGAAATATCCCATCCTCGACTGTCATGTCGCCATATTGTAGTAGTGGTGGAAGTAGGCTCATGTTGATGCTAAGACCGGTGCTCGGATCAACTTCATCGCATACGTGGCCTTGTCCTCCTCCATCTTGAAGTGTAGACTCTTGACTTGAAGCTTACTCATCCTTCTTCGTGACCACCCTAGCTTGTGTAGTCATCCGCTTGACGTACTCGTCCAACTTGGCAAAGTAGAGGTCTTGGTCCTCCTCATCCATGAACTTTCATGCGTCATCTTGGACATCAAGTTTTGGTGGTGAAGCTTGATGGCGTGGAAGAAGGCTTGCTATTGGTGACATTTTGGTGGTGATACTAGTAGTGGAAGGTGCCTTATGATGGTGTCGACGGAGGTCATTGGCGTGCCTTGCAAAAGGTTGATGTAGGTGGCACACTTGGTCATCCACACGATGCTCGTGATGATGATCCTTGTCCTTGGCACTCTTATTGTTGAGGCGTTGTAATGCGCACAAAGTATCATTAGTTTTGGTGATCATGCTCATGGTGTTGGCAAAGTCGACGTCCATGTCCTTCTTGAAGTTGTTGAGGGCGCTTTTGAACTTGTCCATTTGATGGTGAACCTTGGTGCTCTCGAGGTGGAGGCTCCGTCTTGGTCGATGCAACGTGCGGAGCTTGTGGTTATTGTTCTTGAAGTCGTCCACTCATGGGGAGTCATTATTGTTGTAGTACTCCATATCACCCAAGCATGTGGAGTCGTTGTCCGTGTAGTGCTCCATCATGTCATCCATGCTTGTGGAGACATAGACATGGTGGCTCATCGTGGATTCTACATAGAAATCATCCTCGGTTCCGGAGTCCCTAGACATAATTCACAAAACCATGTGGTGTATATGGAAGTGGAAGTGGGTGTTAGAGAAACACCGTCAAATCTTACTTTACCTTGGAAGATAGTATCGTGTAAGTGGCCATACTTGAGAGCAATAAAAACCAAGCAAAGTGAAGTGACAAAGCAACCAAAACCCAACTAACAACTCAATAACGTACACACACAAAGCTTATAATGGATAGGTATGGAAAATGGCATGTCAAGAAACAATCCAAAATCTAGTGTAATGGCAAGTAAAGAACTACAATGATCACAAAGACAACAAGTAAATCCACAAGATAAGAATTATGTTCAAGGAAATGCACACGGTGGGATAAATGGGACTTGTGTGATGGAGAAAGTGAGCTAAGAACCAAATGATTACCTAGCAAAGACTAAAAGCTCATGCCACACAAGTGCAAGGAGAGACGCTAATTCGATTGCAATAAATTGGTGGGCTACAAGATATGCACAATAAGTACCACACATATATGATGTTCATCGAGCTTCCACTTCCTATTCTATGAGGCACTCGTTTCTTTCTCCTTTTTATTTTCCTTTTTCTATTTTTTCTTTTTGTATCACTCTTTTTATTTTCTTTTTCACTTGCCACTTCCTTGTGCCAACAACTATACAAGATAACTATATGAGATAGCTATAACACCCTCGAATTAGTCCTATGTAGATTTTGGCGATTCCCGCCAAACCCGCATAGAAACGATTCAAAGATGCCAACCAGGCACATGCGTGCAGGTGGAAAACGAAGTAATATCATTACACAATAGTCCACGATGGAACCCACAGAAACATATATATACAACAACGACTCAACGAGTCAAGAATACAGATATACAGTACAAAGATCCAAATCACCTTGAAAACGATACAACATCCGAGTATGGATAAGAAGCAAATTGGGCTAAGAGCCCTGAAGAATAACCAATGGCGTCCATAACCCTGCCCAGGCCATACCAGACGGGTAACCCTGCTAACAATGTCGAACTCATACCTGTTGAACAAAAGGGTTTCCAACAAAGGGCAAAGGAAAAAAGAGAGCGGCCAGTACTGAGGCGAGTATACGACGAGTCTAGAATTCGGCGTCTCTCGCCTACATAGGTATGGTGGACTGAGCGGCAACGCAGCATGCACAAAATAACCTATATAGTCTTGATACAACCGTCGGCTATTAGAGAGATAAGAAAGACCTATGCGGAACCAACCTGATACTACCACCAAACATACCCATCCTGTATTTACCCCTCGAAACCAAACGAGTAAGTCCTGCCGAGGAAACTCACATGGTTGGAAGTTTTATTCATTCTTTTCATGGTGGTAATTCAACTTACTAGTCATTTCAGATACAAATAAAATTATAACATTAAACTTTAGTTATAGTTGTCTATGATCGAGAAACTATGCTCCAAGTTGTCCATAACCACGGACACAGCTTTTCGAAAAGATTTAACCCTATAGGGGTGCACCAAAGTATCCACACGCCCTTCAACCCTTGTTGTGAGATCTAATATGAGCAAGATCCTGAACATACACCCAATGGTATGCAATGGGGCTTCGGACACGACATTTCCTAGACCCAAAGCAAGTACATGGGGGGCACCCCACTAAGCTACCCGCAATGAAGTTGACCGTCTCTGATATGGACCCAGGGTATGTGGCGATGGCTGTAAACGACTTGGAACCCAAAAGTGTGAATGGGCTTGTCGATACAGCAGAAACATGGCACGGGGTTCCAAAACGGTACAGATGCTCCGCACGCAATCATAAATAAAGCAGTAAAGCATGGCATAAGTACAGGATAGTAATAATGCCCCAAACTTGTTTGTGGCTCCCAGCATAGTACTTTGAAATCAGGTAGTAAGCCGATGGGGTGCCCGCACACCCACCTGTGGTTAGCGCGCTCGATCTCGGAACAGGTGTCAAGAACTCGGGTCCTAGGTGGACACAAGTGGGCGGTTAAAAAACAAATATTAAATATTACCCACCGGTGCCTCAACATTATATCTATTTCCAGCATTTTAATTGACAAGTTATATTTAAAGCCATGATCATATCCACCATTAAGCATGTGACAGTCTCCTAACAATGGTGGAACAACAACGACATGAAGCAGCACCTGAGCAAGCAACTACGACTCACAAGGCTGACTATCTATTAAACAACAGGCAATAGGTTGTGTCCATGCCAATATAGAGGCTGCAAGGAGTATAAATGGTACACGAAAACTAAAGCATGCAACACGGATAGGAATAGATTAACAGGAGGAAGTAAAGACTAAATGCAAAATAGGTAGAAATGGGGAGAATGCTCGCCTAGGAAATACTATCGAAGATACATTGGTGAATGGGTAGAAGCTCGCATCAACTCAGCGGCCTATCCATGAAGAAGCAAATCACTAGAAGAAACACCGGATGCACTATTTAATACTATGGCAAAAGACTGGGCATGTTCATGATATGATGCATGACATGTCAGAGATGCAATGCAACTAGACAATATTAAGCAGAACCAGGGTCCCGACAATTAAATAGAGGGTTCATGTTATTTAAGTAACCCACAATTTAAATGTTGAAATAACAAGGCAAAATATGGCATCATTTCGTTACACAAATTTAAATGGAGCCAATATAAGACTAGAAAAGCCCGCGTATGGTCTCCATATTTAATTTAGGTAAATCATCTAAAACCCCCAAACCACATGATATGTGTGCAAGCATGACAATTTAAATGCAACAAGTATATATAGATGGTCATTTATAAAAATAGGTCTCGGATCTAGGTCACACATGTCCTTGTCGTCAAGTGTTCGGGTTTGGTCTTCAAGGTTCCTCCTTGTCGTCTCATGTAGGCCTTGTCGTCCCGTGTTGGCAACCTTCGGTTATGATCTTTGGGTTCTGACGGACTTTGGAACATCGGATCCATGAAGAACTTGATGTCCGTGAAAGAGATCTTGTCATCTGTATCCTCTTCGGTGTCAAACTTAGGGCTTCAGCTTTGTTTGTCGACGGTGTAGTTGGAGTTCAGGTTCGGTGACGAGCTTGTGTTGATGTCTTCGTGGAAACTCGATGGTCCTAGGGGTCATCTAGTCATGTCTGGCTAAACACGTAGGAGCAGGAGGTGTCATAGCACCATACCACACTATCTTCAAACAAAAGCACATGGCTGCCTTGACTCGAAAATGGCAGGGCGGCGTACTGCAGGGAAGATCGGCATTGAAGGCAACCCTGCGGGTGTGGTGGTCTTGGACACAGAGATAGGAGACGCGCAGGGCGGTTGAGGTCGAGGCCATCAACATGGTAGCAAGGTACAGCGATGGCGGGTGGAACTTGGCGGGGTAGAGGGTTCATGGTAGAGAGGGTCGAGGGCGAGCTCGATGGCTGGCGGTCGGTGGAGCTCGACGGGCGGCCGTAGAGGGAGTAACGATGGCGGGGAGCTAGGATCCACAAGGACGGCTCCTGCAGGCAGCGACATCGGCCAAAGAGGAAGGCGAGGGAGGAGCGGTTAGTGGCGGACGCGGCCACGAAGAGGCGCATAGCCGGGTTGCTGACAACAGCGAGGCCGGGCGAGGAGACTCAGGGTGGCGGCGAGTAGCACAAAGGGTGGAGGCGCGGGGCTGCTCGGGCTCGACGGGAGGGGGTCTAGAGGCGGGGATCCGAGGCAGCGACCATGGTGAGCGACGATGCCAAGGGCGGCTTGGTGGTTGAGACGATTGGGGATGGGGCGATGGGGATTGCATCGGGAGCGAGCAGGGTTGGTGGGTGAGCAAGGATGCGAGCAGAGAGAGGAAAACGTGAGAGCATATCCACTCGGGTTCCTAGGACGCCGTTCCCAGGACATATTTTTTGTCCGGACAACGATTTTTCGCCCAGTCGCGTTCACATGACGCTAGTTTCATCCGGATTTGGCCCAAAATACATCCGGCATTCCCAGGCTGAACCCAGGATGCTGGGAACCGCCTGGGAACACTGGACGCTGCTTTTCTGGGCGAATCAGGCCCCACTACGCCGAATTCTGAGCTGAATTTGGGCGAACTTGGCTAAACTATACCGACTTAGGCTGACTTTTGGGCCAAATTTGGGTGAACTAGGTCGAATTTGGGCAAACTAGAGCAAACTAGGCCAAATTTGGGTGAACTAGGCCAAAGTAGGGTGAATTTGAGACAAATTTGGGCAAACTATGCAAAACTAGGCCAAATTAGGGCAAACTAGGCCAAATTAGGGCGAATTAGGCCAAACTAGGGCGAATTTTAGCCGAATTTGGGTGAACTAGGCTAAAGTAGGGAGAATTTGAATAGAATTTGGGCGAACTAGACCAAACTAGGCCAAAGTAGGGCGATTTTGAGACAAACATGGGCGAACTAGGCTGAATTTGAGCCAAATTTGGGCGAACTAGGTCAAAGTAGGGCGAATTTGAGACAAATTTGGGCGAACTAGGCCAAACTAGACCGAATTTGGGCGAACTACACCAAACAAGGCCAAATTTGGGCGGACTAGGCCAAAGTAGGACGAATTTGAGACAAACTTGGGCGAACTAGGACGAATTGTAGCCGAATTTGGGTGAACTAGGCCAAAGTAGGGCAAATTGGAGACAAATTTGCGCAAACTAGACCGAATTTGGGAGAACTAGGCCAAAGTAGGGCAAATTTGAGACAAATTTGGGTGAACTAGGCCAAACTAGGCCGAATTAGGCCAAAGTATTTTGAACTAGGCCGAATTTGAGCCGAATTCGGACGAAATATCGTCATTTTAGCTTTGCCTGGGAATCAGGCCTAGGAACGTGAGTGGGAAACTGGACGTTCCCAGGCCAAAAACTAGCTTCGTCTGGAACTAATAGGGCAGGATTTCGGCCTGGGAACGTCCAACGAGTGGAGATCCTCTGAGGAGATGCATCGCATAGGGAGAACGCGATGGTGCAGAGGGTTGCGGGGCTGTGCGGGGTTGGTCCGGGTTGTCGGGGAGCAAGCGCAGGCGGGATGGACGCGTCGGTGCGGGCGGTTGTGTGCAACAAGTCTAGGGTGTGGTGCAGCGGTAGGATAGGTGGTAGGTGGGTGTGGGGTAGATTAGGGTTAGGGTTTAGGATTTTAGGTAAGGATTTGGAGGTGGCTGGCTGATAGCTATGAAATATATCCATGTGCATCCGCCTCCATCTCGCACCGCAGATGGCCGCCAGCTCTCGCCCCCGATTCTATCAGCGATTGTCGTGGTCATTGCCACGATAGTGGCGCCCACCATGGGGCCCAGCCGGACTGGCCTGAGTTCTGCAGCGAGACCGTACTCACCAATCGATCGGCCGATCACCACCGGCCGCATGATCGCCAGCGGCTGGATCCTCTAGATCCTGCCCAGCAGCTACATCCCGGTGTTGCGCCCAATCACCCACAGCATGATAATGCCAGTTGGCCCCATCAACTTGTTCGTCGGCTTCACCGACGCAGTCGACTCGGCGGCAACGATGATCGTCGGCGGATCACCGCCACGTCGCGATCTTCTCTCGGAGGAGCAGGTCCACTCCATCAGTCGCCTCGTCACCGAATATGAATCGGCCGCCAGCAACGCGGTCGACACCAACGCTGCCACGGACAACGCGGCCCTCCACGATGACGTCGACTCTGCGACCCCTGCCTCGGTCGACGGATCCATCACTGCAGCATCACGGGAGGACTCCATCACGCGGGTCTCCAACCCTGAGGACTTCGAGGATTCCTCCATCCTTGGGATCTTCGACTCTGACTCCAGCTCGGAGTCCCCCGAGGACTTCCGCGCTAGGTCCAATCGCTTCAACACGATCTACATGGCGGGAAGCACGGTCGCCCCGCCAGATCCATTCTCTACACCGATCCCTCCAACCGCCACGGCCACGGAGGTGGAGGAAGCCCGCCTACGACTGGAAGAGGCACAGCGTAGGGAGCTAGCCAAGTGCGAGAAATTCCGCCTCGAGCGGGCAACGACGTAGGAATTGTCGCTCTACCACCAACGACGCATCAGGACCCGCCTGAACTCCAATGTCCTAGGCCGCGTCTTGAACTTCAACGAAGAAAGCGACCCCACATGCGCGGCCGAGCGCGAATACTGCAAGAACGCGCCACCAGGTGGCAGCAATCGACCACCACCCGGTGCACCGGCGACTGGGGCCCCACCGCCACCCATTGGTCACACACACCCACCGGACCAGCCGCGGATCATAATCTCTCCATAGGCCCGTGACACCAACGGGCTCCCACTATACTCCACTCCAATGGACAACGTCATCGTGGCCGACGCCGCAGTTGCCCGCCTCGACATCCAAGGAGAGGGTGCGCTGCAGATCCAATATTCTAAGTCCCTACTCGCCAGGGCCGTCGACCAGCAAGCCGCGGGAGTCGACCCGCGGGGGCGGATGTATTCCCGCTCATAGGCAAGCAGGGCAGCCTCAAGCGGCCCTCCAACCGTCGCCAACGCTGTGACCTGCCGACCACCCTAGCCCCTAGCTCACCAGCCACGGGCCGCCAACCCTGCGCTCTCCATCAACGAGATGTGGCCGGTGAACAACACGGTCGCCACCAACAGGCAACCCATCGACGCCCGAACGCACATCGTCAACAACTAGGCTTGGTGGGCGGGCCAGCCCAATGACTTGAGGCACACCCTCACCAACCGCGGTGACTCCAAACCCAGGGGCTCGCTTAGCCGAGTCGGCCCCCAATGCTTCGCGCCTATGATCCGAGGCGAGAAGTACCCCGCCAACTTCAAGGTGCCCAAGGAGATCGAAAAGTACGACCCCACGTACGAACCAGCAGTGTGGCGAGACATGTACCTCATGGTGATGGGAATCACCGGCCACACCGACCTGCTAGCCGCTCGCTATCTCCCCCTGATGATGGAGGGCGCGACCCGGCAATGGATCAACACCCTCCCCGCCGACAGCATCGACTCGTGGGAAGAAATGCGGGACACGTTCGTTAGGAACTTTGAGGGCTCCTACACCCGTGCCACCACCATTGAGGACCTGGAGCGATGCATCCAGGGACAGCGCGAGTTGACCTGCCACTGGATCCAGAGGTGGCAGGAACTATGGATCAACACCTCCGGCATTCACCCGGACAACGCGATTCACTGCTTCAAGAACGCGTTCCGGTACGAACCCCTGGTCGCTAAGATCAAGAGGGTCTATCGAACGCTCGACAACATCCCCGACCTCCTCGAGATCGCCAAGTGGTACGCGGAGGAGGAGATATCATTTTGCGGCCCGAAAGTTGGGGCTCCCAGGCAACGCGGTACCCGGGTTGATTTTAATCACCGCGATTCGAAAAGTTGGGGCGCCAATTGCTGAGAGGGGTGTTTCGAGTGAATGATGGTCAAACCCAATATTTTCAAATCGCGCCCGTTAAGTCAGGATATTCCGTTACACTAGTTCCTGCTATGCCCCTTCTTCGCCGTTTACTCTTCTTAGCCACCCTGCACGTGTCGTAGGGGCAAATCCATTATTGTACTTTCCTCACTCTCGACACTGAATCTGGCTGCGGTGGCGGCGGTCCCTTTTCTTCCCTTCCCTGACCCTGAATCTGCCGGTGGCGGAGGACCTTTTTTCTCCCTCCCCTGACACTGAATCCGACGGCGGCGGCCTAGCATGTCTTGCAAGGAAAAGGTTGTAGCTACCTCGCCAACTGATTTGGGTCCATCGGGGCCAAAGTCTGGGGCTCAACACGAAGAAGCGGTGAGTTGTTCAGCCCCGGTTAGCGAGGAGGCCAGCAAGGATTCTGCTCCCAAGGTACCTACGAGCAGCGGGTTGAAGAGAAAAGCAAGGCCGATGGCGGATTGTTCGGCTCCAGTGGGCGGATGCGGCACCCAGATCTCAAAGAAAAAAACCTGGGAGAAGAGCGAGAGGTGAATTTTTCTTATTTGTGCCTTATCTTGCAAGTAGATTAGTTATAGCATAATAGAATCGAATGAATTGAAAAGTTCCCCTTTTTAATCAAATTAGGCACTGCTTTGATACAAGGGACCTATATGAGTTCACAGTTCATGTTCGCCAGTACACTGCAAAACTTGATTTTGGATGCGACAGGGTTGTGTTCGGCCAAGATGTGCATCTGCTTGTGAATTGCAAAGAGGCTGTGTCTATTTCACAGCTCGTAGATATGCTTACCGCTAGAATTCCCTGCGGTTCTATACAGAGGACAAAATTTGTGTGGCGCAACATGAATGATACCTATCAGCAAATGGAGCACTCCCATGAGCTTCAGATGGTTTGGGAGTGTTGTGTAGCTGATCATAAGGTGAAAGTTGAAGCGATGATTGATGATATTTATGCAGATGCTAGAGATATTGCTGCTAGAGCTTCTGCTCCTAGAGAATACGGACGAATAGATGTCGATCTAGATAAGTTCAGTATATGCATAAAGGTGGATTCATACATGGCAAAACTTGATGAGGGAGTTAATAAGCTAGTTTCGTCATGTACTGTGGAGATCACTGTCGATTCCAAAAACATAACTCTTGATGAAATGAGATAGATGATTGGTAAGGAAATCAGTATTGGCCCTAAGCAGATGGCAAAAATCCGGTGGTGGCATCATAAGAAGCAGCAATTCATAGATGTTTTGGATATTGAAGATCTTATGCAGATTATGTGAGGAAAGAAGCGAACCAGGAAGGTGTTCTTCCTTGGTACCATTTCTGATGTTGTTGAACAGGTTATAGTGGATGTAGAGGCCCCTGTAGTGGCTGAACAGATTGAGGTGGTCGACGTTGATGAGATCTGATGAGAGCTGCTACCCTAGGCTTGTCATATGGACCGCGGGGTTCCCCTGCCTGTATTTGTAATATTGTCTGCTGTTGCATTTAGAGCATGTTTCTGTGATTATGTTTGTTGAGAGATTGTGATATAATGTTGTGCGAGCTGTTGAGATTTTCGGACATGTCACTAACTGAAACCATCATTGTTGTAATAAGACATAAGTACATTGTAGTTTCTGTTATTATGTTTCTTAAGATGACGTACTGTGCTTGTTTCTGTTATTATGTTTATTGGGACATTGTAATGTAATGTTTTGTGAAGCCATGACTAGACAAGTCATGCATAAATACATTGTAGTTGACATGATTGTGTTTCTTTAGTTGATGTAATATACTTGTTTCTGTGATTATGTTTGTTGAGAGATTGTAATGTGATGTTTTGTGAAACCATGATGTGATTATGTTTGTTGAGAGATTGTAATGTAATGTTTTATGAAACCATGACTGAACAAGTGATGCATAAGTACCTTGTACTTGACATGATTTTGTTTCTTTCGATGATGTAATATACTGGTATGTTTTCGTTGGGCAATGAAATTGGGATAGAGGGAGTACAGCTATAATATTTTAAATAAGAATGTATGAAGAGAATCCATATTAGGCAGGAGACAATAATCCAGGGAAAGGGCATGGTATCCATTAAACTATTGTAACATGCCAATTTAGTCATTTTTGTAGCGGTAGAAGGGTTGTGCTCTCTCTCTCTCTATCTATCTCTCTATCTCTCTCTCTCCGATGCCGACGCCAATGTCGTTGCCTGTGACGACGCATTCGCCATGCTGTCCTTGAACGGAGAGGACGACCAGTCGAGCAGCGACAACCTTCTCTCCGACATCGAGTATTCCTTCCACGATGTGAGTTCCTCTGTTTTCTTAGGTTAGGGTTAAGAAATGGTAAATCTCTCAATCTGAGATCCATATTTTCATGCAATCGTGTTCAATTTCAGCTTTGCGTTTACCTACAGGTACCGCGGACGATCTACGACTCGGAATGGGAGGGCCTAGATCTGGATGGAGAAGTGCCATGTGACTATGGGCTAAAACTGAGGAGATATGTTGCGTTTGAAGGCAGTAACACTGGGAGAAGGTTTTTGGGCTGTACAAATCAGGTTTGTTTACATTATGTGCAACTGTGATATGAAGTAAAATGTATCTTGCATGTTCATAACACTATAGTGTGTGTGTTGTTTAGGTTGGCCCGGTGTGTAAAGCAGTAGAATGGGTGAATCTTGAGTGGCCAAATGCACTTAAGAAATGTTTGGCACAGTTATGGGAGATGTATGAGTTGGAAAGGTCGGGGAGATTTACTGATGTAAGTGATGCAGCTGAAAAATATTCCAAGCTATCGGTACGAAATAATGAGCTGGAACAAGAAATCGAGAATTTGCAGTCAGAGCTAACTGATAGAATCAATGGGAGCTTGGTTGTTGGAACTGCAAAGAAGCTTCAGGATAGTCACAGGTTGCTGATTCATAATGCAGAAAAGGAGAGGGATCAGCTCAGGCAAGACAAGAAGAAGCTAGAGTACTGCATTAAGGATTTGTTGAAGGAACTGAAGAAGGCGCACGAGGGTGAACAAGGATAGACTATAGAGGATAAAGGAAATTCAAGATGAATAATTTATGTTGTGCCAATGCCTGAAACTAGTTAACTGTAAGACTTGCAGTTGCGCTTTCTTAACTAAGACAAACTCAATCCAAGAGCAAATTAATTTCAAACAAACACATATATCGTGCATAGAGTTAAGTTCACGCTTACAAAATCACCACTGCAGAGGATAAACCAGGCAGTTCAGTACTAAATAGACATATGTTGTGTTCAAGCGAGCCTGGCCCGGAGCTGCTTGTTTTCCTCCCTAAGATTGGCCAGCTCCTTCAGTACTTTGTCGTGCTTCAGCCGTAGGTTCCAGCGCTCCGTCATGGATTGGAGAAGTTTGTCTGTAGCCATACAATTTTCCTTCAAGATCCTTTTCATGATCTCTGTCTGCTTCCTAGCCGAGGTGCGACCTTCACTGTGTAGCTTCGCCTAGCCGGCGTTTAACTCCTTTAGTTTCTGGCACTTGTCAGAAAGGACCACGAGACCAGCTCGCAGGTGGTCAAAGGCCAGTTTCTAGGAATTATGCTTCTCCCTTTGGATTGCTATCTTGTCATTTAGCGAGGTCGCCGGGTCCTAGTCGAGCTTTCGCCTCTTTCCCTGCAACAAAAATACATAGTATGGTTTGTTCAGTTCACCAGGACAAGCTGGTTAGTTTCCATAATTAACTGAATCGACTAGTGGCACTGTCATAATTTTAAGGAAGAAGCAATCTAGGACTAATCAATATTTTATGAATCAACTAGTGGCACTGTCATAATTTCAATTTCAAAGAAAAATAAGGTTTATCTGCAGTTTAGTGTGTTGTGGGTTTTTCCCAATATCACCAAATAGTAGTGGGCTAGTGGCAAACTCATAATGCAGAAACCCATGTCCAGATACATAATGGAAAGAGCATGTGGTGTCCATTCATGAACATGAACACCAACACATGTCCAGATAGATAAGGAGTTGCCCTAGGATTCTTATTGCGCCCTATAATAGGAAGCAAACTTGGGCATTGCTCCCTAAACCCTAAACATTACAAAAGGAGTGGAGGACAAACTAATATTCGTGTCCCTGCTAACAGGAATCAGACTTGGGCATTCCAATGATACGCCTCCAGACAAGCCCTTAGATCCTCGTTCTCTTTCCAAACACCTTCGAATACGGTGATCCCTCTAATCATGTCCTCCTTCATCTCCTTCACTGCATCCAGGCAACGGTTCCTGTCATGGTAGGCTCGGATGGTAGCCTTGGTTTCTTCGACGCGTCCTCTGAGTGCCTCGGTGACTTTGTCCTGCAGGAGAATGCACCTTTCCACGAGATTCTTCTTCTCCTCCATGAGCTCGTTGATTATCTTGATGGCCTGTTCAAGTTACAGTTGAGCAGTTTCTGCAGCCTCACGACGTCATGTGCAAAATCTAGTGAGATCTCCTTCTACACAGATAATTGCTTGCATAGGCTCTCATTAGCTTAGGTGAGGGAGCATGCAAGCTCATGTTGGTTGTCAATCTTGGCACTGATCGCGGCCACCTTGTCACGGTACTCGGCCTTCGATCGCTGCATCGTTCATGTTAATTGAAATAGGAATTCTATAATTACACTCCAGGTTCAAGGTGAATGCTAATACAGATCAAAAAATACCCGTTGAATCTATTGATCGCAGTGTTAAAAAATGGACCTAGAGATCTATTCATGACCAAGATAAACTAATCCTAATCACAAAAAATTCATAGTGAATCTATGAACAGCGATATTAAGGAAAGAACAAGAGATCCATTCATATTCATGAAAACTAATACAACTCGCAAAAGAAGAAGAAAAACCAATGCGGGGCGGACACGATCTAAGAAATCCACATCACAACTCGAAGAAATAACAGTGTGGAGATTTGCTACCTCGCTGAGACGTGGAACATGTCCGAACGGGTCCTGCAACGCCTCCGTCGTGGTGGATTCGGGCTCCACGGCCGTCCTGTAATACGTAGAAGAGGAAGAGCAAGAAGAAGAAGAAAAACAAGAAGAATATGAATAAGATCATGATGGAGAGGGAGAGGGAGAAGAAGTAGAACAAGAAGACCGTACCGGGAGGAGCCCTCGCCTGCTAGAACATTCGGCACCATTATCGGGGGAGATTGGGCCTTGATCAGAGGGGGCGGGTTGAGCGGCTGGTAGAGCAAGAAGTGCCTTGCGGCGATTTATCTCCCTTTTCTCCGCGAGGATCGTCGACCGGCCTCTCCCCCTCCTTAGGGGAGCCATGGCTTGCATGGTGAGGGTGGCAGCGGCAGGAGGAAGAAGATAGTGATTAGTGTGGGAGAAGAGTCAAAGAGTACAGGCCGTGATCTGGTAGTACTAGTACTACTATACAAGACCACCCTGTACGGTCTACCTTCTCAAAGAAGCCAGGGAGGCAGGGTTAGGGAATCGATGGTACTTGTCTTTATTGCGATGGACACTTCAATGGTCTTCGGCGCCTCCCAAAATCCAGCATATAATAAGGGGAGTGCGAGCCGGGTGGTCATCACGGGCATCGGCGCGCACATCCCGCGTGCGTGTGTCACGTGTTGATGGGGCAATGACGCGCGCAACTGCTGCACGATCACGTCGGCACGTCGAACTCCGTCGAACTCCACGTCGACAGGCACGCACGGGATATTTACGAGTCTAGAATACGCTGTGCCACTTTTGTCGTGATCAAATTATGTTCAATACGCGAGATATTACTTCTTTCTTCTTTTTCTGATAATCGACAAATGCATGCGTGGACACGACGCACGAAACCTCTGCTCATCCTTGATCAGATCAGCACCCCACTCTATGTACCCGCCATCGACCATTCAGAGCAACTACCTCGAGCACGATGCCCCCTCGCCGTGGCAATGGCAGGTCCAAGCCGTCCACTGACCGTCCCATGTCCCCGGCTCTTCGCTGCATCGTTCGTGTTCGCGAGTCGCCTGCTGAGGCAGCACATCGTGTCCGACCATGCTAGGATCCATAAACATGGGCACTCGAGGACACCGTGACGTCGAAGCTCGTACCGGCCGCGCGGGAGGAGCATGGGGTACCTGCAGCGTCGGACGAGAGCAAAGCAACAGCCAGGACAGGGGCGCATGTTGCACCGGCGAGTACGGACAAGAAGAGGAACGAGAAGAAGACTAGGAAGAAGAGAGGAGATAGCAATTTGGACGAGTCTGACTCGTCCAACGAGGAGGCGTTCATCGATCAGTTGGAGGCAGAAGCGGAGGAGAGTGATGTGGACCCGTGGGACTACGAAGAGGAGGAGGAGGTGGACTCCGACGAGGAGATAGCTTGCCTATTCGAGGAAGGGGACGGTGTCGAGTCGTCAGAGGAGGACACTGACGGCGGTGATGGCAGGGACCATGGCGTTGACGAAGACGAGGACGAATCGGAAGACGAAGACGATAGCTTCTTCGAAATATGATCATTAATTTTATTTAGATAGATGGATTTTCACTTGTTTATGGAGGTAAAGTATCGGTGGCATGGATAGAGAGGTGGCACGGATTGACCATGCATAAAAAAAGTGGAGAAGGGAGGGGTTATCTGTAGCACCCTGGTAAAACACTACTAGAAAATCGCTTGGTGTTTCTGTTTTGTGCAGCTTTATGACTTCATGCTCATGTCATCATCCCCCATTGCATTTGAGCATTGTCATGTCATCATGCATGGTTTGCCTAAAACTGTTTTCTAAAAGCCTACCTTTGTTTTCTAAATACCCCTTCTTTATTTCAAACTACAAAACCTAGTCTCTCTGAATATTTTGTTTGTCTAAAATTATTTACAAAATCTTTTATTAAAATAAGAACAAAGAAATATTTTAAATAATATGTTTTGACTAGGGAAGGTAGCCCAGCCCATAGGCCAGGCCACCTACCACCCCGGTCGGCCCAACCCAAAACCCAGACCAAACCCTAACTGATCTAGTCCAACCCTAACCTAGACAAACCCTATCTACCCTAATTCCTCCAACTCGTGTCACCGCCACTCACCACCAACCCACCCCGCAGCTACGGTGCAGCAAGCGCAGCAAGCCAACGCGCGAGCCGCCCGACACGCCTCCACCCAGCCGTGCCCAACACCGACCGCACCACCTCGTGTCGATCCTCCACGCCGCCAACCCCACCCTGCTCTAGCGATCTGACCCCACCTCACACACCGCACGCCACCCTCATCTTTGATCCCCTCCCTCGGCCTCACCACCTACCGCCCTCCCTGATCGAGCTCCCAGAGCATCGCTGCTGCATTGTCGCTCCTTGCTTCCCAAGGCCATGCCCGCCAGCTTACTACATCCGGCGCTCCGGCCGCACCAGCGTCGCCCTCTGCGCCTCTGCTTCTCACGAGCCCATGCGCCACCTCGGCCTTCGGATCCCCAACCCCACTGCCCGGGCCTCCTCCGTTCCGGCCATCCCGCGACCCTCGTCTCTGTCGGCCTCTGGTCGCTGCCACCCTCTGCGTCAACCCCACGCCGGCCTTCTTCTACATCGGCGCTGCAACTCCTCCTCCGGCCAAGCTCCTCCGATGGCCGCCTCGCGTGCCGCTCATCACGGGATTACCTCACCCCGGTCGCCCTTCTCCCTGGTGCGCCAACGCCCACCCTGTCCGCCTCACCGTTGCCACCTCGGTCGTCTTCTCCTCAAGCCGAGCCGTCGCCAGGGCCATGCCCTACCCGCGTCGTCTCCTGCAGCGCGGCTGCCATCGCGTCCTTCACCTCGCGAGGCTGCCTTCCTCACTGTTCTCGTGCCGCGAGCCATCTCTCCGTCGTGCGCCACCTCCCCTGTAGTGGACGTCTCCGCCAGCGATCGTATCTCGACCGCGGTCCCCCTCACCGTCCTCTCGCTCTTGCCGTGTGTTCTGTTTTTCCTGCAGCACCACGTCGGCGTCCGCCTCGTCCGTGCCACGTTTGTGGATATTTCCTATTCATGTCGTCACAATCAGTGAAGTGCAGATGAAGAAATGATGGTGCTACAGGGCACCCAAGGTCCAAGTCTGTCTCCATGCTCCCTGTGTGTTGATGTGTTCTGTCCTGATGTTCATGTTGTTGCCATCGGCTAGATCGACAAGTGGTGATGTGATCGAAGTTTCCCGACAAGAATGGTCCGGTGTCAAGATCTTCATCTTGGGACACCAAGAGCTCCTTCCTGGACCCGAAGACCGCAACCGGCGTTCTTCTCCCTCTCGGATCCGAAGATCGATCCCGCCGAGACCGAACCCCATCGACCCCCGGTGAACACCAAGACCATCGATCCGATGTGTGACCCCTTTTCCGAGACCATATTTTATAAATGACATCTATCCTGTTGCATATTAAATTGTACATGCTCACATACATATTCATTTGTTTGGGGGTATTTTGTTGGTTCACCTAAATTAAATATGGAGACCATATGCGGGCTATTCTAGTTTTATATTGGCTCCATTTAAATTTGTGTAGCGAACCGATGCCATGATTTGCCTTGTTAAGCCAACATTTAAATTGTGGGGTACCTAAACAACCTGAACCTCCTACTTAATTGTCGGGACCCCGGTTCCGCTTAATATTGCCTAATTGCATTGTATCTTTGCCATGCCATGCATCATACATGCATCATGCCGATCTTCTATCATATTGTTAAATAGTGCATCCGGTGTTGCTTTTAGTGCTTTGGTTCTTCGCGGATTAGGCCATTGAGTGGATGCGAGTATCGACAAGTCCTTCGGATAATATATCTTCGGCAGTGTTTCACAGGCGAGCAATCTCCCTCTTTCTACCTATTTTTGCATTTATAGTCTTTACTTCCTTCTTGTTGATCTACTATTATCCGTGTTGCGATGCTTTAGTTTCTGTACCATTTATATTCCTTGCATCCTCTATATTGGCTTGGACGCATCCTATTGCCTGTTGTTTGATAGATAGTCGGCCTTGCGAGTCGTAGTTGCTTGCTCAGGTGCTGCTTCACGTCGTTTTTGTTCCATCATTGTTGGAAGGTTGGCACATGCTTAATGGTGGAGATGATCATGACTTTAATTTCAACTGATAATTAAAATGCTGGGAATAGATATAACTAATGCAGAGGCACCGGTGGGCAATAGATAATATTTGGTTCTTCCATGCTCACTTATGTCCCGTAGGCCCTGAGTACTTGATACCTGTTCCTTGACTATTCACACTATCCACATACGGGAGACTCTATGAATCCCCCTTTGCCTGAGCTTGATTCACATTTTATTTCTCGGGGCCACAAACTAGTTTGGGACTTTATTACTATTCTGTACTTATGCCATGCTTTACTGCTTTATTTATGATTGTGCGTGGAGCACCTGTACCGTTTTGGATCGTGACACGTTTTCGCTGTATCGACAAGCCCAGTCACACTTTCGGGTTCCCAGTCGTTTACCACCGTCTACACAAATCCTGGGTCCGTCTCGGAGCCGGCCAACTTTGTTGCGGGTAGCTTAGTGGGGTGGCCCCCTGAAATGATTTATGAATCCTTTGAATGATTTGTCGTGAGGCCTCATTGCTTTTTATTTGGTTCTTCCCGAGGTTTATCGTGTGTGTGTTGCTATTTGTGCACCCCTATAGGGTAAAACTTTCTGAAAGCCGTGTCCATGGTTATGGACGACTTGGAGCACAGTATCTTGATCATAGACAACTATAACTAAAGTAGTGCTATAAATTTGACTTTGACATGTCTAGTAATCAGTTTCACTACAATGGAATGAGTAAATAAAAGTGCCAACAACTGCTGGAGTTGGGATGTCTCTGGCTAATTGTATCTGACTAGTAAGTATTGCAACAACAACAGAATGTTTAACTAAAAATGTGCACTGCTATGAGATCAGGATGACTCATGCTATCTATATCTGACTAGTAAGTGCTGCAACTATAATGGAATGAATAAACCGCTAACTGTGAGTTTCCTCGGCATGACTTCCTCGTTTGGTCTCGAGGGGAATGCCAGGATGGGTATGATTGGTGTTACTATCAGGTTGGATCCGAATAGGTCTTTCTTATCCCTCTCTAATAGCCGACAGTTGTATCGAGTCTCTATAGGTTGTTTAGTGCATGTTGTGTTGCCGCTTCAGTCCACCATACCTATGTAGGCGAGAACCGCCGAATTCTAGACTCGTCGTGTACTGGCCTCAGTACTGACCGCTCCCTTCTTCATTTGCCCTTTGTCGGCACCCCTTTTGTTTTAGAAGGTATGAGATCGACGTTGTTAGCAGGGTTACCCTTCCAGCTTGGCTTGGGCAGGGTTATGGACGCCATTGGTTATTATTCAGGGCTCTTAGCCCAATTTGCTTCTTATCCGTACTATATATCTGTATTCTTTACTCAATGAGTCGTTGTTGTATATATATGTGGTGTGGGTTCCATCGTGAACTATCGTGTAATGGTATTACTTCGTTTTTCCAGCCGCATGCAAGTGCCTAGTGGGCGTCCTTGAATCATTTCTAGGTGGGTTTGGAAGGAAGCGCTGAAATCTGCATAGGGCCGATTCGAGGGTCTTACATTATCCTGCCCGCTGGATCACATAGGATCAACGGTTGATGGAGACAATCCGCGTGACATCTGTGTCAGCCAATCAGGGCGTAGCACCCAGAGTGAGCACACGTTTGAGATCTCCACACATTTGGGCTTTTGTGAGATTTGTGACCAAGAGAGAGGGCAAATATCTTTTCACAATCCACCTATGGATCCACCAGTGTCATTGCATGTGTGTTCTTCTCATTAACCACAGCTAGAGTCATTCCATGCGTGTTCTTTACAGAGACCACACATGGATCCACCAGTGTCATTGAAATGTGTGTTCTTTTTACTAACCACATCTGGAGTCATTTCATGACTGTTCTTTTCAAAGACCACATATGGATCCATTAGTGTCATTGAAATGTGTGTTCTCTTCAGAGACCACACATGGATCCACCAGTGTCATTGTATGTGTGTTCTTTTTACTAACAACAACCAGAGTCATTGCATGTGTGTTCTTTTCACGATCCACCTATGGATCCACCAGTGTCATTGCATGTGTGTTCTTCTCACTAACAACAACCGAAATCATTTCATGATTATTCTTTTCACATACCACATATGGATCCACCAGTGTCATTGAAATGTGTGTTCTCTTCAGAGACCACACATGGATCCACCATTGTCATTGCATGTGTGTTCTTTTTACTAACAACAACCAGAGTCATTGCATGTGTGTTCTTTTCACAATCCACCTATGGATCCACCAGTGTCATTCCATGTGTGTTCTTCTCATTAACCACAGCCTTAGTCATTGCATGTGTGTTATCTTCAGAGACCACACATGGATCCACTAGTGTAATTGCATGTGTGTTCTTTTTACTAACAACAACTAGAGTCATTTCTTGACTATTCTTTTCACATACCACATATGGATCCACCAGTGTCATTGACATGTGTGTTCTCTTTAGAGACCACACATGGATCCACCAGTGTAATTGAATGTGTGTTCTTTTTACAATCCACCTATGGATCCACCAGTGTCATTGCATGTATGTTCTTCTCATTAACCACAGCCTTAGTCATTGCATGTGTGTTCTTTTCATAGACCACATATGGAACCACCATTGTCATTGCATGTCTGTTCTTTTTACTAACACAACTGGAGTCATTTCATGACTATTATTTTCACATACCACATATGGATCTACCAGTGTCATTCAAATATGTGTTCTCATCAGAGACCACACATGGATCCACCAGTGTCATTGCATGTGTGTTCTTTTTACTAACAACAACCAGAGTCATTGCATGTGTGTTCTTTTCACAATGCACCTATGGATCCACCAGTGTCATTGCATGTGTGTTCTTCTCATTAACCAGAGCTAGAGTCATTGCATGTGTGTTCTTTTCATAGAGCACACATGGATCCACCAATGTCATTGAATGTGTGTAATTTTTACTAACAACAACTGGAGTCATTTCATGACTATTCTTTTCGCATACCACATATGGATCCACCAGTGTCATTGAAATGTGTGTTCTCTTCAGAGACCACACATGGATCCACCAATGTCATTGCTTGTGTGTTCTTTTTACTAACAACAACCAGAGTCATTGCATGTGTGTTCTTTTCACAATCCATCTATGGATCCACCAGTGTCATTGCATGTGTGTTCTTCTCATTAACCATAGCCTTAGTCATTGCATGTGTGTTGGAATCACCATTGTCATTGCATGTGTGTTCTTTTTACTAACAACAACTGGAGTCATTCCATGACTATTCTTTTCACACACCACATATGGATGCACCAGTGTCATTGAAATGTGTGTTCTCTTTAGAGACCACACATGGATCCACCAGTGTCATTGCATGTGTGTTCTTTTTACAACAACCAGAGTCATTGCATGTGTGTTCTTTTCACAATCCACCTATGGATCCACCGGTGTAATTGCATGTGTGTTCTTCTCATTAACCACAGCCTTAGTCATTGCATGTGTGTTCTTTTCACAGACCACATATGGAACCACGATTTTCATTGCATGTGTGTTCTTTTTACTAACAACAACTGGAGTCATTTCATGACTATTCTTTTCACATACCACATATCGATCCACCACTGTCATTGAAATATGTGTTCTTTTGAGAGACCACACATGGATCCACCAGTGTCATTGCATGTGTGTTCTTTTTACTAACAACCAGAGTCATTGCACGTGTGTTCTTTTCACAAGCCACCTATGGATCCACCAGTGTCATTGCATGTGTGTTCTTCTCATTAACCACAGCTAGAGTCATTGCATGCGTGTTCTTTTCATAGACCACATATGGAACCACAATTGTCATTGCATGTGTGTTCTTTTTACTAACAACAACTGGAGTCATTTCATGACTATTCTTTTCACATACCACATATGGATCCACCAGTGTTATTGAAATGTGTGTTCTCTTCAGAGACCACACATGGATCCAACAATGTCATTGTATGTGTGTTCTTTTTAATAACAACAACCAGAATCATGACATGTTCACAATCCACCTATAGATCCACCAGTGGCATTGCATGTGTGTTCTCCTCATTAACCACAGCTAGAGTCATTGCATGTGTGTTATCTTCAGAGACCACACATGGATCCACTAGTGTCATTGCATGTGTGCTCTTTTTACTAACAACATTTGGAGTCATTTAATGACAATTCTTTTCACATACCTCATATGGATCCACCAGTGTCATTGAAATGTGTGTTCTCTTCAGAGACCACACGTGGATCCACCAGTGTCATTGCATGTGTGTTCTTTTTACTAACAACAACCAGAGTCATTGCATGTGTGTTCTTTTCACAATCCACCTATGGATCCACCAGTGTCATTGCACGTGTGTTCTTCTCATTAACCACAGCCTTAGTTATTGCATGTGTGTTCTCTTCAGAGACCACACGTGGATCCACCAGTGTCATTGCATGTGTGTTCTTTTTACTAACAACAACTGGAGTCATTTCATGACTATTCTTTTCACATACCACATATGGATCCACCAGTGTCATTGAAATGTGTGTTCTCTTCAGAGACCACACATGGATCCACCAGTGTCATTGCATGTGTGTTCTTTTTACTAACAACAACCAGAGTCTTTGCATGTGTGTTCTTTTCACAATCCACCTATGGATCCAGCAATGTCATTGCATGTGTGTTCTTCTCATTAACGATAGCTAGAGTCATTGCATGTGTGTTCTCTTCAGAGACCACACATGGATCCACCAGTGTCATTGCATGTGTGTTCTTTTTAGTAACAGCAACTGGAGTCATTTCATGAATATTCTTTTCATATACCACATATGGATCCACCAGTGTCATTGAAATGTGTGTTCTCTTCAGAGACCACACATGGATCCACCAGTGTCATTGCATGTGTGTTCTTTAAACTAACAACAACCAGTGTCATTGCATGTGTGTTCTTTCCACAATCCACCTATGGATCCACCAGTGTCATTGCATGTGTGTTCTTCTTATTAACCACAGCCTTAGTCATTGCATGTGTGTTTCTTCAGAGACCACACATGGATCCACTAGTGTCATTGCATGTGTGTTCTTTTTACTAACAACAACTAGAGTCATTTCATGACTATTCTTTTCACATACCACATATGGATCCACCAGTGTCATTGAAGTGGGTGTTCTCTTCAGACACCACACATGGATCCACCAGTGTCATTGCATGTGTGTTCTTTTTACTAACAACAACCAGTGTCATTGCATGTGTGTTGTTTTCACAATCCATCTATGGATCCACCAGTGTCGTTGCATTTGTGTTCTTCTCATTAACCACAGCCTTAGTCATTGCATGTGTGTTCTTTTCATAGACCACATATCGAACCACCATTGTCATTGCATGTGTGTTCTTTTTACTAACAACAACTGGAGTCATTTCAAGACTATTCTTTTCACGTACCACATATGGATCCAGCAGTGTCATTGAAATGTGTGTTCTCTTCAGAGACCACACATGGATCCACCAGTGTCATTGCATGTGTGTTCTTTTTACTAACAACAACCAGAGTCATTGCATGTGTGTTCTTTTCACAATCCATCTATGGATCCACCAGTGTCATTGCATGTGTGTTCTTCTCATTAACCACAGCCCTAGTCAGTGCATGTGTGTTCTTTTCACAAACCACATATGGAACCACCATTGTCATTGCATGTGTGTTCCTTTTACTAACAACAACTGGAGTCATTCCATGACTATTCTTTTCACACACCACATATGGATGCACCAGTGTCATTGAAATGTGTGTTATCTTTAGAGACCACACACGGATCCACCAGTGTCATTGCATGTGTGTTCTTCTCAGTAACCACAACCTTAGTCATTGCATGTGTGTTCTTTTCACAGACCACACATGGAACCACGATTGTCATTGCCTGTGTGTTCTTTTTACTAACAACAACTTGAGTCATTTCATGACTATTCTTTTCACATACCACATATCGATCCACCAGTGTCATTGAAATATGTGTTCTTTTCGGAGACCACACATGGATCCACCAGTGTCATTGCATGTGTGTTCTTTTTACTATCAACAACCGGTGTCATTGCATGTGTGTTGTTTTCACAATCCATCTATGGATCCACCAGCCTTAGTCATTGCATGTGTGTTCTTTTCACAGACCACATATGGAACCACGATTGTCATTGCCTGTGTGTTCTTTTTACTAACAACAACTTGAGTCATTTCATGACTATTCTTTTCACATACCACATATCGATCCACCAGTGTCATTGAAATATGTGTTCTTTTCAGAGACCACACATGGATCCACCAGTGTCATTGCATGTGTGTTCTTTTTACTATCAACAACCAGTGTCATTGCATGTGTGTTGTTTTCACAATCCATCTATGGATCCACCAGTGTCGTTGCATGTGTGTTCTTCTCAGTAACCACAACCTTAGTCATTCCATGTGTGTTCTTTTCACATACCACACATGGAACCACGATTGTCATTGCCTGTGTGTTCTTTTTACTAACAACAACTTGAGTCATTTCATGACTATTCTTTTCACATACCACATATCGATCCACCAGTGTCATTGAAATATGTGTTCTTTTCAGAGACCACACATGGATCCACCAGTGTCATTGCATGTGTGTTCTTTTTACTATCAACAACCAGTGTCATTGCATGTGTGTTGTTTTCACAATCCATCTATGGATCCACCAGTGTCATTGCATGTGTGTTCTTTTTACTAACAACAACCAGAGTCATTGCATGTGTGTTCTTTTCACAATGCACCTATGGATCCACCAGTGTCATTGCATGTGTGTTCTTCTCATTAACCACAGCCTTAGTCATTGCATGTGTGTTCTTTTCACAAACCACATATGGAACCACCATTGTCATTGCATGTGTGTTCTTTTTACTAACAACAACTGGAGTCATTCCATGACTATTCTTTTCACACACCACATATGGATGCACCAGTGTCATTGAAATGTGTGTTATCTTTAGAGACCACACACGGATCCACCAGTGTCATTGCATGTGTGTTCTTTTTACTAACAACCAGAGTCATTTCATGTGTGTTCTTTTCACAATCCACCTATGGATCCACCGGTGTAATTGCATGTGTGTTCTTCTCATTAACCACAGCCTTAGTCATTGCATGTGTGTTCTTTTCACAGACCACATATGGAACCACGATTGTCATTGCCTGTGTGTTCTTTTTACTAACAACAACTTGAGTCATTTCATGACTATTCTTTTCACATACCACATATCGATCCACCAGTGTCATTGAAATATGTGTTCTTTTCAGAGACCACACATGGATCCACCAGTGTCATTGCATGTGTGTTCTTTTTACTATCAACAACCAGTGTCATTGCATGTTTGTTCTATTTACTAACAACAACTAGAGTCATTTCATGACTACTATTTTCACATACCACATATCGATCCACTAGTGTCATTGAAATATGTGTTCTCTTCAGAGACCACACATGGATCCATCAGTGTCATTGCATGTGTGTTCTTTTTACTAACAACAACCAGAGTCATTGCATGTGTGTTCTTTTCACAATCCATCTATGGATCCACCAGTGTCATTTCATGTATGTTCTTCTCATTAACCACAGCTTTAGTCATTGCATGTGTGTTCTTTTCACAGACCACATATGGAACCATCATTGTCATTGCATGTGTGTTCTTTTTACTAACAACAACTAGAGGTATTCCATGACTATTCTTTTCACATACCACATATGGATGCCCTAGTGTCATTGAAATGTGTGTTCTCTTCAGAGACCACACATGGATCCACCAGTGTCATTGCATGTGTGTTCTTTTTACTAACAACCAAAGTCATTGCATGTGTGTTCTTTTCACAATCCACCTATGGATCTAGCAGTGTCATTGCATGTGTGTTCTTCTCATTAACGATAGCTAGAGACATTGCATGTGTGTTCTCTTCAGATTCCACACATGGATCCACCAGTGTCATTGCATGTGTGTTCTTTTTAGTAACAACAACTGGAGTCATTTCATGAATATTCTTTTCACATACCACATATGGATCCACCAGTGTCATTGAAATGTGTGTTCTCTTTAGCGACCACACATGGATCCACTAGTGTCATTGCATGTGTGTTCTTTTTACTAACAACAACCAGAGTCGTTGCATGTGTGTTCTTTTCAGAGACCACACATGGATCCACCAGTCATTGCATGTGTGTTCTTTTCATTAACAACAACTAGAGTCATTGCATGTGTGTTCTTTTCATATACCACATATGCATCCACCAGTGTCATTGCATGTGTATTTATGGATCCACCAGTGTCATTGCATGTGTGCTCTTTTTACTAACAACAACCAGAGTCATTTCATGTGTGTTCTTTTCACATACCACATATTGATCCACCGTGTCATTGCATGTGTTTTTCTTGAGAATCCACATGGATCCACCAGTGTCATTGCATGTGTGTTCTTTTTACTAACAACAACTAGTGTCATTGCATGTGTGTTCTTTTCATAGACCACACATGGATCCACCAGTGTCATTGCATTTGTGTTTTTATTAACCACAACTAGAGTCATTGCAATGTGTGTTCTTTTCACATACCACATATGGATCCACCAGTGTCATTGCATGTGTTCTTTTTGTCATTCCATGTGTGTTCTTTTTACTAACAACAACTAGAGTCATTTCATGACTATTCTTTTCACATACCACATATGGATCCACAGTGTCATTGAAATGTGTTCTCTTTTCACAATCCACCTATGGATCCACTAGTGTCATTGCATGTGTGTTCTTTTTACTAACAACCAGAGTCATTTCATCTGTGTTCTTTTCACAATCCACCTATGGATCCACCAGTGTCATTGCATGTGTGTTCTTCTCATTAACCACAGCTAAAGTTATTGCATGTGTGTTCTCTTCAGAGACCACACATGGATCCAGCAGTGTCATTCCATGTGTGTTCTTTTTACTAACAACAACTAGAGTCATTTCATGACGATTATTTTCACATACCACATATGGATCCACCAGTGTCATTGCATGTGTGTTCTTTTCACAATCCACCTATGGATCCACCAATGTCATTACATGTGTGTTCTTTTACTAACAACAACCAAGTCATTGCATGTGTGTTCTTCACATACCACATATGGATCCACTAGTGTTATTGCATGTGTTCTTTTACTAACAACAACTAGAGTCATTGCATGTGTCTTCTCTTTAGAGACCACATGGATCCACAGTGTCATTGCATGTGTGTTCTTTTACTAATAACAACCAGAGTCATTCCATGTGTGTTCTTTTCACATACCACCTATGGATCCACCAGTGTCATTGCATGTCCATGTGTTCTTTCACAATCCACATGGATCCACTAGTGTCATTGCATGTGTGTTCATTTTACTAACAACAACTAGAGTCATTGCATGTGTATTCTCTTCACATACCACATATGGATCCACGAGTGTCATTGCATGTGTGTTCTTTTCACAATCCACCTATGGATCCACCAGTGTCATTGCATGTGTGTTCTATTTACAAACAACAACTTAGTCATTGCATGTGTGTTCTTTTCACAATCCACCTATGGATCCACCAGTGTCATTGCATGTGTGCTATTTTTTACTAACAACAACCAAAGTCATTGCATGTGTGTTCTCTTCAGAGACCACACATGGATCCACCAGTGTCATTGCATGTGTGTTCTTTTTACTAACAACAACCAAAGTCATTGTATTTGTGTTCTTTTCACATACAACATATGGATCCACCAGTGTCATTGCATGTGTATTCTTTTCGCAATCCACCTATGGATCCTATAGTGTCATTGCATGTGTGTTCTTTTCACAATCCACCTACGGATCCACCAGTGTCATTGCATGTGTGTTCTTTTTACTAACAACAACGGGAGTCATTGCATGTGTGTTCTTTTCACATACCACATATGGATCCACTAGTGTCATTGCATGTGTGTTCTTTTTACTAACAATAACCAGAGTCATTGCATGTGTGTTCTTTTCACAATCCACCTATGGATCCACCAGTGTCATTGCATGTGTGCTCTTTTTTACTAACAACAACCAGAGTCATTGCATGTGTGTTCTCTTCAGAGACCACACATGGATCCACCAGTGTCATTGCATGTGTGTTCTATTTACTAACAACAACCAGTCATTGAAATGTGTGTTCTTTTCACATACCACATATGGATCCACCAGTGTCATTGCAGGTGTGTTCTTTTTTCTGAAACAAATGGATCCAATGTCATTGCATGTGTGTTCTTTTACTAAGAACAACCAGAGTCATTGCATGTGTGTTATTTTCACATACCACATATGGATCCACAGTGTCATTGTATGTGTGTTCTTTCACAATCCACCTATGGATCCACCACGTCATTGCATGTGTGCTTTTTACTAACAACAACCAGAGTCATTGCATGTGTGTTCTCTTCACAGACCACACATGGATCCACCATTGTCATTGCATGTGTTCTATTTACTAACAACAACCGAGTCATTGAAATGTGTGTTCTTTCACATACCACATATGGATCCACCAGTGTCATTGCATGTGTTTTTTGACAATCCACCTATGGATCCACAAGTGTCATTGCATGTGTGCTCTTTTACTCACAACAACCTTAGTCATTGCATGTGTGTTCTTCAGAGACCACATGGATCCTGATGTCATTACATGTGTGTTCTTTTTACTAACAACAACCAGAGTCATTGAAATGTGTGTTCTTTTCATATACCACATATGGATCCACTAGTGTCATTGCATGTGTGTTCTTTTAACAATCCACATATGCATCCACTAGTGTCATTGCATGCGTGTTCTTTTTACTAACAACAACTGTAATCATTGCAAGTGTGTTCTTTTCATATACCACATACGGATCCACCAGTGTCATTGCATGTGTGGTCTTTTCACAATCCACCTATGGATCCACCAGTGTAATTGCATGTGTGTTCTTTTAACAAACAACAACAGAGTCATTACATGTGTGTTCTCTTCAGACCACACATGGATCCACGATGTCATTGCATGTGTGTTCTTTTTTCTAACAACAACCAGACTCATTGAATGTGTGTTCTTTTCACATACCACATATGGATCCACCAGTGTCATTGCATGTGTGTTCTTTTCACAATCCACCTATGGATCCACTAGTGTCATTGCATGTGTGTTCTTTTTACTAACAATAACCAGAGTCATTGCATGTGTGTTCTCTTAGAGACCACACATGGATCCACCAGTGTTATTGCATGTTTGTTCTTTTTACTAACAACAACCAGAGACATTGAAATGTGTGTTGTTTTCACATACCACATATCGATCCACCAGTGTCATTGCATGTGTGTTCTTTTTACAATCCACCTATGGATCCACCAGTGTCAGTGCATGTGTGCTCTTTTTACTAACAACAACTGGAGTCATTGCATGTGTGTTCTCTTCACATACCACATATGGATCCACCAGTGTCATTGCATGTGTGCTCTTTTCACAATCCACCTATGGATCCACCAGTGTCATTGCATGTGTGTTCTTTTTACTAACAACAACCAGAGTCATTGCATGTGTGTTCTCTTCAGAGACCACACATGGATCCACCAGTGTCATTGCATGGGTGTTCTATTTACTAACAACAACCAGACTCATTGAAATGTGTGTTCTTTTCACATACCACATATGGATCCACCAGTGTCATTGCATGTGTATTTTTGACAATCCACCTATGGATCCACCAGTGTCATTGCATGTGTGCTCTTTTTACAAACAACAACCAGACTCATTGCATGTGTGTTCTCTTCAGAGACCACACATGGATCCACCAGTGTCATTGCATGTGTGTTCTTTTTACAAACAACAACAAGAGTCACTGAAATGTGTGTTCTTTTCACATACCACATATGGATCCACCAGTGTCATTGCATGTGTGTTCTTTTCACAATCCACCTATGGATCTACCAGGGTCATTGCACGTGTGCTCTTTTTACTAACAACAACCAGTCATTGCATGTGTGGATCCACCAGTGTCATTGCATGTGTGTTCTTTTTACTATAAACAACCAGAGTCTTTGCATGTGTGTTGTTTTCACAATCCACCTATGGATCCACACTTGTCATTGCATGTGTGTTCTTTTCACAATCCACCTATGGATCCACCAGTGTCATTGCATGTGTGATTTTTTACTAACAACAACCAGAGTCATTGCATGGGTGTTCTCTTCAGAGACCACACATGGATCCGCCAGTTTCATTGCATGTGTGCTCTTTTTATTAACAACAACCAAAGTCATTGCATGTGTGGTCTCTGAACACACATGGATCCACCAGTGTCATTTCATGTGTGTTCTTTTTACTAACAATAGCCAGAGTCATTGAAATGTGTGTTCTTTTCACATACCACATATGGATCCACCAGTGTCATTGCATGTGTGTTCTTTTCACAATCCACCTATGGATCCACCACTGTCATTGCATGTGTGCTCTTTTTACTAACAACAACCAGAGTCATTACATGTGTGTTCTCTTCACATACCACATATGGATCCACCAGTGTCATTGCATGTGTGCTCTTTTCACAATCAACCTATGGATCCACCAGTGTCATTGCATGTGTGCTCTTTTCACAATCCACCTATGGATCCACCAGTGTCATTGCATGTGTGTTCTTTTTACTAACAACAACCAGAGTGATTACATGTGTGTTCTCTTCAGAGACCACACATGGATCCACCAGTGTCACTGCATGTGTGTTCTATTTACTAACAACAACCAGACTCATTGAAATGTGTGTTCTTTTCACATACCGCATATGGATCCACCAGTGTCATTGCATGTGTGTTCTTTTCACAATCCACCTATGGATCCACTAGTGTCATTGCATGTGTGTTCTTTTTACTAACAATAACCAGAGTCATTGCATGTGTGTTCTCTTAGAGACCACACATGGATCCACCAGTGTTATTGCATGTTTGTTCTTTTTACTAACAACAACCAGAGACATTGAAATGTGTGTTGTTTTCACATACCACATATCGATCCACCAGTGTCATTGCATGTGTGTTCTTTTTACAATCCACCTATGGATCCACCAGTGTCATTGCATGTGTACGCTTTTTACTAACAACAACCAGAGTCATTGCATGTGTGTTCTCTTCACATACGACATATGGATCCACCAGTGTCATTGCATGTGTGCTCTTTTCACAATCCACCTATGGATCCACCAGTGTCATTGCATGTGTGTTCTTTTTACTAACAACAACCAGAGTCATTGCATGTGTGTTCTCTTCAGAGACCACACATGGATCCACCAGTGTCATTGCATGTGTGTTCTATTTACTAACAACAACCAGACTCATTGAAATGTGTGTTCTTTTCACATACCACATATGGATCCACCAGTGTCATTGCATGTGTATTTTTGACAATCCACCTATGGATCCACCAGTGTCATTGCATGTGTGCTCTTTTTACAAACAACAACCAGACTCATTGCATGTGTGTTCTCTTCAGAGACCACACATGGATCCACCAGTGTCATTGCATGTGTTTTTTCTTTGACAATCCACCTATGGATCCACAAGTTTCATTGCATGTGTGCTCTTTTTACTATCAACAACCAGAGTCATTGCATGTGTGTTTACTTCAGAGACCACACATGGATCCACCAGTGTCATTGTATGTCTGTTCGTTTTACTAACTATAACCAGAGTCATTGAAATGTGTGTTCTTTTCACATACCACATATGGATCCACCAGTGTCATTGCATGTCTGTTCTTTTCACAATCCACCTATGGATCCACCAGTGTCATTGCATGTGTGCTCTTTTTACTAACAACAACCAGAGTCATTGCATGTGTGTTCTCTTCACATACCACATATGGATCCACCAGTGTCATCGCATGTGTGCTCTTTTCACAATCCACCTATGGATCCACCAGTGTCATTGCATGTGTGTTCTTTTTACTAACAATAACTGGAGTCATTGCATGTGTGTTCTTTTCACAATCCACCTATGGATCCACCAGTGTCATTGCATGTGTGCTTTTTACTAACAACCAGAGTCATTGCATGTGTGTTCTTCAGAGAACACACATGGATCCACCAGTGTCATTGCATGTGTGTTCTATTTACTAACAACAACCAGAGTCATTGAAATGTGTGTTCTTTTCATATACCACATATGGATCCACCACTGTCATTGCATGTGTGTTCTTTTCACAATCCACCTATGGATCCACTAGTGTCATTGCATGTGTGCTCTTTTTACTAACAACAATCAGAGTCATTGCATGTGTGTTCTCTTCACATACCACATATGGATCCACTAGTGTCATTGCATGTGTGTTCTTTTTACTAACAACAACCAGAGTAATTGCATGTGTCTTCTCTTGAGAGACCACACATGGATCCACCAAAGGTCATTGTATGTCTGTTATTTTTACTAACAACAACCAGAGTCATTGCATGTGTGTTCTTTTCACATACCACATATGGATCCACCAGTGTCATTGCATGTCTGTTCCTTTCACAATCCACCTATGGATCCACAAGTGTCATTGCATGTGCTCTTTTACTAACAACAACGAGTCATTGCATGTGTGTTCTCTTCACATACCACATATGGATCCACCAGTGTCATTGCATGTGTGCTCTTTTCACAATCCACCTATGGATCCACCAGTGTCATTGCATGTGTGTTCTATTTACTAACAATAACTGGAGTCATTGCATGTGTGTTCTTTTCACAATCCACCTATGGATCCACAGTGTCATTGCATGTGTGCTTTTTACTAACAACCAAAGTCATTGCATGTGCGTTCTCTTGAGAGACCACACGGATCCACAGTGTCATTGCATGTGTGTTCTATTTACTAACAAAAACAGTCATTGAAATGTGTGTTCTTTTCACATACCACATATGGATCCACCAGTGTCATTGCATGTGTGTTCTTTTCACAATCCACCTATGGATCCACTAGTGTCATTGCATGTGTGGTCTTTTAACAATCCACATATGGATCCACCAGTGTCATTGCATGTGTGATCTTTTTACTAACAACAACCAGAGTCATTGCATGTGTGTTCTATTCACATACCACAAATGGATCCACCAGTGTCATTGCATGTGTGTTCTTTTAACAAACAACAACTGAGTCATTGCATGTGTGTTCTTTCACAATCCACCTATGGATCCACCAGTGTCATTGCATGTGTGCTTTTTACTAACAACAACAGAGTCATTGCATGTCTGTTCTTCAGAGACCACACATGGACCCACCAGTGTCATTGCATGTGTGTTCTATTTACTAACAACAACCAGTCATTGAAATGTGTGTTCTTTTCACATACCACATATGGATCCACCAGTGTCATTGCATGTGTGTTCTTTTTTCTGAAACAAATGGAGTCATTGCATGTGTGTTCTTTTTACTAAGAACAACCAGAGTCATTGCATGTGTGTTATTTTCACATACCACATATGGATCCACCAGTGTCATTGTATGTGTGTTCTTTTCACAATCCACCTATGGATCCACCACTGTCATTGCATGTGTGCTTTTTTACTAACAACAACCAGAGTCATTGCATGTGTGTTCTCTTCAGAGACCACACATGGATCCACCAAAGGTCATTGCATGTGTTCTATTTACTAACAACAACCAGAGTCATTGAAATGTGTGTTCTTTTCACATACCACATATGGATCCACCAGTGTCATTGCATGTGTTTTTTTGACAATCCACCTATGGATCCACAAGTGTCATTGCATGTGTGCTCTTTTTACTCACAACAACCAGAGTCATTGCATGTGTGTTCTCTTCAGAGACCACACATGGATCCACCAGTGTCATTGCATGTGTGTTCTTTTTACTAACAACAACCAGAGTCATTGAAATGTGTGTTCTTTTCATATACCACATATGGATCCACTAGTGTCATTGCATGTGTGTTCTTTTCACAATCCACCTATGGATCCACTAGTGTCATTGCATGTATGCTCTTTTTACTAACAACAACCAGAGTCATTGCATGTGTGTTCTTTTCATATACCACATATGGATCCACCAGTGTCATTGCATGTGTGCTCTTTTCACAATCCACCTATGGATCCACCAGTGTCATTGCATGTGTGTTCTTTTTACTAACAACAACCAGAGTGATTACATGTGTGTTCTCTTCAGAGACCACACATGGATCCACCAGTGTCACTGCATGTGTGTTCTATTTACTAACAACAACCAGACTCATTGAAATGTGTGTTCTTTTCACATACCGCATATGGATCCACCAGTGTCATTGCATGTGTGTTCTTTTCACAATCCACCTATGGATCCACTAGTGTCATTGCATGTGTGTTCTTTTTACTAACAATAACCAGAGTCATTGCATGTGTGTTCTCTTAGAGACCACACATGGATCCACCAGTGTTATTGCATGTTTGTTCTTTTTACTAACAACAACCAGAGACATTGAAATGTGTGTTGTTTTCACATACCACATATCGATCCACCAGTGTCATTGCATGTGTTCTCTTTTTACAATCCACCTATGGATCCACCAGTGTCAGTGCATGTGTACGCTTTTTACTAACAACAACCAGAGTCATTGCATGTGTGTTCTCTTCACATACGACATATGGATCCACCAGTGTCATTGCATGTGTGCTCTTTTCACAATCCACCTATGGATCCACCAGTGTCATTGCATGTGTGTTCTTTTTACTAACAACAACCAGAGTCATTGCATGTGTGTTCTCTTCAGAGACCACACATGGATCCACCAGTGTCATTGCATGTGTGTTCTATTTACTAACAACAACCAGACTCATTGAAATGTGTGTTCTTTTCACATACCACATATGGATCCACCAGTGTCATTGCATGTGTATTTTTGACAATCCACCTATGGATCCACCAGTGTCATTGCATGTGTGCTCTTTTTACAAACAACAACCAGACTCATTGCATGTGTGTTCTCTTCAGAGACCACACATGGATCCACCAGTGTCATTGCATGTGTGTTCTTTTTACAAACAACAACAAGAGTCACTGAAATGTGTGTTCTTTTCACATACCACATATGGATCCACCAGTGTCATTGCATGTGTGTTCTTTTCACAATCCACCTATGGATCTACCAGGGTCATTGCACGTGTGCTCTTTTTACTAACAACAACCAGTCATTGCATGTGTGGATCCACCAGTGTCATTGCATGTGTGTTCTTTTTACTATAAACAACCAGAGTCTTTGCATGTGTGTTGTTTTCACAATCCACCTATGGATCCACACTTGTCATTGCATGTGTGTTCTTTTCACAATCCACCTATGGATCCACCAGTGTCATTGCATGTGTGATTTTTTACTAACAACAACCAGAGTCATTGCATGGGTGTTCTCTTCAGAGACCACACATGGATCCGCCAGTTTCATTGCATGTGTGCTCTTTTTATTAACAACAACCAAAGTCATTGCATGTGTGGTCTCTGAACACACATGGATCCACCAGTGTCATTTCATGTGTGTTCTTTTTACTAACAATAGCCAGAGTCATTGAAATGTGTGTTCTTTTCACATACCACATATGGATCCACCAGTGTCATTGCATGTGTGTTCTTTTCACAATCCACCTATGGATCCACCACTGTCATTGCATGTGTGCTCTTTTTACTAACAACAACCAGAGTCATTACATGTGTGTTCTCTTCACATACCACATATGGATCCACCAGTGTCATTGCATGTGTGCTCTTTTCACAATCAACCTATGGATCCACCAGTGTCATTGCATGTGTGTTCTTTTTTCTAACAACAAATGGAGTCATTGCATGTGTGTTCTTTTCACAATGCACCTATGGATCCACCAGTGTCATTGCATGTGTGCTCTTTTTACTTACAACAACAAGAGTCATTGCATGTGTGTTCTCTTCAGAGACCACACATGGATCCACCAGTGTCATTGCATGTGTGTTCTTTTTTACTAACAACAACCAGAGTCATTGAAATGTGTGTTCTTTTCACATACCACATATGGATCCACCAGTGTCATTGCATGTGTGTTCTTTTCACAATCCACCTATGGATCCACCAGTGTCATTGCATGTGTGATATTTTTACTAACAACAACTAGAGTCATTGAATGTGTGCTCTCTTCAGAGACCACACATGGATCCACCAGTGTCATTGCATGTGTGTTCTTTTTACTAACAACAACCAGAGTCATTTCATGTGTGTTCTCTTTAGAGACCACACATGGATCCACCGGTGTCATTGCATGTGTGTTCTTTTCACAATCCACCTATGGATCCATCAGTGTCATTTCATGTGTGCTTTTTTACTAACAACAACCAGAGTCATTGCATGTGTGTTCTCTTCAGAGACCACACATGGATCCACCGGTGTCATTGCATGTGTGTTCTTTTTACTAACAATAACCAAAGTCATTTCATGTGTGTTCTTTTCACATACCACATATGGATCCACCAGTGACATTGCATGTGTGTTCTTTTCACAATCCACCAATGAATCCACCAGTGTCATTGCATGTGTGCTCTTTTTACTAACAACAACTAGAGTCATTGCATGTGTGTTCTCGTCAGAGACCACACATGGATCCACCAGTGTTATTGCATGTGTGTTCTTTTTACTAACAACAACCAGAGTCATTGAAATGTGTGTTCTTTTCACAATCCACCTATGGATCCACCAGTGTCATTGCATGTGTTCTCTTTTTACTAACAACAACCAGAGTTATTGCATGTGTGTTCTCTTCACATACCACATATGGATCCACCAGTGTCATTGCATGTGTGTGCTTTTCACAATCCACCTATGGATCCACCAGTGTCATTGCATGTGTGTTCTTTTTACTAACAATAACTAGAGTCATTGCATGTGTGTTCTTTTCACAATCCACCTATGGATACACCAGTGTCATTGCATGTGTGCTTTTTTACTAACAACAACCAGAGTCATTGCATATGTGTTCTCTTCAGAGACCACACATGGATCCACCAGTGTCATTGCATGTGTGTTCTATTTACTAACAACAACCAGAGTCATTGAAATGTGTGTTCTTTTCACATACCACATATGGATCCACCAGTGTCATTGCATGTCTGTTCTTTTCACAATCCACCTATCGATCCACCAGTGTCATTGCATGTGTGCTCTTTTTACTAACAACAACCAGAGTCATTGCATGTGTGTTCTCTTCACATACCACATATGGATCAACCAGTGTCATTGCATGTGTGCTCTTTTCACAATCCACCTATGGATCCACCAGTGTCATTGCATGTGTGTTCTTTTTACTAACAATAACTAGAGTCATTACATCTGTGATCTTTTCACAATCCACCTATGGATCCACCAGTGTCATTGCATGTGTGCTTTTTTACTAACAACAACCAGAGTCATTGCATGTGTGTTCTCTTCAGAGACCACACATGGATCCACCAGTGTCATTGCATGTGTGTTCTATTTACTCACAATAACCAGAGTCATTGAAATGTGTGTTCTTTTCACATACCACATATGGATCCACCAGTGTCATTGCATGTGTATTTTTGACAATCCACCTATGGATCCACAAGTGTCATTGCATGTGTGCTCTTTTTACTAACAATAACCAGAGTCATTGCATGTGTGTTCTCTTGAGAGACCACACATGGATCCACCAGTGTCATTGCATGTGTGTTCTTTTTACTAACAACAACCAGAGTCATTGAAATGTGTGTTCTTTTCATATACCACATATGGATCCACCAGTATCATTGCATGTGTGTTCTTTTCACAATCCACCTATGGATCCACTAGTGTCATTGCATGTGTGCTCTTTTTACTAACAACAACCAGAGTCATTGCATGTGTGTTCTCTTCACATACCACATATGGATCCACCAGTGTCATTGCATGTGTGCTCTTTTCACAATCCACCTATGGAACCACCAGTGTCATTGCATGTGTGTTCTTTTTACTAATAACAACCAGAGTCATTGCATGTGTGTTGTCTTCAGAGAGCACTCATGGATCCACCAGTGTCATTGCATGTGTGTTCTATTTAGTAACAACAATCAGAGTCATTGAAATGTGTGTTCTTTTCACATACCACATATGGATCCACCAGTGTCATTGCATGTGTTTTTTTTTGACAATCCACCTATGGATCCACAAGTGTCATTGTATGTGTGCTCTTTTTACTAACAATAACCAGAGTCATTGCATGTGTGTTCTCTTAGATACCACACATGGATCCACCAGTGTCATTGCATGTTTGTTCTTTTTACTAACAACAACCAGAGACATTGAAATGTGTGTTCTTTTCACATACCACATATGGATCTGCCAGTGTCATTGCATGTGTGTTCTTTTTACAATCCACCTATGGATCCACCAGTGTCATTGCATGTGTACTCTTTTTACTAACAACAACCAGAGTCATTGCATGTGTGTTCTCTTCACATACCACATATGGATCCACCAGTGTCATTGCATGTGTGCTCTTTTCACAATCCACCTATAGATCCACCAGTGTCATTGCATGTGTGTTCTTTTTACTAACAACAACCAGAGTCATTGCATGTGTGTTCTCTTCAGAGACCGCACATGGATCCACCAGTGTCATTGCATGTGTGTTCTATTTACTAACAACAACCAGACTCATTGAAATGTGTGTTCTTTTCACATACCACATATGGATCCACCAGTGTCATTGCATGTGTATTTTTGACAATCCACCTATGGATCCACCAGTGTCATTGCATGTGTGCTCTTTTTACTAACAACAACCAGACTCATTGCATGTGTGTTCTCTTCAGAGACCACACATGGATCCACCAGTGTCATTGCATGTGTGTTCTTTTTACAAACAACAACCAGAGTCACTGGAATGTGTGTTCTTTTCACATACCACATATGGATCCACCAGTGTCATTGCATCTGTGTTCTTTTCACAATCCACCTATGGATCTACCAGGGTCATTGCATGTGTGCTCTTTTTACTAACAACAACCAGTCATTGCATGTGTGTTCTCTTTAGAGACCACACATGGATCCACCAGTGTCATTGCATGTGTGTTCTTTTTACTATCAACAACCAGAGTCTTTGGATGTGTGTTGTTTTCACAATCCACCTATGGATCCACACTTGTCATTGCATGTGTGTTCTTTTCACAATCCACCTATGGATCCACCAGTGTCATTGCATGTGTGCTTTTTTACTAACAACAACCAGAGTCATTGCATGGGTGTTCTCTTCAGAGACCACACATGGATCCGCTAGTTTCATTGCATGTGTGCTCTTTTTATTAACAACAACCAAAGTCATTGCATGTGTGTTCTCTTCAGAGACCACACATGGATCCACCAGTGTCATTGCATGTGTGTTCTATTTACTCACAATAACCAGAGTCATTGAAATGTGTGTTCTTTTCACATACCACATATGGATCCACCAGTGTCATTGCATGTGTATTTTTGACAATCCACCTATGGATCCACAAGTGTCATTGCATGTGTGCTCTTTTTACTAACAATAACCAGAGTCATTGCATGTGTGTTCTCTTGAGAGACCACACATGGATCCACCAGTGTCATTGCATGTGTGTTCTTTTTACTAACAACAACCAGAGTCATTGAAATGTGTGTTCTTTTGACATACCACATATGGATTCACCAGTATCATTGCATGTGTGTTCTTTTCACAATCCACCTATGGATCCACTAGTGTTATTGCATGTGTGCTCTTTTTACTAACAACAACCAGAGTCATTGCATGTGTGTTCTCTTCACATACCACATATGGATCCACCAGTGTCATTGCATGTGTGCTCTTTTCACAATCCACCTATGGATCCACCAGTGTCATTGCATGTGTGTTCTTTTTACTAATAACAACCAGAGTCATTGCATGTGTGTTGTCTTCAGAGAGCACTCATGGATCCACCAGTGTCATTGCATGTGTGTTCTATTTAGTAACAACAATCAGAGTCATTGAAATGTGTGTTCTTTTCACATACCACATATGGATCCACCAGTGTCATTGCATGTGTTTTTTTTGACAATCCACCTATGGATCCACAAGTGTCATTGTATGTGTGCTCTTTTTACTAACAATAACCAGAGTCATTGCATGTGTGTTCTCTTAGATACCACACATGGATCCACCAGTGTCATTGCATGTTTGTTCTTTTTACTAACAACAACCAGAGACATTGAAATGTGTGTTCTTTTCACATACCACATATGGATCTGCCAGTGTCATTGCATGTGTGTTCTTTTTACAATCCACCTATGGATCCACCAGTGTCATTGCATGTGTACTCTTTTTACTAACAACAACCAGAGTCATTGCATGTGTGTTCTCTTCACATACCACATATGGATCCACCAGTGTCATTGCATGTGTGCTCTTTTCACAATCCACCTATAGATCCACCAGTGTCATTGCATGTGTGTTCTTTTTACTAACAACAACTGTGAGTCATTGCATGTGTGTTCTCTTCAGAGACCGCACATGGATCCACCAGTGTCATTGCATGTGTGTTCTATTTACTAACAACAACCAGACTCATTGAAATGTGTGTTCTTTTCACATACCACATATGGATCCACCAGTGTCATTGCATGTGTATTTTTGACAATCCACCTATGGATCCACCAGTGTCATTGCATGTGTATTTTTGACAATCCACCTATGGATCCACCAGTGTCATTGCATGTGTATTTTTGACAATCCACCTATGGATCCACCAGTGTCATTGCATGTGTGCTCTTTTTACTAACAACAACCAGACTCATTGCATGTGTGTTCTCTTCAGAGACCACACATGGATCCACCAGTGTCATTGCATGTGTGTTCTTTTTACAAACAACAACCAGAGTCACTGGAATGTGTGTTCTTTTCACATACCACATATGGATCCACCAGTGTCATTGCATCTGTGTTCTTTTCACAATCCACCTATGGATCTACCAGGGTCATTGCATGTGTGCTCTTTTTACTAACAACAACCAGTCATTGCATGTGTGTTCTCTTTAGAGACCACACATGGATCCACCAGTGTCATTGCATGTGTGTTCTTTTTACTATCAACAACCAGAGTCTTTGGATGTGTGTTGTTTTCACAATCCACCTATGGATCCCCACTTGTCATTGCATGTGTGTTCTTTTCACAATCCACCTATGGATCCACAAGTGTCATTGCATGTGTGCTTTTTTACTAACAACAACCAGAGTCATTGCATGGGTGTTCTCTTTAGAGACCACACATGGATCCGCTAGTTTCATTGCATGTGTGCTCTTTTTATTAACAACAACCAAAGTCATTGCATGTGTGTTCTCTTCAGAGACCACACATGGATCCACCAGTGTCATTTCATGTGTGTTCTTTTTACTAACAATAGCCAGAGTCATTGAAATGTGTGTTATTTTCACATACCACATATGGATCCACCAGTGTCATTGCATGTGTGTTCTTTTCACAATCCACCTATGGATCCACCAGTGTCATTGCATGTGTGCTCTTTTTACTAACAACAACCAGAGTCATTACATGTGTGTTCTCTTCACATACCGCATATGGATCCACCAGTGTCATTGCATGTGTGCTCTTTTCACAATCCACCTATGGATCCACCAGTGTCATTGCATGTGTGTTCTTTTTTCTGACAACAAATGGAGTCATTGCATGTGTGTTCTTTTCACAATCCACCTATGGATCCACCAGTGTCATTGCATGTGTGCTCTTTTTACTGACAACAACAAGAGTCATTGCATGTGTGTTCTCTTCAGAGACCCCACATGGATCTACCAGTGTCATTGCATGTGTGTTCTTTTTACTAACAACAACCAGAGTCATTGAAATGTGTGTTCTTTTCACATACCACATATGGATCCACCAGTGTCATTGCATGTGTGTTCTTTTCACAATCCACCTATGGATCCACCAGTGTCATTGCATGTGTGATATTTTTACTAACAACAACCAGAGTCATTGAATGTGTGTTCTCTTCAGAGACCACACATGGATCCACCAATGTCATTGCATGTGTGTTCTTTTTACTAACAACAACCTGAGTCATTTCATGTGTGTTCTTTTCACATACCACATATGGATCCACCAGTGTCATTGAAATGTGTGTTCTCTTCAGAGACCACACATGGATCCACCAGTGTCATTACATGTTTGTTCATTTTACTATCGACAACCAGAGTCATTGCATGTGTGTTCTTTTCACAATCCACCTATGGATCCACAAGTGTCTCTGCATGTGTGTTCTTTTCACAATCCACCTATGGATCCATCAGTGCCATTGCATGTGTGCTTTTTTACTAACAACAACCAGAGTCATTGCATGTGTGTTCTCTTCAGAGACCACACATGGATCCACCAGTGTCATTGCATGTGTGTTCTTTTTACTAACAACAACCAAAGTCATTTCATGTGTGTTCTTTTCACATACCACATATGGATCCACCAGTGACATTGCATGTGTGTTCTTTTCACAATCCACCAATGAATCCACCAGTGTCATTGCATGTGTGCTCTTTTTACTAACAACAACTAGAGTCATTGCATGTGTGTTCTCGTCAGAGACCACACATGGATCCACCAGTGTCATTGCATGTGTGTTCTTTTTACTAACAACAACCAGAGTCATTGAAATGTGTGTTCTTTTCACATACCACATATGGATCCACCAGAGTTATTGAAATGTGTGTTCTCTTCAGAGACCAGACATGTATCCACCATTGTCATTGCATGTGTGTTCTTTTTACTAACAACAACCAATGTCATTGCATGTGTGTTATTTTCACATACCACATATGGATCCACCAGTGTCATTGCATGTGTCTTCTTTTTACTATCAACAACTAGAGTCATTTCTTGTGTGTTCTTTTCACTTACCACTTATTGATCCACATGTGTCATTGCATGGGTGTTCTTTTTACTAACAACAACCAGAGTCATTTCGTGTGTGTTCTTTTCACATACCACATATGGATCCTCCAGAGTCATTGAAATGTGTGATCTCTTCAGAGACCAAACATGGATCCACCAGTGTCATTGCATGTGTGTTCTTTTTACTAACAACAACCAGAGTATTTGCATGTGTGTTCTTTTTACATACCACATATGGATCCACCAGTGTCATTGCATGTGTGCTCTTTTTACTAACAACAATTGGAGTAATTTCATGTGTGTTCTTTTCACATACCATATATGGATCCACTAGTGTGATTGAAATGTGTGTTCTCTTCAGAGACCACACATGGATCCACCAGTGTCATTGCATGTGTGTTCTTATTACTAACAACAACCAGTCATTGCATGTGTGTTCTTGTTACTAACAACAACCAAAGTCATTGCATGTGTGTTCTTTTCACACACCACATATGGATCCGCCAGTGTCATTGCATGTGTGTTATTTTCACAATCCACCTATGGATCCACCAGTGTCATTCCATGTGTGTTCTTTTTACTAACAACAAGTGGAGTCATTGCATGTGTGTTCTTTTCACAATCCACCTATGGATCCACCAGTGTCATTGCATGTGTGCTCTTTGTACTAACAACAACCTGAGTCATTGCATGTGTGTTCTCTTCAGAGACCACACATGGATCCACCAGTGTCATTGCATGTGTGTTCAGTTTACTAACAACAACTAGTCATTGAAATGTGTGTTCTTTTCACATACCACATATGGATCCACCAATGTCATTGCATGTGTGTTCTTTTCACAATCCACCTATGGATCCACCAGTGTCATTGCATGCGTGCTCTTTTTACTAACAACAACCAGAGTCATTGCATGCGTGTTCTCTTCAGAGACCAAACATGGATCCACCAGTGTCATTGCATGTGTGTTATTTTTACTAACAACAACCAGAGTCATTGAAATGTGTGTTCTTTTCACATACCACATATGGATCCACCAGTGTCATTGCATGTGTGTTCTTTTCACAATCCACCTATGGATCCACCGGTTTCATTCCATGTGTACTCTTTTTACTAACAACAACCAGAGTCATTGCATGTGTGTTCTCTTTAGAGACCACACATGGATCCACCAGTGTCATTGCATGTGTGTTGTTTTTACTAACAACAACCAAAGTCATTGAAATGTGTGTTCTTTTCACATACCACACATGGATCCACCAGTGTCATTGCATGTGTGTTCTTTTCACAATCCACCTATGGATCCAGCAGTGTCATTGCATGTGTGCTCTTTTTACTAACAACAACCAGATTGATTGCATGTGTGTTCTCTTCAGAGACCACACATGGATCCACCAGTGTCATTGCATGTGTATTCTTTTTACTAACAACAACCAGAGTTATTGCATGTGTGTTATTTTCACATACCACGTATGGATCCATCAGTGTCATTACATGTGTGTTCTTTTTACTAACAACAATGAAGTCATTTCATGTGTGTTCTTTTCACATACCACATATGGATCCACCGGTGTCATTGAAATTTGTGTTCTCTTCAGGGACCGCACATGGATCCACCAGTGTCATTGCATGTGTGTTCTTTTTACTAACAACAACCAGAGTCATTAAAATATGTGTTGTTTTCACATACCACATATGGATCCACCAGTGTCATTGCATGTGTGTTCTTTTCACAATCGACATATGCATCCACCAGTGTCATTGCATGTGTGCTCTTTTTACTAACAACAACCAGAGTCATTGCATGTGTGTTCTCTTCAGAGACCACACATGGATCCACCCGTGTCATTGCATGTGTGTTTTTTTACTAACAACAACCAGTGTCACTGAAATTTGTGTTCTCTTCAGAGACCACACATGGATCCACCAGTGTCATTGCATGCATGTTCTTTTCACAATCTACCTATGGATCCACCAGGGTCATAGCATGTGTGCTCTATTTACTAACAACAACCAGAGTCATTGATATGGGGTGGCCCGATCTTCTCAGCAACACTTGTCGATGGATAAGGTGGATGATAGATAACTAGCCTGTAGCTATGAACTCTCCCGCTCGATCCCTGATGCCAATGCAACAGCGCTCAAACCTTGTAGGATATTCACAACACCACGCTCTTGCGCACGCAGCCGTGACCACGAACGGTAGTATGCAATCTACTAATTCCCAATGGAACAACAGATCACACTCAATTATAGTTGTAGAATTCGAACATAGGGTAATTTCAGAGGTTCTATGAAAGAAACAACTCCAAAATATTTTAACGTGGTCTAACCCTAAACTACGACGCCCCCATCTATTTAAGGGCTAAGGGTCGTGGCTGACTGAATAACAATTCGACTCGAACTAGGCTAAGATACAACCGACCCAAGGTGGGTCGGCTCAAAGACAGCCTACTGCCGTGGCAGCTCGGACCTGCTTTTTCTGTCGCGGTTGTCGTCATAGAAGGTTGCGTGGTTTCTCCGCCAGAGATCCCTCGACCATGTGTTGATCTTCTCGTGGAGTGCTCCTTGCGCTTCCTCCCTCTCCTCCCTCGCGCATTCCTCATTGATCAACACGCCATGTTCCTTCAGTTCCTCACTCTGTGCTATGCCTTCTTCTCCTAAGTACCTGATCATACAATAATTCAAGGACTTAGGTAGTATAAAATTCTCATTAATTAAAACACCAGGTTCATCAAGAAACAAGTTCACCTGTTGTTCTAGTAGCTTGGCACGAGCTCTTGTGATTGGTCCAATCCTTATCTCATTGGATTGATCCTTCTTTGCAATTGGAACAACTTCATTAGCAATTGGGGTAGGTGTAATTGTAGGGATGTCCTCATCAGTCATTGCATGTGTGTTCTCTTCAGAGACCACACATGGATCCACCAGTGTCATTGCATGTGTGTTCTTTTTACTAACAACAACCAGAGTCATTGAAATGTGTGTTCTTTTCACATACCACATATGGATCCACTAGTGTCATGGCATGTGTGTTCTTTTCACAATCCACCTATGGATCCACCAGTGTCATTGCATGTGTGCTCTTTTTACTAACAACAACCAGAATCATTGCATGTGTGTTCTGTTCAGAGACCATACATGGATCCACCAGTGTCATTGCATGTGTGTTCTTTTTACTAACAACGACCAGTGTCATTGCATGTGTGTTCTTCTCACAATCCACCTATGGATCCACCAGTGTCATTGCATGTGTGTTCTTTTCACAATCCACTTATGGATCCATTAGTGTCATTGCATGTGTGCTTTTTTACTAACAACAACCAGAGTCATTGCATGTGTGTTCTCTTCAGAGACCACACATGGATCCACCAGTGTCATTGCATGTGTGTTCTTTTTACTAACAACAACCAAAGTCATTTCATGTGTGTTCTTTTCACATACCACATATGGATCCACCAGTATCATTGCATGTGTGTTCTTTTCACAATCCACCTATGGATCCACCAGTGTCATTGAATGTGTGCTCTTTTTACTAACAACAACCAGAGTCATTGATGAGGGCAAACCTCTAGGATGGCCCGATCTTCACGGATCTCGTGGTCAAATCGATGGGAAAGCGAGGGGAAGGGAGAAGGTAGCGAAAGCGGACGCACACCTCGCGAAGAACACGATGAACACACGCAAAACACACATGATAGAATCGTCTCAAGGAAAGATCGGTCAACGTGCTCCCGTCAAACCCAGGCGGAGAGGGAAGAACACCTTGGAGAGGGTCTTGACGTCTTGGCAAAGGGCCACCGATGCCAAGGCCTTGTACAACGAGGGAGGCGTGATGAAAACTCCAACGAGGTGGTGACGATAGTCGATCCCCTTTGGTAGAAGGGGATGAGGCAAAACTAGAGATTCCACAAAGGGGGTTGTCTTTAGTCTATCATCTATGCCTAAGGGATACATGAGGGGGTGGGGGCTCTATTTATAGGCCAGCCACAAGTTCAGGGGTAGTTTGGGCATAAAACTAGGTTTTGGTGCAAAATAGAGGGGTGCATGGGCCAAGGGCCCATTGTTCTCATGAGCCCATCACTTTGGCAGACGGTCCCGGGTCGAGTGACCGGACAATCCGGGGTAGCCGGACACTCGTAGTGTCCGAACTGGCCTTCGAATGTCCACGCCAGTTGGTGGGTAGGCGGACACTCCGGCCGAGTCGCCGGACACCCGGCTGGATTGGCGGACTCTCCGCATGGCGAAGACTCGCTCGAGTTGGCTGCTCATGGTCCATCTTCTTGGTTGACTTGGGGACGATATTGGGGACTTGGCGTTGTGGATGTAGTAGCGTCTGCAGGACGGGCTGCATCAGCTCCCCCCCTTCAAAAAGAGTCGTCCTCGACTCTTCATGCTCATCCTAAGAAGATGATGTCGAGAGACCTTCTTGATCCTGGGGTTCACCATATAGTCGTCCTCGAGAAGCTTGATGTGGCAACTCTTCAATGTTCCTTCACCTTCCATGAAGCCTACAAAGCTCACAACAAAAGCGAAGCAACACTCGAAGAGTAGCCAATTCATGAAGATTATAGCATGAGTCCTCAAGTAGAAGGAAGTCACCTTATGATATAGAGATAGCTCATTGAAGGATAGCCCTAGGTAACTCTCTTCGATTCGTCTTGTCAACTCTTTGTCCATAGAGGTTGACAAGTATGCAATTGTACCTTCACACAACAAAGACCAAGCAACATATGTTTGTGTGTGATAGAGGAGCATGTCAGTTGTGGCATGTCCATTCTTGTTCACAACACTATTAGCACAACTCAAGTATCGCAAACGAAATGCATATGCAAGGTCAAAGTGCATGGATGTCGTTTGAACATCATCCAAATGTGGGAACTCAAAAACTCCATATAACATCTCAGTGTGGCACTCAAAGCAAGTGACTAAAATCTTGATCAACATCTTTGATGCCAAGCTAGGAGAATTCGGCAAAAACCCATGAGGAAGAATATCCAAAGCAACAACATTATGTGTGCAAACCAACCATTGGAAAGAACAATTGTTCAATATGTTGGATGCCATACACATATCATCAAAAGCCAAAATCATGGGAGTATGAGTATCGCAAGTGATAGCAAAAACAACATGTTTGCAAACAAACCATATGAAAGAGCAAGTGGTCCTTATGTTTGTTGCAACAACAATACGAGAGACTTGGAAGCTCTCATGACAATACATGCTCAAAATGGCATTATGGTTGCACACAAAACATTGGAAAGAGAAATTGTTCAACATTTTTGTGGCAACACACAAAGTTTCAATATCCAAAAGCAACGAGACATGATTGTCACAAGGTGAAAGAATACCATCAACATGCTTGCAATCAAACCATAGGAAAGAGCAATTTGTCAACATGAAAGATGCAAAGCATGCAAAAGGTATCAGAGTTGGGTTCGATCTTGAACTCACTTGGGGGATGCTCTCTAGAGCTCTTTTTGTCAACTCGTGCTCAACCGAGGTTGACATTCTTGTCGGTACCTACACATCAAACACAAAGGAAGAATGTGTGCATGGTAGAGAAACACATCATCCATCATGACGTATCTCTTCTTGTGCACATCACCATTAGTGTCAATCAAGTATGAAAAATATGCATGGTGAGTATGCAAGTGGGGAACATGCTTATCATGGCAATCCTCAAAATCTCCAAAATTTGAGAAAGCTATGGGGGCCATCTCAATATAAACCATATGAGAATTATTGTTGCAAGCAAAACAAGTGAAAGAGCAATTATTCAACTTATTGCAAGCAACGGGAGAGATTGTAAAACATTCATGACAAAGCATGGTTCGAGGGGTACCATTGGTAACATCGTTGCAAGCAAAACATTGGAAAGAGCAATTGTTCAACAAAGTGCAAGCAATGATATCATCAACGTAACGTTTAGAGCATGGCATGTCTATGGCAACATCATCACAATCAAATAATTTCACATGCTCAACATTATGCAAAGGCAAAGTATCACATGGAAATATCAATGAATCATATGTGATATCAAAAACATCATCCATAGCATGCCAATCATCACAAGTCATCATGTCCACTAGTGGGATCATGGCTTCATCAACACCCGTATTCTTACCTTGTTCATACCTCTCATATGAAGTGGGTGTTGTGGTAGAATTGGCCTCCATGTGGGCGACTTCTTCATCCAATATGGGGATGGCATCATCTTCATCCACCATGTACATCTTCTTGGTAAGAGGCATCATCATCTCCAAGCTTGGCGCTTCTTGATCCATGGAACCTAGCACAACATGAGGAAACACACTAGAGGTAGAGGGTAAGTTGTTAGAAATCAAAGTGGTCTCACATGACCTATCAACTACCACTCTCAACTCACTCGGTGTATCACTCATGCCCTCCAAGTGGAAGCACTCAATCTCATGTATGGTGGAGTCACTCATCTCACTCTTGTTTTCACTCAAGTGGGCCAAGTGACTCTCATTCTCACATGGGATTGGTACCACATCATCACTCAAGCATATGGGGGTAGGTTCGGTTCTCTCAACTCCTTGCGCCTCCTTTGGTGAAGGGAAAGTCCCATGCTCACCATTCTTGACCTTGTCGTCGCCATCTTGCACCTTGGCTTGTGTAGTCCTCTTGACGTACTCGTCCAACTTGGCGAAGTAGAGGTCTTCGTCCTCCTCATCCATGAGGTTGCATGCGTCATCTAGGACGTCAAGTCTTGGTGTTGAAGCTTGATGGCGTGGAGGAGAGCTTGCTCTTGGTGCCATTTTGGTGGTGGCACGAGTAGTTGAAGGTGCCTTATGATGGTGTCGACGGAGGTCATTGGCATGCCTTGCCAAAGGTTGATGTAGATGGCGCACTTGATCATCCACATGACGCTCGCAACGATGCTCCTTGTCCTTGGCACTCCTCTTGTGATGGTGGTGCATTCTTGAGCTTGGTTGAGCCTTATGATGGTGCTCAACATGTATTCTTCGTCTTCATGGCGAAGATGCCTTGAACGACGTCTTGTATCCTCTTGATGTTGGCGATGATCACGAGAGGATGTATGTTGATGAAGATTCTTGCTTCTTGGCGCCACTTTTGGAAGCTGATGTTTGGGCGCCGCTCTTTTTGTAGTTGGTGGCACTTGATGCCTAGGAGGTAGATGCACTTGACGCCTTCGAGGTTGTGTTGCTTGGCGCCTTGGAGATGGTGGTGCTTGGTGGCTTGGAGGTGATGGCACTCATCGCCTTGGAGATGGTGGTGCATGACGCCATGTAGGTGGTGGCGCTTGACGCCTTGGAGGTGGATCATCGAAGTAGGTGGTGCCCTTTGGTGTGGCACGCTTGGCCTTGAAGGTCATGGTTTCTTGATGATGCGTCTCCGCTAGCTTGGCGTAGTAGTCCTCCATCTCCAAGCGGTGGAGGTATTCTTCATGGCTCATGGAAGAGCCCTCGAAGTGGATGAAGCTCGCCATGTCCTCCATGCTTGGTGAGGCGTCGTCGTTGTAGCACTCGAAGTCATCCATGCTTGGGGAGTCGTTGTTGATGTAGTACTCCATGTCATCCAAGCATGTGGAGCCATTTTCGGTGTAGTGCTCCATGTACTCCATGCATGAGGAGCCATTTTCGATGTAGAGCTCCAAGTCCTCCATGCTTGAGGAGCCATTGTCGATGTAGAGCTCCAAGTCCTCCATGCTTGAGGAGCCATAGTTGATGACGTGCTCCATGTCTTCCAGGCATGTGGAGCCGTCATAGGTGCAATGCTCCGAGTCCTCAAAGCATGCGGAGCCATTGTCGATGTAGTGCTCCATCATGTCCTCTATACTTGTGGAGTCGTAGTCGTGGTGGCTCATCATGGATTCTTCATAGATATCATCCTCGGTTCCGGAGTCCCTAGACATGATTCACAAGACCAAGTGGTGTATATGGAAGTGGTAGGGGGTTAGAGATGCAACGTCAAACCTTACTTTACCTTGGAAGATAGTATCGTGCAAGTGGCAACACTTGAGAGCAATCAAAACCAAGCAAAGTGAAGTTCACGCGGAACACCAAAACCAACTAACCACTAAAACACACACACACACAAAGCTTATGGTGGATAGGTATGGAAGGTGGCGTGTCAAGAACCAATCCGAAATCAAGATGTTGTAATGGCAAGTAAAGAACCACAATGATCACAAAGCAAAACAAGTCAATCCACAAGATAGGAATATATACAAGGAAACACACACGGTGGGATAAATAGGACTTGTGCAACGGAGAAAGTGAGCTAAGAACCAAATGATTACCTAGCGAAGACTATAAGCTCGTGTCGCACAAGTGCAAGGAGAGACGCTAGTTCGATTGCAATAAATTGGTGGGCTACAAGATATGCACCATAAGTACCACCTATTTGATGTTCATCGAGCTTGCGCTTCCTATTCTATGAGGCACTTGTTTCTTTCTTTCATTTCCTTCTTTTTCTCTTTTTCTATTTTTTTATCTTTTTCTTTTATTTTTCACTTGCCCCTTCCTTGTGCCAACAACTATACAAGATAACTATATGAGATAGCGCGCTCACAACCTTTGCTCGGAATTCTACAAGGTATCAAATATGCATAGCCCAAGCAATCATAGGAGGAACTAGTCTCAATAGGTGTTTATTGAACGCAAAGATAGTGTAGCTCACAAAGGAATGCAAGTGGGGAGAAGTCGCGGAATGTTTATACCTTTCTTCGCCGATCTTCACCCTTTATTGGTGGATTCCGCCTTGCTCACGGAATTTGTGATATGGGGTGGCCCGATCTTCTCAGCAAGCACTTGTCGATGGTGATGATGGATGATAGATAACTAGCCTGTAGCTATGAACTCTCCCGCTCGATCCCTGATGCCAATGCAACAGCTCTCAAACCTTGTAGGATATTCACAACACCACGCTCTTGCGCACGCAGCCGTGACCACGAACGGTAGTATGCAATCTACTAATTCCCAATGGAACAACAGATCACACTCAATTATAGTTGGTAAATTCGAACACAGGGTAGTTTCAGAGGTTCTATGAAAGAAACAACTCCAAAATATTTTAACGTGGTCTAAACCCTAAACTACGACGCCCCCATCTATTTATGGGTCCAAGAGGCGGCGGCCTATGGTGGAACCTAGTTGGTTCCACCCAACCTGGATACAAACCGGCCACAAGTGGCTCGGCCAGGACTGGCTCTGCCATGGCAGAGTCCTAGTCGGTTTTCCTACCGCGGCAGCCTGCCGTGGCAGAGAAACGAGGCTTTTCTCTGCCGAGGCAGAGAACTTCCTCCTCTTGTTGATCTTCGTCTTGGATATCTCCTTGCGCTTCCTCCCTCTCCTCCCTCGCGCATTCCTCATTGATCAACATGATATGTTCCTTCAGCTCCTCACTCTGTGCTATGCCTTCTTCTCCTAAGTACCTGATCATACAATAATTCAAAGACTTAGGTAGTATAAAATTCTCATTAATTAAAACACCAGGTTCATTAAGAAACAAGTTCACCTGTTGTTTTAGTAGCTTGGCACGAGCTCTTGTGATTGGTCCAATCCTTATCTCATTGGATTGATCCTTCTTTGCAATTGGAACATCTTTATTAGCAATTGGGGTAGGTGTAATTATAGGGATGTCCTCATCAATTTGTATGGAGTAGATAGCATGAACCATGGATATGATGATGTAGAGCTCCTTCTCCTCTTCAAAACGAGCTAAAGAACACCAAAATCTGAGTTCGTATGCAAAAGTTATGCTCAAAACCGTGAAGCAGATTTTTCTGTCAGCAGGGGGGCGGATAGTCCGGTGCGCACAGGCCGGACAGTCCGGCAGGGCCGGATATTCCGGTCAGTTTAGGCCGGAAACTCCGGTGGGGCGGATATTCCGATCCGTTTTGGCAGGACAGTCCGGTCCGGTCGAACCAGAACTTTCAGAACATGAACGGGACGAGTTTTGGCGGAAAAACTAGGACCAAAACCTCAAATTGATGGGGGAAATAGAGGAATTAGGCTATGGAAACGCAGGGGAAGGTAGATCAACAAGTTTAGCAAGTAATCCACGGATCAAAACCTACCAAAACGCACTCAAATCACAGATCGATCCAAATCACGAAATTGGGGCTATTTTTTTGGGGATTTTCGAATTTATGGTGGAAAAGACCAAATCGAGGAGAAATCCGTGGCAACCAAAAGCTGCTGATACCAGATGATGAGGGCAAACCTCTAGGGTGGCCCGATCTTCACGGATCTCGTGGTCAAATCGATGGGAAACTAAGGGGAAAGGGAGAAGGTAGCGGAAGCGGACGCACACCTCGCGAAGAACACGATGAACACACGCAAAACACACACGATACAAGGCCGATTGCTCTCACTGGTGGCCACCGGTCCGATAGAATCCTCGCAAGGAAAGATCGGTCAACGTGCTCCCGTCAATCCCAAGCGGAGAGGGAAGAACACCTTGGAGAGGGTCTTGACGTCTTGGCAAAGGCACACCGATGCCAAGGCCTTGTATAACGAGGGAGGCGCGATGCAAACTCCAACGAGGTGGTGACGATAGTCGATCCCCTTTGGTAGAAGGGGATGAGGCAAAACTAGAGATTCCACAAAGGGGGTTGTCTTTAGTCTATCATCTATGCCTAAGGGATACATGAGGGGGTGAGGGCTCTATTTATAGGACAGCCACAAGTTCAGGGGTAGTTTGGGCATAAAACTAGGGTTTGGTGCGAAATAGAGGGGTACATGGGCCAAGGGCCCAGCTGTTGGCTCGCAGGATCATCACTAATGGGCAGACGGTCGGAGTGACCGGATGGTCCAGTCGGAGGACTGACAGTCCGGTCGGAGGACGACAGTCTGGTAGCCGGACACTGGGTAGTGTCCGAACTGCCTTCTAAATGTCCACGCCAGGTTGGGCAGGCTAGGACACTCATGGTCCATCTTCTTGGTTGATTGGGGACGATATTGGGGACTTGGCGTTGTGGATGTAGTAGCGTCTGCAGGACGGGCTGCATCAGTCATTGCATGTGTGTTCTCTTCAGAGACCACACATGGATCCATCAGTGTCATTGCATGTGTGTTCTTTTTACTATCAACAACCAGAGTCATTGCATGTGTGTTCTTTTCACATACCACATATGGATCCACCAGTGTCATGGCATGTGTGTTCTTTTCACAATCCACCTATGGATCCACCAGTGTCATTGCATGTGTGCTCTTTTTACTAACAACAACCAGAGTCATTTCATGTGTGTTCTTTTCTTAGACCATGCATGGATCCACCAGTGTCATGGCATGTTTGTTCTTTTTACTAACAACAACCAAAGTCATTGCATGTGTGCTCTTTTCACATACCACATATGGAGTCATTCAAATGTGTGTTCTCTTCAGAGACCAGACATGGATCCACTAGTGTCATTGCATGTGTGTTCTTTTTACTAACAACAACTAGAGTCATTGGATGTGTGTTCTTTTCACATACCACATATGGATCCACTAGTGTCATTGCATGTGTCTTCTTTTTACTATCAACAACTGGAGTAATTTCACGTGTGTTCTTTTCACATACCACATATGGATCCACATGTGTCATTGCATGTGTGTTCTTTTTACTAACAACAACCAGAGTCATTTCGTGTGTGTTCTTTTCACATACCACATATGGATCCTCTAGAGTCATTGCATGTGTGTTCTCTTCACATACCACATATGGATCCACCAGTGTCATTGCATGTGTGCTCTTTTCACAATCCACCTATGGATCCACAAGTGTCATTGCATGTGTGTTCTTTTTACTAACAACAAGTGGAGTCATTGCATGTGTGTTCTTTTCACAATCCACCTATGGATCCACCAGTGTCATTGCATGTGTGCTCTTTGTACTAACAACAACCAGAGTCATTGCATGTGTGTTTATTTTACTAACAACAACTAGAGTCATTGAAATGTGTGTTCTTTTCACATACCACATATGGATCCACCAGTGTCATTGCATGTGTGTTCTTTTCACAATCCACCTATGGATCCACCAGTGTCATTGCATGTGTGCTCTTTTTACTAACAACAACCAGAGTCATTGCATGTGTGTTCTCTTCAGAGACCACACATGGATCCACCAGTGTCATTGCATGTGTGTTATTTTTACTAACAACAACCAGAGTCATTGAAATGTCTGTTCTTTTCACATACCACATATGGACCCACCAGTGTCATGGCGCGTGTGTTCTTTTCACAATCCACCTATGGATCCACCAGTGTCATTGCATGTGTGCTCTTTTTACTAACAACAGCCAGAGTCATTGCATTTGTGTTCTCTTTAGAGACCACACATGGATCCACCAGTGTCATTGCATGTGTGTTCTTTTTACTAACAACAACTAGAGTCATTAAAATGTGTGTTCTTTTCACATACCACATCTAGATCCACCTGTGTCATTGCATGTGTGCTCTTTTTACTATCAACAACTAGAGTCATTGCATGTGTGTTCTCTTCAGACACCACACATGGATCCAAAAGTGTCATTGCATGTGTTTTTTTTACTAACAACAACCAGAGTCACTGAAATTTGTCTTCTCATCAGAGACCACACATGGATCCACCAGTGTTATTGCATGTGTGTTCTTTTCACAATCCACCTATGGATCCACCGGTGTCATTGCATGTGTGCTCTTTTTACAACCAAGAACCAGAGTCACTACATGTGTGTTCTCTTTAGAGACCACACATGGATCCACCAGTGTCATTGCATGTGTGTTATTTTTACTAACAACAACCAAAGTCATTGAAATGTGTGTTCTTTTCACATACCACACATGGATCCACCAGTGTCATTGCATGTGTGTTCTTTTCACAATCCACCTATGGATCCACCAATGTCATTGCATGTGTGTTCTTTTTACTAACAACAACCAGAGTGATTACATGTGTGTTCTCTTCAGAGACCACACATGGATCCTGATGTCCTTTGCATGTGTGTTCTTTTTACTAACAACAACCAGAGTCATTGCATGTGTGTTATTTTCACATACCACATATGGATCCACCAGTGTCATTACATGTGTGTTTTTTTACTAACAACAACTGGAGTCTTTTCATGTGTGTTCTTTTCACATACCACATATGGATCCACCGGTGTCATTGAAATGTGTGTTCTATTCAGAGACCACACATGGATCCACCAGTGTCATTGCATGTGTGCTCTTTTTACTAACAACAACCAGAGTCATTGCATGTGTGTTCTTTTTAGAGACCACACATGGATCCAGCAGTGTCATTGCATGTGTGTTCTTTTCACAATCCACCTATGGATCCACCAGTGTCATTGCATGTGTGCTCTTTTTACTAATAACAACCAGAGTCATTGCATGTGTGTTCTCTTCAGAGACCACACATGGATCCACCAGTGTCATTGCATGTGTGTTCTTTTACTAACAACAACTAGACTCATTAAAATGTGTGTTCTTTTCACATACCACATATGGATCCACCAGTGTCATGGCATGTGTGTTCTTTTCACAATCCACCTATGGATCCACTAGTGTCATTGCATGTGTGCTCTTTTTACTAACAACAACCAGAGTCATTTCATGTGTGTTCTCTTCTTAGACCATGCATGGATCCACCAGTGTTATGGCATGTTTGTTCTTTTTACTAACAACAACCAGAGTCATTTCATGTGTGTTCTTTTCACATACCACATATGGATCCACCAGAGTCATTCAAATGTGTGTTCTCTTCAGAGACCAGACATGGATCCACTAGTGTCATTGCATGTGTGTTCTTTTTACTAACAACGAGAGTCATTGGATGTGTGTTCTTTTCACATACCACATATGGATCCACTAGTGTCATTGCATGTGTCTTCTTTTTACTATCAACAACTGGAGTCATTTCACGTGTGTTCTTTTCACATACCACATAGGGATCCACATGTGTCATTGCATGTGTGTTCTTTTTACTAACAACAACCAGAGTCATTTCGTGTGTGTTCTTTTCACATACCACATATGGATCCTCTAGAGTCATTGAAATGTGTGTTCTCTTCAGAGACCATACAAGGATCCACCAGTGTCATTGCATGTGTGTTCTTTTTACTAACAACAACCAGAGTAGTTGCATGTGTATTATTTTCACATACCACATATGGATCCACCAGTGTCATTGCATGTGTGTTCTTTTTAGTAACAACAACCGGAGTCATTTCATGTGTGTTCTTTTCACATACCATATATGGATCCACTAGTGTGATTGAAATGTGTGTTCTCTTCAGAGACCACACATGGATCCACCAGTGTCATTGCATGTGTGTTCTTATTACTAGCAACAACTAGTCATTGCATGTGTGTTCTTGTTACTAACAACAACCAGAGTCATTGCATGTGTGTTCTTTTCACATACCACATATGGATACACCAATGTCATTGCATGTGTGTTATTTTCACAATCCCCCTATGGATCGACCAGTGTCATTCCATGTGTGTTCTTTTTACTAATAACAACCAGAGTCATTGCATCTATGTTCTCTTTAGAGACCATACATGGATCCACCAGTGTCATTGCATGTGTGTTCTTTTCACAATCCACCTATCGATCCAATAGTGTCATTGCATGCGTGTTCTTTTTACTAACAACAACCAGAGTCATTGCATGTGTGTTCTCTTCACATACCACATATGGATCCACCAGTGTCATTGCATGTGTGCTCTTTTCACAATCCACCTATGGATCCACCAATGTCATTGCATGTGTATTCTTATTACTAACAACAACTAGTCATTGCATGTGTGTTCTTCTTACTAACAACAACCAGAGTCATTGCATGTGTGTTCTTTTCACATACCACATATGAATCCACTAGTGTCATTGCATGTGTGTTATTTTCACAATCCACCTATGGATCCACCAGTGTCATTCCATGTGTGTTCTTTTTACTAACAACAACCAGAGTCATTGCATCTATGTTCTCTTTAGAGACCACACATGGATCCACCAGTGTCATTGCATGTGTGTTCTTTTCACAATCATCCTATCGATCCACTAGTGTCATTGCATGTGTGTTCTTTTTACTAACAACTACCAGAGTCATTGCATGTGTGTTCTCTTCACATACCACATATAGATCCACCAGTGTCATTGCATGTGTGCTCTTTTCACAATCCACCTATGGATCCACCAGTGTCATTGCATGTGTGTTCTTTTCACAATCCACCTACGGATCCACCAGTGTCATTGCATGTGTGCTCTTTGTACTAACAACAACCAGAGTCATTGCATGTGTGTTCATTTTACTAACAACAACTAGAGTCATTGAAATGTGTGTTCTTTTCACATACCACATATGGATCCACCAGTGTTATTGCATGTGTGTTCTTTTCACAATCCACCTATGGATCCACCAGTGTCATTGCATGTGTGCTCTTTTTACTAACAACAACCAGAGTCATTGCATGTGTGTTCTCTTCAGAGAACACACATGGATCCACCAGTGTCATTGCATGTGTGTTCTTTTTACTAACAACAACCAGAGTCATTGCATGTGTGTTCTTTTCACATACCACATATGGATCCACCAGTGTCATTGCATGTGTGTTATTTTCACAATCCACCTATGGATCCACCAGTGCCATTCCATGTGTGTTCTTTTTACTAACAACAAGAGTCATTGCATCTGTGTTCTCTTTAGAGACCACACATGGATCCACCAGTGTTATTGCATGTGTGTTCTTTTCATAATCCACCTATCGATCCACTAGAGTCATTGCATGTGTGTTCTTTTTACTAACAACTACTAGAGTCATTGCATGTGTGTTCTCTTCACATACCACATATGGATCCACCAGTGTCATTGCATGTGTGCTCTTTTCACAATCCACCTATGGATCCACAAGTGTCATTGCATGTGTGTTCTTTTTACTAACAACAAGTGGAGTCATTGCATGTGTGTTCTTTTCACAATCCACCTATGGATCCACCAGTGTCATTGCATGTGTGCTCTTTGTACTAACAACAACCAGAGTCATTGCATGTGTGTTCATTTTACTAACAACAACTAGAGTCATTGAAATGTGTGTTCTTTTCACATACCACATATGGATCCACCAGTGTCATTGCATGTGTGTTCTTTTCACAATCCACCTATGGATCCACCAGTGTCATTGCATGTGTGCTCTTTTTACTAACAACAACCAGAGTCATTGCATGTGTGTTCTCTTCAGAGACCACACATGGATCCACCAGTGTCATTGCATGTGTGTTCTTTTTACTAACAACAACCAGAGTCATTGAAATGTCTGTTCTTTTCACATACCACATATGGACCCACCAGTGTCATGGCGTGAGTGTTCTTTTCACAATCCACCTATGGATCCACCAGTGTCATTGCATGTGTGCTCTTTTTACTAACAACAGCCAGAGTCATTGCATTTGTGTTCTCTTTAGAGACCACACATGGATCCACCAGTGTCATTGCATGTGTGTTCTTTTTACTAACAACAACTAGAGTCATTAAAATGTGTGTTCTTTTCACATACCACATCTGGATCCACCAGTGTCATTGCATGTGTGCTCTTTTTACTATCAACAACTAGAGTCATTGCATGTGTGTTCTCTTCAGAGACCACTCATGGATCCAAAAGTGTCATTGCATGTGTTTTTTTTACTAACAACAACCAGAGTCACTGAAATTTGTCTTCTCATCAGAGACCACACATGGATCCACCAGTGTTATTGCATGTGTGTTCTTTTCACAATCCACCTATGGATCCACCGGTGTCATTGCATGTGTGCTCTTTTTACTAACAAGAACCAGAGTCATTACATGTGTGTTCTCTTTAGAGACCACACATGGATCCTGATGTCATTGCATGTGTGTTATTTTTACTAACAACAACCAAAGTCATTGAAATGTGTGTTCTTTTCACATACCACACATGGATCCACCAGTGTCATTGCATGTGTGTTCTTTTCACAATCCACCTATGGATCCACCAATGTCATTGCATGTGTGTTCTTTTCACTAACAACAACCAGAGTGATTACATGTGTGTTCTCTTCAGAGACCACACATGGATCCACCAGTGTCACTGCATGTGTGTTCTTTTTACTAACAACAACCAGAGTCATTGCATGTGTGTTATTTTCACATACCACATATGGATCCACCAGTGTCATTACATGTGTTTTTTTTTACTAAAAACAACTGGAGTCTTTTCATGTGTGTTCTTTTCACATACCACATATGGATCCACCGGTGTCATTGAAATGTGTGTTCTATTCAGAGACCACACATGGATCCACCAGTGTCATTGCATGTGTGCTCTTTTTACTAACAACAACCAGAGTCATTGCATGTGTGTTCTTTTTAGAGACCACACATGGATCCAGCAGTGTCATTGCATGTGTGTTCTTTTCACAATCCACCTATGGATCCACCAGTGTCATTGCATGTGTGCTCTTTTTACTAACAACAACCAGAGTCATTGCATGTGTGGTCTCTTCAGAGACCACACATGGATCCACCAGTGTCATTGCATGTGTGTTCTTTTACTAACAACAACTAGACTCATTAAAATGTGTGTTCTTTTCACATACCACATATGGATCCACCAGTGTCATGGCATGTGTGTTCTTTTCACAATCCACCTATGGATCCACCAGTGTCATTGCATGTGTGCTCTTTTTACTAACAACAACCAGAGTCATTTCATGTGTGTTCTCTTCTTAGACCATGCATGGATCCACCAGTGTCATGGCATGTTTGTTCTTTTTACTAACAACAACCAGAGTCATTTCATGTGTGTTCTTTTCACATACCACATATGGATCCACCAGAGTCATTCAAATGTGTGTTCTCTTCAGAGACCAGACATGGATCCACTAGTGTCATTGCATGTGTGTTCTTTTTACTAACAACAACTAGAGTCATTGGATGTGTGTTCTTTTCACATACCACATATGGATCCACTAGTGTCATTGCATGTGTCTTCTTTTTACTATCAACAACTGGAGTCATTTCACGTGTGTTCTTTTCACATACCACATATGGATCCACATGTGTCATTGCATGTGTGTTCTTTTTACTAACAACAACCAGAGTCATTTCGTGTGTGTTCTTTTCACATACCACATATGGATCCTCCAGAGTCATTGAAATGTGTGTTCTCTTCAGAGACCATACAAGGATCCACCAGTGTCATTGCATGTGTGTTCTTTTTACTAACAACAACAGAGTAGTTGCATGTTTATTATTTTCACATACCACATATGGATCCACCAGTGTCATTGCATGTGTGTTCTTTTTACTAACAACAACTGGAGTCATTTCATGTGTGTTCTTTTCACATACCATATATGGATCCACTAGTGTGATTGAAATGTGTGTTCTCTTCAGAGACCACACATGGATCAACCAGTGTCATTGCATGTGTGTTCTTATTACTAGCAACAACTAGGCATTGCATGTGTGTTCTTGTTACTAACAACAACCAGAGTCATTGCATGTGTGTTCTTTTCACATACCACATATGGATACACCAATGTCATTGCATGTGTGTTATTTTCACAATCCACCTATGGATCGACCAGTGTCATTCCCTGTGTGTTCTTTTTACTAATAACAACCAGAGTCATTGCATCTATGTTCTCTTTAGAGACCATACATGGATCCACCAGTGTCATTGCATGTGTGTTCTTTTCACAATCCACCTATCGATCCAATAGTGTCATTGCATGCGTGTTCTTTTTCTAACAACAACCACAGTCATTGCATGTGTGTTCTCTTCACATACCACATATGGATCCACCAGTGTCATTGCATGTGTGCTCTTTTCACAATCCACCTATGGATCCACCAATGTCATTGCATGTGTATTCTTATTACTAACAACAACTAGTCATTGCATGTGTGTTCTTCTTACTAACAACAACCAGAGTCATTGCATGTGTGTTCTTTTCACATACCACATATGAATCCACTAGTGTCATTGCATGTGTGTTATTTTCACAATCCACCTATGGATCCACCAGTGTCATTCCATGTGTGTTCTTTTTACTAACAACAACCAGAGTCATTGCATCTATGTTCTCTTTAGAGACCACACATGGATGCACCAGTGTCATTGCATGTGTGTTCTTTTCACAATCATCCTATCGATCCACTAGTGTCATTGCATGTGTGTTCTTTTTACTAACAACTACCAGAGTCATTGCATGTGTGTTCTCTTCACATACCACATATAGATCCACCAGTGTCATTGCATGTGTGCTCTTTTCACAATCCACCTATGGATCCACCAGTGTCATTGCATGTGTGTTCTTTTCACAATCCACCTACGGATCCACCAGTGTCATTGCATGTGTGCTCTTTGTACTAACAACAACCAGAGTCATTTCATGTGTGTTCATTTTACTAACAACAACTAGAGTCATTGAAATGTGTGTTCTTTTCACATACCACATATGGATCCACCAGTGTTCTTGCATGTGTGTTCTTTTCACAATCCACCTATGGATCCACCAGTGTCATTGCATGTGTGCTCTTTTTACTAACAACAACCAGAGTCATTGCATGTGTGTTCTCTTCAGAGAACACACATGGATCCACCAGTGTCATTGCATGTGTGTTCTTTTTACTAACAACAACCAGAGTCATTGCATGTGTGTTCTTTTCACATACCACATATGGATCCACCAGTGTCATTGCATGTGTGTTATTTCCACAATCCACCTATGGATCCACCAGTGCCATTCCATGTGTGTTCTTTTTACTAACAACCAGAGTCATTGCATCTGTGTTCTCTTTAGAGACCACACATGGATCCACCAGTATCATTGCATGTGTGTTCTTTTCATAATCCACCTATCGATCCACTAGAGTCATTGCATGTGTGTTCTTTTTACTAACAACTACTAGAGTCATTGCATGTGTGTTCTCTTCACATACCACATATGGATCCACCAGTGTCATTGCATGTGTGCTCTTTTCACAATCCACCTATGGATCCACAAGTGTCATTGCATGTGTGTTCTTTTTACTAACAACAAGTGGAGTCATTGCATGTGTGTTCTTTTCACAATCCACCTATGGATCCACCAGTGTCATTGCATGTGTGCTCTTTGTACTAACAACAACCAGAGTCATTGCATGTGTGTTCATTTTACTAACAACAACTAGAGTCATTGAAATGTGTGTTCTTTTCACATACCACATATGGATCCACCAGTGTCATTGCATGTGTGTTCTTTTCACAATCCACCTATGGATCCACCAGTATCATTGCATGTGTGCTCTTTTTACTAACAACAACCAGAGTCATTGCATGTGTGTTCTCTTCAGAGACCACACATGGATCCACCAGTGTCATTGCATGTGTGTTCTTTTTACTAACAACAACCAGTCATTTAAATGTCTGTTCTTTTCACATACCACATATGGACCCACCAGTGTCATGGCGTGTGTGTTCTTTTCACAATCCACCTATGGATCCACCAGTGTCATTGCATGTGTGCTCTTTTTACTAACAACAGCCAGAGTCATCGCATTTGTGTTCTCTTTAGAGACCACACATGGATCCACCAGTGTCATTGCATGTGTGTTCTTTTTACTAACAACAACTAGAGTCATTAAAATGTGTGTTCTTTTCACATACCACATCTGGATCCACCAGTGTCATTGCATGTGTGCTCTTTTTACTATCAACAACTAGAGTCATTGCATGTGTGTTCTCTTCAGAGACCACACATGGATCCAAAAGTGTCATTGCATGTGTTTTTTTACTAACAACAACCAGAGTCACTGAAATTTGTCTTCTCATCAGAGACCACACATGGATCCACCAGTGTTATTGCATGTGTGTTCTTTTCACAATCCACCTATGGATCCACCGGTGTCATTGCATGTGTGCTCTTTTTACTAACAAGAACCAGAGTCATTACATGTGTGTTCTCTTTAGAGACCACACATGGATCCACCAGTGTCATTGCATGTGTGTTATTTTTACTAACAACAACCAAAGTCATTGAAATGTGTGTTCTTTTCACATACCACACATGGATCCACCAGTGTCATTGCATGTGTGTTCTTTTCACAATCCACCTATGGATCCACCAATGTCATTGCATGTGTGTTCTTTTTACTAACAACAACCAGAGTGATTACATGTGTGTTCTCTTCACAGACCACACATGGATCCACCAGTGTCACTGCATGTGTGTTCTTTTTACTAACAACAACCAGAGTCATTGCATGTGTGTTATTTTCACATACCACATATGGATCCACCAGTGTCATTACATGTGTGTTTTTTTACTAACAACAACTGGAGTCTTTTCATGTGTGTTCTTTTCACATACCACATATGGATCCACCGGTGTCATTGAAATGTGTGTTCTATTCAGAGACCACACATGGATCCACCAGTGTCATTGCATGTGTGCTCTTTTTACTAACAACAACCAGAGTCATTGCATGTGTGTTCTTTTTAGAGACCACACATGGATCCAGCAGTGTCATTGCATGTGTGTTCTTTTCACAATCCACCTATGGATCCACCAGTGTCATTGCATGTGTGCTCTTTTTACTAACAACAACCAGAGTCATTGCATGTGTGTTCTCTTCAGAGACCACACATGGATCCACCAGTGTCATTGCATGTGTGTTCTTTTACTAACAACAACTAGACTCATTAAAATGTGTGTTCTTTTCACATACCACATATGGATCCACCAGTGTCATTGCATGTGTGCTCTTTTTACTATCAACAACCAGTCATTGCATGTGTGGTCTCTGTGTTCTCTTCAGAGACCACACATGGATCCAAAAGTGTCATTGTATGTGTGTTTTTTACTAACAACAACCAGAGTCACTGAAATTTGTCTTCTCATCAGAGACCACACATGGATCCACCAGTGTTATTGCATGTGTGTTCTTTTCACAATCCACCTATGGATCCACCGGTGTCATTGCATGTGTGCTCTTTTTAGTAACAACAACCAGAGTCATTACATGTGTGTTCTCTTTAGAGACCACACATGGATCCACCAGTGTCATTGCATGTGTGTTATTTTTACTAACAACTACCAAAGTCATTGAAATCTGTGTTCTTTTCACATACCACACATGGATCCACCAATGTCATTGCATGTGTGTTCTTTTCACAATCCACCTATGGATCCACCAGTGTCATTGCATGTGTGCTCTTTGTACTAACAACAACCAGAGTGATTACATGTGTGTTCTCTTCAGAGACCACACATGGATCCACCAGTGTCACTGCATGTGTGTTCTTTTTACTAACAACAACTAGAGTCATTGCATGTGTGTTATTTTCACATACCACATATGGATCCACCAGTGTCATTACATGTGTGTTCTTTTTACTAACAAGAACTGGAGTCTTTTCATGTGTGTTCTTTTCACATACCACATATGGATCCACCGGTGTCATTGAAATGTGTGTTCTATTCAGAGACCACACATGGATCCACCAGTGTCATTGCATGTGTGCTCTTTTTACTAACAACAACCAGAGTCATTGCATGTGTGTTCTTTTTAGAGAACACATGGATCCAGCAGTGTCATTGCATGTGTGTTCTTTTCACAATCCACCTATGGATCCACCAGTGTCATTGCATGTGTGCTCTTTTTACTAACAACAACGAGAGTCATTGCATGTGTATTCTCTTTAGAGACCACACATGGATCCACCAGTGTCATTGCATGTGTGTTATTTTTACTAACAACAACCAAAGTCATTGAAATGTGTGTTCTTTTCACATACCACACATGGATCCACTAGTGTCATTGCATGTGTGTTCTTTTCACAATCCACCTACGGATCCACCAGTGTCATTGCATGTGTGCTCTTTGTACTAACAACAACCAGAGTCATTTCATGTGTGTTCATTTTACTAACAACAACTAGAGTCATTGAAATGTGTGTTCTTTTCACATACCACATATGGATCCACCATTGTTCTTGCATGTGTGTTCTTTTCACAATCCACCTATGGATCCACCAGTGTCATTGCATGTGTGCTCTTTTTACTAACAACAACCAGAGTCATTGCATGTGTGTTCTCTTCAGAGACCACACATGAATCCACCAGTGTCATTGCATGTGTGTTCTTTTTACTAACAACAACTAGAGTCATTAAAATGTGTGTTCTTTTCACATACCACATCTGGATCCACCAGTGTCATTGCATGTGTGCTCTTTTTACTATCAACAACTAGAGTCATTGCATGTGTGTTCTCTTCAGAGACCACTCATGGATCCAAAAGTGTCATTGCATGTGTTTTTTTTACTAACAACAACCAGAGTCACTGAAATTTGTCTTCATCGAGACCACACATGGATCCACCAGTGTTATTGCATGTGTGTTCTTTTCAATCCACCTATGGATCCACCGGTGTCATTGCATGTGTGCTCTTTTACTAACAAGAACCAGTCATTACATGTGTGTTCTCTTTAGAGACCACACATGGATCCTGATGTCATTGCATGTGTGTTATTTTTACTAACAACAACCACAGTCATTGAAATGTGTGTTCTTTTCACATACCACACATGGATCCACCAGTGTCATTGCATGTGTGTTCTTTTCACAATCCACCTATGGATCCACCAATGTCATTGCATGTGTGTTCTTTTCACTAACAACAACCAGAGTGATTACATGTGTGTTCTCTTCAGAGACCACACATGGATCCACCAGTGTCACTGCATGTGTGTTCTTTTTACTAACAACAACCAGAGTCATTGCATGTGTGTTATTTTCACATACCACATATGGATCCACCAGTGTCATTACATGTGTTTTTTTTTACTAAAAACAACTGGAGTCTTTTCATGTGTGTTCTTTTCACATACCACATATGGATCCACCGGTGTCATTGAAATGTGTGTTCTATTCAGAGACCACACATGGATCCACCAGTGTCATTGCATGTGTGCTCTTTTTACTAACAACAACGAGAGTCATTGCATGTGTATTCTCTTTAGAGACCACACATGGATCCACCAGTGTCATTGCATGTGTGTTATTTTTACTAACAACAACCAAAGTCATTGAAATGTGTGTTCTTTTCACAAACCACACATGGATCCACTAGTGTCATTGCATGTGTGTTCTTTTCACAATCCACCTATGGATCCACCAGTGTCATTGCATGTGTGCTGTTTTTACTAACAATAACCAGAGTGATTGCATGTGTGTTCTCTTCAGAGACCACACATGGATCCACTAGTGTCAGTGCATGTGTGTTCTTTTTACTAACAACAACCAGAGTCATTACATGTGTGTTATTTTCACATACCACATATGGATCCACCAGTGTCATTACATGTGTGTTCTTTTTACTAACAACAACTTGAGTCATTTCATGTGTGTTCTTTTCACATACCACATATGGATCCACTGGTGTCATTGAAATGTGTGTTCTCTTCGGAGACCACACATGGATCCACCAGTGCCATTGCATGTGTGCTCTTTTTGCTAACAACAACCAGAGTCATTGCATGTGTGTTCTTTTTAGATACCACACATGGATCCACCAATGTCATTGCATGTGTGTTCTTTTCACAATCCACCTATGGATCCACCAGTTTCATTGCATGTGTGATCTTTTTACTAACAACAACCATAGTCATTACATGTGTGTTCTCTTCAGAGACCACACATGGATCCACCAGTGTCATTGCATGTGTGTTCTTTTTACTAACAACAACTGGAGTCATTGCATGTGTGTTCTTTTCACAATCCACCTATGGATCCACCAGTGTCATTGCATGTGTGCTCTTTTTACTAACAACAACCAGAGTCATTGCATGTGTGTTCTCTTCAGAGACCATACATGGATCCACCAGTGTCATTGCATGTGTGTCCTTTTTACTAACAACAACCAGAGTCATTTCATGTGTGTTCTTTTCACATACCACATATGGATCCACCAGTGTCATTGCATGTGTGCTCTTTTTACTAACAACAACCAGAGTAATTGCATGTGTGTTCTTTTTAGAGACCACACATGGATCCAGCAGTGTCATTGCATGTGTGTTCTTTTCACAATCCACCTATGGATCCACCAGTGTCATTGCATGTGTGCTCTTTTTACTAACAACAACCAGAGTCATTGCATGTGTGTTCTCTTCAGAGACCACACATGGATCCACCAGTGTCATTGCATGTGTGCTCTTTTTACTAACAACAACCAGAGTCATTGCATGTGTGTTCTCTTCAGAGACCACACATGGATCCACCAGTGTCATTGCATGTGTGTTCTTTTTAGTAACAACAACCAGAGTCATTTCATGGGTGTTCCTTTCACATACCACATATGGATCCACCAGAGTCATTGAAATGTGTGTTCTCTTTAGAGACCGTACAAGGATCCACCAGTGTCATTGCATGTGTGTTATTTTTAGTAACAACAACCAGAGTCATTGCATGTGTGCTCTTTTTACTAAACAAAAAAAGGAGAATTTGAGCAAGAGGCCTAGTGTTATCTTTGTGCACCGGTAAATTGAGCAATCTTGTGCCTGTTTACTTTGAGCTTTGCTAGTGTCTCTCGAGCGTAGTGCAACACCCTTTATAGTTGCATTACCACGTTTTTCTCCACGTGTGTGTTTTCTTGGGTATTTGTACGATCAGCACTAGGACTTGTTTGCGGTGTAGTTAGGATACCATACCTACAGCTCCACCATAAATACCTTGTGTGCCTTGTGATCGTTCTCTATACCTTTGATATTCACTTCATCACATCAAGTGCATTAGTCTTTGATTTCGTTGGTAGAGCATCTCTATTCACTTTGGAATGGTAAGATCTCCTTTCTTATTAGTTGTGAGTGAGCTGTGAGAGTTCCACCATACAGATTTTTGATTTTGTGCACTAACCTACTGATCATGTCTTCTAGTGATGATGATGTTGTGATGCAGAAAAAGAAGGATGAGGAGCTCGTCAATTGGCGTGAATATGAGGCTTTGAAGTCCCACTTGACACGTGTGTTTACTCACACGACAGATGCCATTGACAAGAATCTCCAGGATCTGAATGTGAGATTGGATCACCATGTTGGAACGGTTGATACTATTCAAACACAAGTGGCTACGCTCAATGTCAATGTCACCGCTTTGCAGCAGTCCATTGAGGGTTTGACAGCCGCTTTTCATAGAAGGGAAGAGCCTCAACATGATGATGCCTTTGATGATTTTGATGAGGGTAGCATTGTGGATGCTGCTCCACATATTGGCAGGGGACGTGCTATTCCCCCTGCCCATGCACCTGCCCATGCACCTCATGGCCGTGGGTATGCTCCTCTTGGGCGTGCTCAACGTGTCCCAACCAAATTGCTGATGATGGTTTGGGCAAGCCAAAATTCTCAATTCCTAAGTTTGATGGTTCCATTGATCCTGAAGACTACCTCACATGGGAGTTGAAGATTGAGAAACTCTGGCACTTATTTGACTATCCAGAAGATAAGAAGGTCAAGCTTGCAGCATCTGAATTTGATGGTTATGCTTTGCGTTGGTGGGATGCTCTTGTGCAACATAGGAGGGAGGACAATGAACTTCCTGTGATGGATTGGCGCGAGATGAAGCAAATCATGAAAGCTCGTTTCGTCCCAACCAACTACTTGCGTTCAGTTTTTGATAAATTGACGCAATTAAAGCAAGGAACAATGACAGTTGATGAGTACTACATGGAAATGGAGATGCTTATGCGGCGTGCTAGAATTCGTGAGTCCATTGAGATGACCATGCAGCGATTCCTAAACAATTTGAAGTTACCAATCAAGAGCATTGTTCGTCATCACAAGTATGAGACCATGAATGAGTTGTTGCATCATGCTAGAGAGGCTGAATCCCAGTTGGCAGAAGAGGCGAAGTCACGTACTTTTCCATCCTCTAGCAGATTTTCGCCAGAACTATTCCTCCTACAAAGGCCACTGCTGTCTGCTGTTCGACACACCATCGGCCAAACCAGCAAGTACACCTTTGTTTGGTTCTAATGCTCAGAAACCTGCTGCTCCTGCTGCTAGCTCGGGTTCCAACATGTCTACTGCACGTACTCGTGATGTGGTGTGTCACACTTGTGGTGGTAGAGGTCACTACAAGAAGGATTGTCCAAACAGCAAGGTTATGTTTGTTAATGAACAAGGTGAAGTAGAAAGTGGAGATGAAGCTTCTGATGTTGATATTGATGATGGTGAGGATGGTGCTGATGCATATGCTGAGCGTGCACCAACTATCGTCGTGTCTTCACGTGTACTTAGTGTGCAACCGGTTGAGGAATCCCAGCGTTGCAACTTGTTCCAAACAAAAGCTCTAGTTGGACCAAATAAAGCTTGCATGGTCATTATTGATGGAAGTAGCTGCAGAAATCTTGCAAGTAAGGAATTATGTGCCAAACTAAATTTGACATACTTACCTCATCCCAAGCCATACTACATACAATGGTTGAGCAACAATGGTGAGATGAAGGTAAATCATATGGTACGAGTGAACTTTCAAATAGGGCCATACAAAGATTCTATTGATTTTGATGTGGTTCCTATGACTGTTTGTCACCTCCTATTGGGTCGGCCATGGCTCTATGATCGCCATGTGCAACACAATGGCCGAGCCAATACATATTACTTGGAATTCAAAGGAAGAAAGATTACTATGCAGCCAATGACACCACAAGAAATTGTGAATGATTCTCGCCAGAAGATAGAGGTGAATTTGAAGGAAGATACTACCACTCGGCGAGATTGTGTGACAGTTGTTCCTGATGTAATTGAGCCTAAATTGAGTGATATAACGAAAAGTGAGAGAGTGCCTGGTTTATTGATATTAGCCACTAAGGAAGATATGAGAGAATTTCGTGAGGATCCCATGACCATGCCACTTGTGCTCATGTATAAGGGCGAGGTATTGGTTTCTAACGACATGACCCCTATTTCTCTTGGTGTTTCATCTGTTTTGCAGGACTTTGGGGATGTGTTTCCAGAAGACGTACCCGCAGGTTTGCATCCCTTGCGTGGTATAGAACATCAAGTGGACTTGATTCCTGGCGCCACACTTCCCAACCGTGCACCCTATAGGACTAATCCTGAAGAAACTAAAGAAATTCAGAAGCAAGTACAAGCGTTGTTGGATAAAGGGTACATTCGTGTCTCTTAGCCCTTGTGTTGTTCCTGTTATTTTAGTTCCTAAGAAAGATGGTACATGGCGCATGTGTGTTGATTGTAGAGCGATTAATAACATCACTATTCGATATCGTCATCCTATTCCACGCTTAGAGGATATGCTAGATGAATTGAGTGGTGCTGCTGTTTTCTCTAAAATTGACTTGCGTAGTGGTTATCATCAAATTAGGATGAAACAAGGGGATGAATGGAAAACTGCTTTCAAAACTAAATTCGGTTTGTATGAGTGGTTAGTTATGCCGTTTGGTCTTACTAACGCACCTAGTACTTTCATGCGTTTGATGAATCATGTTTTGAGAGAGTTTATTGGTCGTTTCGTGGTTGTTTACTTTGATGATATACTCATATACAGCCACACCGAATCTGAACATTGCACTCATATTAGACAAGTTTTGCAAGTGTTACGTGATAATAAACTATATGCTAATCTTGAGAAGTGTACATTTGCAAAAGATAAGGTCATATTCCAATGATTTGTTGTTTCTAAGCATGGAGTAGAGGTAGATCAAAATTGAATCAATTCAGAATTGGCCTACTCCAATGAATGTAAGTCAAGTGCGTAGTTTCCACGGTCTCGCTGGTTTCTATAGGCGCTTTGTGAAAGATTTTAGCACCATTGCTGCACCTTTGAATGATTTGACAAAGAAAGGTGTTCCTTTTATATGGGGCGCAGCCCAAGACATTGCTTTCGATACTTAGAAACGTTTTCTTACTTCTGCACCATTGCTTGCATTACCTGGTTTTTCGAAGCAATTTGAAGTTGAATGTGATGCTAGTGGTATAGGCATAGGTGGCGTTTTGATGCAAGAGGGTCGGCCTATAGCTTATTTTTCTGAGAAATTGACTGGTGCTCGTTTGAATTATTCAATCTATGATAAAGAATTGTATGTACTTGTTAGAGTACTCGAGGTTTGGCAACATTATTTGTGTCTAAAGGAATTCATCATACATTCTGATCATGAAGCATTGAAATACTTGAAAGCTCAATCAAACTTGCATAGAAGATTAGCTAAATGGGTTGAGTTCATTGAGTCTTTTCCTTACATCATTAATTATAAGAAGGGAAAAGAAAATGTGGTTGCTGATGCTCTATCTAGGAAGAACAAGCTATTAACCAATCTTGATGTTAAAATTCCTAGATTAGAAGCAATTTGTGCACTTTATGCAACTGACCATGATTTTGCTGAACCATATCGTTTGTGTGCTCTTAGAAACGCATGGGATAAGTATCATATACATGATGGATATTTGTTTCGAGCTAACAAACTATGTATTCCAGAATCGTCGTTGCGTTTGTTTTTAGTGCAGGAATCACATGCTGGTGGTTTGATGGGTCACTTTGGGCGTGAGAAGACGTTTCTCATGCTTGCTGATCACTTTTATTGGCCCAAGATGAGGCGTGATGTGTACAGATTTATGAGCCGATGTATTACATGCCACAAGTCGAAATCTAAGCTGAAGCCTCACGGTTTGTATACACCTCTCTCTGCACCTACTATTCCATGGGAAGACATTAGTATGGATTTTGTGCTAGGTCTACCTAAAACTCAGAGAGGTCATGATTCTATATTTGTGGTAGTAGATAGGTTCCCTAAGATGGCTCATTTTATTGCCTGCCACAAAAGCGACGATGCGTCGCATGTTGCTAACTTGTTTTTCAGGGACATCGTGAGATTGCATGGAGTACCAAAGACGATTGTTTCTGACCGTGATATGAAGTTCATGAGCTACTTTTGGAAGACCTTATGGGGGAAGCTAGGAACGAAGTTGCTGTTCAGTACTACATGTCATCCCCAAACAGATGGTCAAACGGAGGTGGTGAATAGAACATTGTCACAGCTGCTAAGGACCATGATTAAAAAGAATCTATGGGAGTGGGAAGAGTGTTTGCCACATGTTGAGTTTGCTTACAACAGGGTTGTGCATTCAACTACTCAGCTTTGTCCTTTTGAGGTGGTGTATGGTTTCAAGCCATTGACGCCACTTGATATGTTGCCTCTGCCATTACATGAGAGAGTTGATATGGAGGCATCAAAACGTGCTGATTATGTGAAGAAAATACATGAGAAGACTCGAGAGGCTATTGAGAAGAAAGGCAAGAACATTGCTGCTGCAAGGAATCAAACACGAAAAGAAGTGCTGTTCGAGCCTGGAGATATGGCTTGGGTGCATCTACGCAAGGATAGGTTCCCACTACTTCGAAAATCAAAATTGAAGCCATGTGGAGCAAGCTATTGCTAACTCCACCAAACTCCTCAATAGGTATATCAACCGAGTAGGCGTTATCATTAATCTTGGCTAACACCTTGTAAGGACCAGCACCACGTGGCTTCAATTTTGATTTTCGAAGTAGTGGGAACCTCTACTCCATGCTTAGAAACAACAAATCCTAGGAATATGACCTTATCTTTTGCAAATGTACACTTCTCAAGATTAGCATACAGTTTATTATCACGTAACACTTGCAAAACTTGTCTAATATGAGTGCAATGTTCAGATTCAGTGTGGTTGTATATGAGTATATCATCAAAGTAAACAACCACGAAACGACCAATAAACTCTCTCAAAACATGATTCATCAAACGCATGAAAGTACTAGGTGCATTAGTAAGACCAAACGGCATAACTAACCACTCATACAAACCGAATTTAGTTTTGAAAGCAGTTTTCCATTCATCCCCTTCTTTCATCCTAATTTGATGATAACCACTACGCAAGTCAATTTTAGAGAAAACAGCAGCACCACTCAATTCATCGAGCATATCCTCTAAGCGTGGAATAGGATGACGATATCGAATAGTGATGTTATTAATCGCTCTACAATCAACGCACATGCGCCATGTATCATCTTTCTTAGGAACTAAAATAACAAGAACAACACAAGGGCTAAGAGAGACACGAATGTACCCTTTATCCAGCAACGCTTGTACTTGCTTCTGAATTTCCTTAGTTTCTTCGGGATTAGTCCTCTGAATTTCCTTAGTTTCTTCGGGATTAGTCCTGTAAGGTGCACGGTTGGGAAGTATGGCGCTAGGAATTAGGTCCACTTGATGTTCTATACCACGCAATGGGGGCAAACCTGCGGGTACATCTTCCGGAAACACATCCCCAAAATCCTGCAAAACAGAAGAGACACTAAGAGAAATAGGGGTCATGTCGTTAGAAACCAATACCTCGCCCTTATACATGAGCACAAGTGGCATGGTTGTAGGATCCTCACGAAACTCTCTCATATCCTCCTTGGTGGCTAGTATCAATAAACCAGGCACTCTCTCACTTTTCGTTATATCACTCAATTTAGGCTCAATTACATCAGGAACAAATATACAGTCTCGCGCCGAGTGGTAGTATCTTCCTTCAAGTTCACCTCTATCTTCTGGCGAGAATCATTCACAATTTCTTGTGGTGTCATTGGCTGCATAGTAATCTTCTTTCCTTTGAGTTCCAAGTGATATGTATTGGCTCGGCCCAATAGTAGGTGACAAATAGTCATAGGAAGCACATCAAAATCAATAGAATCTTTGTATGGTCCTATTTGAAAATTCACACGTACCATATGATTTACCTTCATCTCACCATTGTTGCTCAACCATTGTATGTAGTATGGCTTAGGATGAGGTAAATATGTCAAATTCAGTTTGGCACATAGTTCCTTACTTGCAAGATTTCTGCAGCTACCTCCATCAATAATTACCTTGCAAGCTTTGTTTGGTCCAACTAGAGCTTTTGTTTAGAACAAGTTGCAACACTGGGATTCCTCAACCGGTTGCACACTAAGTACACGTGAAGATACGACAATAGTGGGTGCACGCTCAGCATAGGCATCAGCACCATCCTCGTCATCATCAATATCATCCTCAGAAGCTTCATCTCCACTTTCTACTTCACCTTGTTCATTAACAAACATAACCTTGTTGTTTGGACAATCCTTCTTGTAGTGACCTCTACCTCCACAAGTATGGCACACTACATCACGAGTACGTGCAAGATGAACATGTTGGAACCCGAGCTAGCAGCAGGAACAACGGGTTTCGAGCATTAGAACCAAACGAAGGTGTACTTGCTGGTTTGGCCGATGGTGTAAATGGAGCAGCGGTGGTGGCGGATCAGGAGGTGTAGATCTGGCCGAAAATCTGCTGGAGGATGGAAAACGAGCGCGTGACTTTGCCTCTTCTGCCAACTGGGATTCAGCCTCTCTAGCATGATGCAACAACTCATTCATGGTCTCATACTTGTGATGACGAACAATGCTCTTGATTGGTAACTTCAGATTGTTTAGGAATCGCTGCATGGTCATCTCAATGGACTCACGAACTCGAGCACGCTGCATAAGCATCTCCATCTCCATGTAGTACTCATCAACTATCATGGTGCCTTGCTTCAGTTGCGTCAATTTATCAAAAACTGATCGCAAGTAGTTGGTTGGTACAAAACGAGCCTTCATGATTTGCTTCATCTCACGCCAATCCATCACAGCAAGTTCATTATCCTCCCTCCTATGTTGCACAAGAGCATCCCACCAACGCAAAGCATAACCATCAAATTCAGATGCTGCAAGCTTGACTTTCTTATCTTCTGGATAGTCAAATAAGTGCCAGAGTTTCTCAATCTTCAATTCCCAGGTGAGGTAGTCTTCAGGATCAATGGAATCATCAAACTTAGGAATCGATAATTTTGGCTTGCCCAAACCGTCATCAGTAGCTTGGTTGGGCATACGTGGACCACGCCCAAGATGGTCAAACCCACGACCATGAGCAGGTGCATGGACAGGGGAATAGCACGTCCCCTGCCAACATGTGGAGCAGCATCAACAGCGCTACCCTCATCGACATCATCAGAAGCATCATCATGTTGAGGATCTTCCCTTCTATGCAAGGCGGTTGTCAAACCCTCAATGGATTGCTGCAAAGTAGTGACATTGACATTGAGCGTAGCCACTTGCGTTTGGATAGTATCAACTGTCCCAACATGCTGATCCAATCTCATATTCATATCTTGGAGATTCTTGTCAATGGTATCTGTCGTGTTAGTAAACACACGTGTCAAGTGGGATTTCAAAGCCTCATATTCACGCCAATTGACGAGCTCCTCATCCTTCTTTTTTTGCAACACAACATCATCATCACTAGAAGACATGATTAGTAGGTTAGTGCAAAAATCAAAATCTGTATGGTGAAAACTCTCACAACTCACTCACAACTAATAAGAAAGGAGATCTTACCGTTCCAAAGTGAATAGAGATGCTCTACCAAACAAAATCAAAGACTGATGCACTTGATGTGATGAAGTGAATATCAAAGGTATAGAGAACGATCGCAGGACACACAGGTTATTTAAGGTGGAGCTATAGGTATGGTACCCTATCTACACCGCAAACAAGTCCTAGTGCTGATCGTACAAATACCCAAGAAACACACACAGTGGAGATAAACATGGCAAAGCAACTTATGAAAAGGAATATTGCAATGCACAAGAGAGACGCTAGTAATAGCTCAAATAGAACAGGCACAAGATTGCTCAAACTACTAGTGCTATACACAACAAGGCCTCCAATATTGCACACTTCTATATCTCTTTTTTTTGTCAGGCTTGTAGCTCTTTTATCTTTTTTTTATACTGATTCTCTTTTTTTTTCAACTATATTACTTATCTTTTGCAAATGTGCACTTCTCAAGATTAGCATACAATTTATTATCACACAACACTTGCAAAACTTGTAGGATATGATTACAATGTTCAATTTTGTTGTGGCTATAGATAAGTATATCATCAAAATAAACAACCACAAAACGACCAATAAATTCTCTCAAAACATGATTCATCAATCTCATGAAAGTACTAGGTGCATTAGTAAGACCAAACGGCATAACTAACCACTCATACAAACTAAATTTTGTTTTGAAAGAAGTTTTCCATGCATCCCCTTCTTTTATCCTAATTTGATGATAACCACTACGCAAATCAATCTAAGAGAAAATAGCAGCATCACTCAATTCATCTAGCATATCCTCTAAGCGTGGAATAGGATGATGATATCGAATAGTGATGTTATTTATATCTCTACAATCTACACACATGCACCATGTACCATCTTTCTTAGGCACTAAAATAACAGGAATAGCACAAGGGCTAAGAGAAACACGAATGTACCATTTATCCAGCAACACATGTACTTGTTTATGTATCTCCTTTGTTTCTTCGGGGTTGGTCCTGTAGGGTGCACAGTTTGGTAATGTGGCGCCAGGGATCAAGTCGATTTGATGCTCAATGCCACGCAATGGAGGCAATCCTGCTGGTACATCTTCTAGAAACACATCGCCAAAATCCTGCAAAACAGTAGATACACCAAGAGAAATAGGGGTCATGTCGTTAGAAACCAATACCTCGCCCTTATACATGAGCACAAATGGCATGGCTGTAGAATCCTCACCAAAATCTCTCATCTCTTCCTTGGTGGCTAATATCACTAGACCAGGCACTCTCTCACTTTTCGTTATATCACTCTTTTTGGGCTCTATTACATCATGTACAGCTGCAACACTCTCTCGCCTATCTATAGATGCTTCCTTCAAGTTCACTTCTATCTTCTGACGAGACTCATTCACAATCTTTTGTCGTGCGATTGGTTGCAAATTAATCTTCTTGCCCTTGAACTCCAAGTGATATGTATTGGCACGGCCATTGTGTTGCACATGGCGATCATAAAGGCAAGGTCGACCTAATAAGAGATGGCAAACAGTCATAGGAACCACATCAAAGTCAATAGAATCCTTGTATGGTCCTATTTCAAAATTCACACGTACCATATGGTTTACCTTCATCTCATCATTGTCACTCAACCATTGTATGTAGTAGGGCTTGGGATGAGGTAAATAATTCAAATTCACCTTGGCACATAACTCCTTACTTAAAAGATTTCTACAGCTACCTCCATCAATGATTACCTTGCAAGCTTTGTTAGGGCCAACGAGTGCTTTGGTTTGGAACAAGTTGCAGCGCTGAGAGTCAACAATAGGCTGCACACTAAGTGTATGTGAAGAGACCATTATCATAGGCGCATGCTCAAGGAAGGCATACATACCGTCCTTGTTGTCATATCCATCATCGCCATGAGTATCAACATCATCTCCACTCTCATACTCTCCTTGTTCATTGACAAACATCACCTTGCGGTTGGGACAATCTCTCTTGTAGTGTCCTCGACCTCCACAAGTATGGCACTCCACATCACGCATACGCGCGGTTGACATATTGGAACCCGAGCTAGCAACAGGAGCAGCGGGCTTCCAAGCATTGGAACCATAAGAAGACGTGGGAGCAAGCTTGGCCGATGGTGAAGGGTGGCTAGCAGCCGCTGCAGGTGGCGCCGTAGGTGGCGGCGGTGTAGACCTCGCCGAAAAACGACTGGTAGACGAAAACCTCGCACGTGACATAGCTTCTTCAGCCAACTATGATTCGGCCTCTCTAGCATGGTGCAATAGCTCATTCATAGTTTCATACTTGTGATGAAGAACAATGCTCTTGATTGGTAACTTCAAATTGTTGAGGAATCGCTGCATGGTCATCTCAAGGGATTCACGAACTCTAGCACGCTGCATAAGCATCTCCATCTCCATGTAGTACTCATCAACTGACATGGTTCCTTGCCTCAATTGTGTCAACTTTTTAAAAAATGATCTCAAGTAGTTGGTGGGTACAAAACGAGCCTTCATTATTTGCTTCATCTCGTGCCAATCCATTACAGGAAGTTCATTGTCCTTCCTTCTATTCTGCACAATAGCATCCCACCAGCGCAAAGCATATCCATCAAATTTTGACGCTGCAAGCTTGACCTTCTTGTGTTCTGGATAGTCAAACAATCGCCAGAGTTTCTCAATCTTCAACTCCCATGTAAGGTAATCTTCAGGATCAAGTGAACCATCAAACATGGGAATCGAGAATTTTGGCTTGCCCAAACCATCATTAGCAGCTTGGTTCTGAACACGTTGAGCATGCCCAATAGGATCAAACCCATGGCCATAAGCAGGTGTGCAGGGGGATTGGCACGTCCCCTGCCAAGATGTGGGGCAGCATCAGCCGCACTACCCTCATCATAGTGATCAAAAGCATCATCGTGTGGGTGTTCCTGCCATTATTGTATTGCTACTGTCAAGGCCTCAACGGAACGCTACAAAGTTGCGATATTGACATTGATTGCTGTCACTTGTGTTTGAATACTAGTGATTGTGCCAACATTCTGATCCAATGTCATTTGCACGTCCTGGATATTCTTGTCAATGGCATATGTCATGTGAGTAAACACACGCGTCAAGTGGGATTTCAAAGCCTCATATTCGCGCCAATTAACAAGTTCCTCATCCCTCTTTTTCTGCGACACAACATCATCATCACTAGAAGACATGATTAGTAGGTTATTGCAAAAATCAAAATCTGTTTGGTGGAAACTCTCACAACTCACTCACAACCGACAAGAAAGGAGATCTTACCATTCCAAAGTGAATATAGATGCTTTGCCTAAACGAAATCAAAGACTGATGCACTGATGTGATGAAGTGAATATCGAGGGTATAGAGAATGATCACAGGACACACAGGTTATTTAAGGTGGAGCTGTAGGTATGGTATCCTAACTACACCACAAACAAGTCCTAGTGGTGATCATACAAAAACCCAAGAAACATACACTGTGGAGATAAACGTCACAAAGTAACTTATGAAAAGGAATATTACAATGCACAAGAGAGACGCTAGTAAAAACTCAAAGAAACAGGCACAAGATTGCTCAATCTACAAGTGTTATAATCAACTAGGCCTCCAATAATGCACACTTTGATATCTCTTTTTGTCACGCTTGTAGCTATTTTCTCTCTTTTTTTATACTGATTCTCTTTTATTTTTATTTTTTTCAACTATAGGACTCAATGCAAATGAGTACAGCAACTTATAACAGAACTTGGTCGGATAGTCCGGTTGATATGTGTCGGATACTCCGGTGTGGCCGGATAGTCCGGTGTGTGTCGGTCGGATAGTCTGATGTCTGCCTGTCGAAAATTTCTGCACTTTAAACCTAATGAGCAGCCTGTCGGAGCAAAGCAACTAGTCTCGTGGGTACGTTCCTAGGCACGGATGTTGTAGATATGTTGTGTCTATGGTACGCAAACAAAGGTACGCTATGTGGACTCAGACAAACAATGAAAATTTACGGAAAACGGTGATGGTGGACACGGCGGAAAACAAGATCAAACCCTAAACCTAGACAAAAACGAAAACTAGACTCCTATGAGGAAAAATCTGCAGATCGGATCTACGAGAAGATACAATCAGCAACTAAAACTCAAAAACGATGCAATCTAGTCTATGGCACCTCTTTTTGTAAGGATTTTTCTGTATAGGACGAAAAACACGAACTAATCTATGGATGGATTTGTGGATGCTCACCGAGTAAACAAGGAAATCTGATACCAAGATGATATGGGGTGGCCTGATCTTCTCAGCAAGCACTTGTCGATGATGATAATGGTGGATAGATAAATAGCATGTAGCTATGAACTCTCCCGTTCAAACCCTGATGCCAATGCAACAGCTCTCGAACCCAGTGGGATATTCACAACACCACGCTCTTGCGCACGTAGCCGTCGACCACGAACGGTAGTTTGCAATCTACTAATTCCCAATGTAACAACAGATCCCACTCAATTGTAGTTGGTAAAATCGATCACAAGTAATTCCAGAGGTTCTATGAAAGAAACAACTCCAAAATATTTTAACGTGGTCTAAACCCTAACTAGGGGTCGTCCCAGGACTTATAAGGGCGGCTGGGGCGGCCAGAAACCGAAACTAAACGCGTACGACTCAAACTGATACAAACCGACTCGGACCAGATTTTGGTCGGCAGGCGGACACTCCGGTCGGTATCGGCCGGACAGTCCGGTTAGGCCGGACACTCCAGGTGGAGCATGCCGGACAGTCTGATCTGGTCGGAAACTTCAGAGTTTCCGGGTGATGTCCGGGTAGTGTCCGAACTGGCACGTAGAATGTCCGCGCGAGTTCGTCTCTTGGCCAGGGTGGACTCGCCCGGACACTCCGGTCATGGCAGATCCTTTTGCCGTCGTCTTTATGATCCTCTCTTGCGCCTTCTTCTCGCTCCTCCCTCGCGCATCCTTGAGCGATTATCATGCCGGGCTCCTCTTGTAGCCCTTTTTCCTCCTCGCGCCATGCTTGTTTCTCCAACGAACCTGATCATACATAAATGCCAGGCGGTATAAAGTTCTCATCAATTAAAGTACCAGATTCGTTTAGGAGCAAATTCACCTGTTGTTCAAGTAGCTTAGCACGAGCTCTTATAATGGGTCCAATTCTAATCTCATTGGACCGATCCCTCCTTGCAACAGCTGGAACATCTTCAGTATGTGTAATTGTAGGGATATCCTCATCGTAACCGGTCCATGGCCTATTACGTGTCGACTTCTAGAGATGCAAATCGATTGAGTCCTTCCCGACAACTCTTCTACTCTTATTCGGCTACCAACATGCAATGGTTTTTTAGGCAATCCGGAGCGTGGATCGACCGCACAGTAGGGACGTGAAAGTCTTTGTCGGCTTGAACCTGAAGCAAAGCAATTCCATTAAGTGATCCTGAAGACCAATCTCTCCTTGTGAAGTGTGTCCCTTTGCTTGCTCCTTCACGTGAAGGCGATTAAATCAAAAGTTGCATGATTTGTTTGGGATAATGCCGCCAGTTCAAATCCCAAGGAAATGAATCTGATCCGTAATATGGAAGCACGCAGAAGTACATCGATTCTCCATGAGATGTGTTTGATAGAAAAAGAGGGTACCAATTGAGCTGATATACTACACGCGGAAAGAAAAGAAAAATCCAATCCCTAATTATGGCTACTACGCCAAGTACGTGACGTGTGAGACGCGGTTCTAGAGGAGTAAATTACTCGGAGTACATGATGTTTATGTGCATAAACTTCTCGGCTAGATTGATGGAATCAATAAAGTATTTGGTCACGTCGAGTCGGCGATCGCTCGAGCGGCTCGACTTCAGCACCGTATCAAAGTATACTTCACTTCGCCAGATCAGCTACTTCATCACTATTGCGCCAACTGGTCTGTCATATAACTTCTTCGACCTCTACTACATGTTCGTTGTGTCAACTACGTCCACCGCCATGACTCCGGCCTCCATGGCGACCCATCGCTCTGTCAACTTCATGCGTCGCATTGACTCTACGCCCGTGGGCTGCGCCGACTCCGCCCCATGACCCATTGTGGTCTTCGGCTCCGGTGACGCGAGGGCTCCTTCGATTCCGGCGACCGTTGTGGTCTTCGGCTCCGGCGACCCGGGGTTTCCCTCGGCTCTGGTGACCCGTTGTGGTCTTCAACTCTGGCGACTCGGGGGCTCCTTTGGCTCCAGCGGCCTGCTGTGAACTTTGACTCTAGCATCCTACTACCACCATCGGCTACGATGTTCCGCTAAACATCTTCGACTGCAGTGATTCGCTAAAATCTTCTACTACGGCGATACGCTGAAATCTTCGGCTGCGACGATGTGTTAAAAATCTTCGACTGTGGCGATCCGCTAAAATCTTTGGCTGCGGAGATTCGCTAAAATCTTCTACTGCGATGATCCGCTAAAATCTTCGGTTGCAGCGATCCTCTAAAAATCTTCGGCTACCCGGCATCCCGCGTCGTCATCTGCTCCATGCATCTTATTGCCGCATCAACTTCATCTATGAAAACTACTACTAAAGCTAAGTTTTCCTCTACTTAGAGCTGATTATTCTTTTTTAACTCACACTCGATACACTCGAGGGCTAGGCCCTCTTCGAGTAAACTAATGTGCTATCGACTCCGCGCGCTCGTGCACCTCATACGCGACTTTACGAGTAGTTGACTCTGCCTGAGCGTCTAATCCTTGAACTCTGACCCAGTTGCAGCCCAACTGATAGGTCAGCAAGGTACTGAGACTAAGGGTGTCAGACTAACAAAAAGGTCTCGCGTACAATGCAAAAGTATCGGGTCCGATGGCACCAGAAATATTATAATAAGCCGAAAGGCTTATATTCTTTACAAGATACAGGTACTTCACAATTCTTTATGTTTTTTGCAAGGATGTCGACTACATCGAGTTATTCTATCGGGTCCTCCAACGAAGTCGACTAACACCACCCGCATAAACTTATGCCAAGACCCGAGTGGAGTACCTTCTCGGATGAAGAAGATGCTCTTAGCCTATGTTTCGGTGCAAGAATCCGAACATGTCCTCAGGGGCTACTTCCATCGGGAGCGCGGGCCGCGCACCCAATAATATTGATGGTCGAAGAAATGCAAGGCCTGAGTCGAGTACCTCCTCGGATGATAGAACTCTGAGCCTATGCTCTGGTGCACGCACCTGATAGAAAATATATCCTCCAACGGAGTCGATAAAAACAACTTACATCGCTACAAACAAGACCCGAGTAGAGAACTTCATCGGATGAAGATCATCTTTGCACACCCAATAGAAAAAGGAAAATCCTCCTACAGAGTCTATAAAATATAAAAAATTCTCAAACCACGTCCGCCGCGATAGCATGTCTGAATGACGTGTCTCTCGACATGAAGGTGGAATCCCAAGATCCGTCATGTGAGGCCTATTAATCGCACACGAATGCGCCCTAATAAATTTTTCGTATCCACGATACGATGAAAAATCCCAACGGACGCGTTGGGTACCCATAAAGCATGAGCTTGAAATTTAGTACTCGATAAGGCCTCCACGACCCGAACTGAATTACACTACTATATACCGAATTCGAGTCCGTGGACTCGAGTTTGTAGTAGGTTCATGATGTCTTTGCCTAAGAGCAATTAACTGGTTCTCGATCCGTCGGAAGCACCAGACTTGTTATACCAAAATCTCCATGACGAACTTATTGAACTGATAGTTCACCTATTCGATAGAAAAAATTTCTCCTATAGAGTCAACATAAAAGAAAAGTTACAATACCTGAGTCAAGAAATTCCTCGAAAGCACGCGTTCGAACATAGCCTCAGGGGTTACTCCCATTGAGAGTGCTGGTTGCGCACCTGATAGAAAAATAGAAATCCTTTAGCTTGAGTCGTCGGAAGAATATATACAATATTGAAGAATAACTTTGAGTCTACCCAAGTGTAGCCTCAACGATTACTCCCATCAGGAGCAGCCGGTGAAAATGCTAAACATCACTTCAAGAACAAGACAACTTCATCCATTGCATCAGCTAAACAAGACAGCCGAGAAATTCACGCATCTGAAGAAATCTTCGAGTTCACCTTCCGGGCATATTCAAAAGGACTTTGAGCCTATGCTCAGACGCAAGCATCCAAACATAGCCTCGGGGTCTACTGACACTATTGGTATATATGGTGTGTCCCAACGGAAGGCTCACTCGAAGATACATCAAGATCCATGAAGCCCAAGATGGTTTAACTGATACGAAACCTACAAGGACACAGACTTATGGCCGAACAAGATAGGGAAAGTCCAAGACTAGAGTAGATACAAACTCTAACTTGTAACCAACTCGTATTGGTACCCGATACCTAGTATCCCCATATATAAAGGATAGGAGGGGCCAACGAGGAGAACCCAAATACATCGGATACCCCACAATAGATCTAGACAATAGACATCAGATACGCATTGTAACATCCTAGAGTTTTATGTCAGAAAATAAGAGATCACAGGTGTGTGCATTGCATTCATGCATAAGAAAATCTGGAGAATTTTTGCACAAATCTAAAAGGGGTATAGAGGGATCGAGATCTCTCTAGTTCTGATGGATACATCAGGGCCAGTGCGATGGATTTCGACATGATCTCTACTGAATGTTCGTGTTTGAGGGAAGACAGTTTCAATTGAATATTCAAATGCTCTATTTGAATTCAAAAGTAATTGAAATGGAATTACACCCACAATAAAGAAATAAATTCTTATTTATGAATATATACAAATAATTACAATGTATTTACAGTTCAAGAATGAAAAGGCAAATTACATTTAAGTAAATAAAACAACAATTAGATGATAGAAATCTTTATTGATATATGAATATAATATTAGATTTTTTGTACAATTACACAATAAAGAAAAGGAAATTACAATAAGAAGAAAAATAAATGCCTAAAACTAATTTCATATCTACTTTGTATCTTATTTCCTCACTTCTTATTCTTCATCTCTGCAAAACAAAAGTAAAACAAAACTAAAATAAAGGGAAAAGGGGTTAGTATGTTAGATTACTCTCAGATTTAGCATACTAGTGATATGCTTAAGCTCATCATTGAGTATTTAAAAAATACCCAAGTGTAGGGTCTGTTCTTTTATTATTGAATGGGCCTCAGAGCACCATCACATGCCTTATGGGGCAAATTTCACCAAAGGCAAGTAAAAGGAAAATGGTAACTTCAGGAAAAATAACAAGTTTTACTTGATTTGATCCACATGCTAGAAGCAAGCATACAAGTTGCTCACACATGCATGCAGTAGTATGTGTTGTCGACACAACAATAACAGCAGGGAGTAGATAAGAGAGAAAGCAACCATAGCACAGCTGCTAGCTTACCATTTCGTTCTCCACTACACTTTTCCTTCACAACACTAGCAACATTTCTTCCCCAAGAACACATACAAAACCTTATCTGTTCTTCCAATTCTTCACAGAAAGCAACAGTTACATCACATAAACCACTCTATTTTCAACCCTGCATCCCTAGAAATCTGGTTGCTTAGATAAGCCATCCATAGATAGGTCAGGGTCAAGCAATATCAGGAGGAGGAGGAGAAGATCAAGCCTGGGAGGGAAGGCCAGTAAATCAAGTAAGGAGTGGGGAAGTATTTCTAAAGGAGGATCTGGATCCAATCAAGAACAACCACCAGATTACAAGCACAACAATAGCAGCAGCTACCTCTCAAAAGTAGGTTGCAACACTAAGATTCAAATATCTTATCTCTTCTTACCATATCTTCTATTCCAGAAAAGGGTTTGGGTGAGAGGGAGCTCTCAGATTAGTGTAGAGGTGCTGCACAAACTCATCCTAGAACAAGAAATACAAAGGCATAATATCTGTCCTTATCCAAAGTATGCCTCAGCCTTTGCATCATAGGACAAGCTAACAAATCAAGAAAAATACATGTTCTTATCAGTCTATGAAGAGAGGTAGAAAGAAAGATAGGCAGAGAAGGGGGCTTGATCAACCAGTGGAGCTGGTGATCCCTGATATAATCAGGAGCTCATACCCTAACCACATAAAGAGAGAGAAGTAATAGGAAGTAAGAAAGTAGCAGAGATGCACATCATATACACACATGTACACTTCTTAATACATCACAGCTGTAGCAATTGGCTGAAATAAAACAAGGGTATCAATTAAGAGATTGTTGGGATATAGTACTAAGAATAAAACTCAAGGGATCATCCAAAACATCTATATAACTTCTAGTGATAAAATAATTTCCAAGTTGTAAGTATATAATTAAAGCAACATTATACTATGCATGCTCTTAAAGTAAGAACATCAAAAGATAAATCCATTTTAGTTATATAGAATAAATACACACTCAAGTATAGGTACCATAGTACTTCACCAACATTTAAACCACATGTATGTGTACACATATTAATGAAGTACTCTAGGATTCTATGCATTTAATGAAGCAATAATTCATACAACTACAGCTAGAATCTATCTAGAGATACTTAACATGTATAATAAGAAAATCATCTAGCAAGGATAAATATTCATCTAAGAATATAGTAGCAACATCATATACTCTAGGAAGCACATTTAGAACTACAAGGGGCAAACCTACTTATCTAACTAGTAGTTAATAGATTTCTTGGAAGTAAACAGGGTATAAACAGTGGTTACTACTTGTGTTGACAGACAAGATCAAGAAGTTGGTTTAGGAACCAAACTAATATAGTGAATCACATGTATACACATCATGGAAATTTTACTCAGTAGACCATAATAGAACATCTACTAGAAGATGAATGTTTCATCTACACAGTTAGTAAACCAACCCAGACATGTTATTGTCAATACATCACCTCTGAAATAGCTACCACAAACTAGAGGTATATAGCAACCATAATAGGATCTAACAAGTAATAGTATAATAACCAAAACTGATGTTCCAGATATCATTAGGAACCATCACAAAGCATCAGGATTAGGTTAACATTTTATAATCATCAAGTCTGGAAGCTAATTAGGATCATTAGTACCAAGGCATAGATTTCCAACATCAACAGACTATCAATAGATCATCACTACATTAAACCAACTTTACACAAGAATTGGGCTATGGAACATCGTAAAAGGCATACCTCTAAATTTCATACAGAACAAAAAGCAAGGGTATTTGCTCAGCCTTGAGCATCAGCAAATGTTGTCTGCAACCTAGGGTTCCTAGTAGGGTAGGGAGAAGTAGTACAATTAAGGGGGGGAGGTGGTACTTACCTGTGGCAAGTCCAAGCTCGCTGGAGTGCAGGCAGAGGCGGTGAAGAGAAGCACAGTGTGGCAGCACAGGGAGCACCAGCGGCGCTACAACCTGCGCCAAGCCAGCCACAACAACCACCACCGTATCGATGGCATTAGCACAACCCCGCCAACACAACACAACCACCAGAGCACCACCAGCACATTGGAGAAACATCGGCGTCTAAAACCCTAGCTTCGTTGTAGCGTAGGGGCGACCGCGTATGGGTTCAAATCCTAGATCGAATTGGATAGGAAGAAGCGGCAGAAGGTGGTGCTTCTTTTCTTATCGATGGCAGCGGCCGAGGAGGCCAGAGCACGCCAGAATCGTTCGGCGATGGCGGAAGTGTCGTAGCGTCGCAACGGAAGCGAGAGAAGGGGGAGAGAGAGTGAGAGAGAGAGTCGAGTGGGTCTGGGTCACTAACCCAGCCTAGGGACCCACACGGTGGTCTAGGCCACCAGGTGGGCCGAATTGGGCTTAAGTCGGGATAACACCTGGGTCATGCCCAATTGTAAAAGAAGGATTGTGACATAAATGATAACCCAAATGAAAATTACTAAAATAACCCTGAGATTATTTTAGCTCTAGAAAAATCCTAAAAATATATATAATATATCAAAATGATCAAAAAAATAATCTCTACCTAGGAAAAATATAATAGTACTTGTTTTAGCTAAAATACAACTAAAGATTATAACCACTAAAATCCTAAATGAAATTTAACAATATAAGGAAAGTCCTAAAAATCAATTAAAAAATTGTGTATAAAAATAAATCTATTATTCTACAAAAAACACTAATTTTCAAATTCCAAGTCATTTTACGATTTATAAACAAATAAGTTCTATAATTGAATTTAAGTCCTTTTCTTTTATTAAAATAAAAGAGATATATTTTCTCTTATCATTCATAAATCCATATTAACTTTAGTTGACTACTTAGGATTTATTGAAACTTAGAATGTAATTCTTTAAGGCTAAAACATGTAGGACTTATATAAAGCTATTTCTTTGAAACAATATAATTAACTCTTAAGTTTGTATAAATAGTTCAAACCCTAACAAGTTAATGAAATCATTTAATCATGCTCCCATCAATAAGTTACATATTATTAGGATTATAAAAAAATCAAATCATAAACCTGTCATTCACTTAAATTGAAAGTGAATGAGCCCACATTCATAAGCATACTTATAAAAATCCTAAAACTTGGTAATGTTCTAAACACATTACGCCTTAAGATTCATTTATGTTTTTATAGTTAACTTTGGTTAATTATACAATCAATTAAAAGTAAAATAACTCCACATCATTTGTACCATATCAAAAACAATAGTTTTAATCCTAACAACCTTCAAGATTGATCAACCTAACATAAACAGTATTTCCTTTGAAAGTTATTCTTTTTAACACTTCAAACAAAATCTTTAGCAAATATCTTAAAACTCACTAATTTTAAATATGATCATTCTTACAAGTAATCATCTTAGTTTATATCTTATTGTGAAGTACACTTGAATGTAACACCAAATATTGCATAAATCACCAAACCCAATCCATAGTTCAACATGGGAATTTACTTTGGGATTTATAAAAAATACATATCATCATCTATGCATAATAGAATATTGCTTCTTTCAATATTAGTCCTTACCGAACCAACGATGTTGTTTGCAGACATTGGTTCTTATGTAGTCTCGAAGACCGTGATTGCATAATCTTGTAATCACAAAGGCAAGTTCACACTTGCTCATGTCCTTTGATTATTTTCTATCAAGAATTTTTAAATTGTTGCTGTTAATACCTGTATTTCAAAAAGGACGATAAAAAACACTATTTTCATGAGTAACATGAACTAATGGTTACTGATCCAGGGTGATCAGCTAATCTAATATGACTGGCAATGGAAGCACTGTATATTAGCGTTAACCATGAGATCTATTCGCCAGTGATTCAGAAATATATCATCTAGGATTTAACAACAAATGTCGCTAATGATTCTTGCGTCATATATTCGCGTTAACCATGAGATCTATATGGGCTCTAGGAAAGTCAACTGGATTTTCTTCCTTTCGTATGTCAACAGATGAACATATCGTGGCGCTGGTGTACTTTTCGAGGCCTAGTACATGGGTGGGATCCCCTCAGTTCCCTGCAAACTTGGTATCTAGACTATATGTGTGAGACAGTCATAGGTAGGTTCCCAACTTGTTGGGGTAACCAGGGACATTGTTCTACCCACTAGAGTCCCCAAGGAGTCAACCATAGTTATATCTGCAGACATGCGGTTTAATAGAGGTCGTTCTGCTTCGGGGGTCGTGTTGGCATGTGGAGTCATGGAGAAGGGCAGTAATTGGCTTGGATCTTTATACCGGCCTCATACCAAGGAAGTATGAACGGGTTGGACGCTCGGATGTGCAACATGGTTAAGGATATCTTATGGATAAAGCAACGTACCTCTGTAGAGTGTATAAAACTGTGACATGTTACTCCCTGTTCTGGGAAGGAGCTGCGAACGCGGCAAGAAAGGAACTCCATGAAGTTCTGGTCAACCTGTGAACGCTGACGGACATAGCTTTTCAGATTAAAAGCAACCTTTGAAAAAATATTTATAAATACTTCCATAGCCTACGACCTATGGTTTGTGGCTATAGATAGTGCACCAAACACTCGTTTTTAGTGAGCTTCCTAAGTACGCTTATACTCAACCGTACCTTCTTAACCCTTGCTAGGTTCTAAAGCCAATGAAGACATTGTCAACACCAACTATGCTCAAGGGAATCAACATCGAAAGCTCAAGTTCTTAAATGAAGTCAATGAAGTCAAGATATACCTCAACTAAAGTGAAGACAAAGTTCCTGATTAGATAGGAGTATAATCTCTAGCCACAGAACCTACTTCCGTAGAGCATTGCAATAGCGGCAATTGCAAGCCAGATAGTTTAGACACAAGTCTTATTAGTAGGATAGTTATGAGTTGTTATTTTTGGTTCTTCTTTGTAAGAAGTTGCTTTCTTCCTTTGTAACCTAGAGTATTCTCGAATCTTTTGTGAAGAGTCCAGTTGTAATCTAAAGTCATGTCTTAGACCCGCGATGTTTCTGTTGTACCACTCTCAGGGATGTAATACTAGTGGAACGGTGTTTCATTGGTGTTATCTCAACGACTATAGTGTACTATATCATGTAGTGGTATGCTGGGTCACCACACGTATGCCTCTCTCTCAGCGATATCGCATCTAGTTGACTCAACGAGTTTGTACTCTCCAATGATAATATGAGCAGACAAGCAGGAAGTAGGGTTTCCTCTACGAGGGCCTGAACCTGGGTAAATCGCCTCCCTTATTTGTCTATTAAACCGACAAAATCACTAGCGCTCTTGTTTCCCTAAAACCCAAGTCCATAACAATGGGCATTGTCGAGATCACCCCTTGTCGGTACCTCTTTTGCACCGTATGCAATTTTCCTCCACTTTGTTCAGATTGTCCAGATCATGTCTTGAATCCTGTGTCTTGCAATTTGTTTAGACATTCTTTTTCCAATTTATCTGTTAGATTGCACGACTACTTTTATTCTATATTGTTAGTCATGTTTTATCTACTATTTTTATGAATTAAATCATATGATAAATTTCTCTTATTTCCAACGTTGTCAAGACGCGTAGATGTTTGTGAGACAAATTGCACCCCGCGCCTTGATTTCACACGCTTTGACCATCTTATTTGTATACCAACATCCCCTCCTATATCCTCTTTGTATGTCAGAGTGTAGTGTGACCGCGATCATCAAATGACATGTCTAACAGAAGCATCAAGCTTAGCATGGCCAGCAAGAGCATGAAGCTTAGCCTGGCTAGCAAGAGTACAACTTGGCATGATCCACGGTGCATTTTGCAAGATTATTTTAGTTAGAGCAGCTTTAAGTAGTGTCTCAAATAATTTTTGTAACATGTTTACGGAAGTGATCACTCTCTCTTTGCCATGCCTTCCTTTGTACTTGCTCCCTCTCTCTTTGTGATGCATCGTTCTGTGTTGTTGATATGTTATACACAAATGGGCATTATCTTTGCATATGGTTCCTTTGTATTTTTCTAAGAGCATCTCCAATCACATGCCTTAAATTGTGTCCGACAAACCCCCGATCGGATACATTTGGGGGAGCGTCAGATGGTTGGACACGTATGGGACAATTCACTCACCAGCCGGAGATCCCAAATTACCTCAAAACAAAAATTCTATAGATAGACGCCCACGCCTGCATCCTCGCACGAGCTCCTACACAGAGACACAGACAAGGACCAGGAGCACGGAGATGAGAAGAGCACCAGGAACCTAGACGAGGATGAGCATCCTAGCCCTGTCTCTTTCTATGCCCCTCTCCCTCATCATCCGCCACCCTTGGCTCTGTCCATGGCGGCACACGCGGTGGTAGAATCAGAGAGGAGTTACGCGAGGCCAGCGAACTGTTGTGTCAACCTTCTTGGCCTCAACATCAACCCATCAGGCGGTGAGCCTCCTAGGAACACATTGGGAGGCTTGTCCGTGAGAGCCATGTGCTCATCTTCGTGTGGTGCTGCTTCTGATGTGCCACGTCATGTGGCACCTTATGACCATCGTGGGCATGCATGTCATCGTTATTGAGCTCGACGAAGCCGTCGAGGAGGCCACAACGGTGGTAGACGCAGTCACGGATGGAAAAGCACGACCAGAGTCGCGGAAGCATCAGGGAGGAGTTGCCTGATGTCGCGGCGAAGGAGGAGGGCGAAGAGGGTCACACGGCGACGTGGTCGAGGGGGCCGTGCGGCGGTGACTCGGCTGGCACTGGCAGTGGGAAGGGGAAGGAAGGAGAGAGAGGAGAAGGGGAGGGAAGGAGAAGCGTGGTGGGCCATAACCCATAGGTCTAAGGATTGAAACCTGGATCTAATACCAGTTGTAACATTTCAGACCTCACGTTTCTAAATCACAAGCTGATATAACCCGAATATGAAGAGGACGTACTACCGCGGAGGCCGTGAGGCCGTCCACAAGAAGACCGCAATGGTAGGGCACGGTATCGGCCAACCATCCACCCTAAAACTCATGGTTATAACTTCGAGTGCGAGAAACGTGACCGGCTGGTCTACGAGTCTAACATACCCAAATGAGTATGTATGCCAGCGACATATAATAGTACATCAGAGCAATTCCATCTATAAAGAAATAAAAATATATTGCACGTTGCGAAAAGAACCAAATAATATAGATAGTAGTAACAATATTTTAGGATTATATCCTCATAATCACTCAACAAATATCAAGCGTAAGTGGAAAACATAGATCCGAGTACGGATTAAGAGTCAAATCAACATAATATGCCATGAAAATAAGCTCATTCTCACCCATAGATCTCAGAGATCTCCATCACCGAAATCATCAAGAGGTTCGTTGCCTCCATCATCAGCCTCATCGATGTAGTAGCCTCGATAGGGGTATACCTAACAATCTGATCAATATTATGGTGTGAGAATTTAGGGGCGCTTAGCAAGTCTTTGTGCAGCTAAAGGGATAACCTTGGGGTGACGCAATTACAGCGAAAGATAAACATCTAAACAGTTCTACAGAGACAGGCTACAACATCCGCCTAACCAGATATAACGGATGCACGTTAATTAGAAACCAACAGTTATATAAGCAACATAAAGTAAATATATCCCATCCTCCTTCTTGCTTACCAAACGAGAAGACGGAAAAATATCCCATCCGTTGGCAATTTTATTATCCATTCCATGAGCATGGCACTAATTACGTGTCAATCTCATGAGTTGGTCCACGGGGTGATTTTGTGGACCAGGTCCCTGATACATTGCAAATGTACTATAATTTTTGATGTTTCATGCTTGGTTTTATCTACTTTCTTGTGTTTTGTCCACACTTTGGAGTACTTTTCATACGATTTCTTGGACTAACCTACTAACAGACCCACAGTGCCAGCTGCCTGTTTTCTGTTGTTTTTGGTTCCAGGAAGTCAGAAAATGAATATTCTTAGAATTGGACGAGACAAAAGCCAAAGTTGTTATTTTACCGGAAGACATCTGGAGCCAAAATACGAGACGGAGAAGGGCTGGGGCCCGGCCACACCACCTGGCCGCAAGACGACCCAGCACTCGGCCTCTCCTTCCGCCTATATTACCTTCGGGACCAAAACCCTAGGTACCCGATCAAAAATCCACGAAAGAGCCTGTAGCCGCCGTCATCTCCATCCCTAGATCGTGTGGTGCCCCGCTAAAACCACTACTAGAAAATCGCTGTGTTTTTGTGCATTGCATCATCATGACTGCATGCTCATGTCATCATGCCACATTGCATTTGAGCATCGTCATCATCATGCATGGTTTGTTTGAAAACTATTTTCGAAAAGTCTGGTTTTGTTTTCTAAACGCCCCGTCTTTATTTCAAATTAAAACTCCGGCCTCTTCCGGATATTTTATTTGCCTAAAAACTATTTACAAAAGCCTCTCTAAAAAATACAAATAAAATTAAATAAAGGCATAAAAAAATATCTTGTGGGGGAGTCGGCCAGCCGCCAGGCCCAAAGCCCAGCAGCCAGCCAACTACCACCCCACCGCAAACCCTAGCCTCTACCCTAACCACCTAGTCCTACCTAGCATCCGCCGCCACTTCCCTGACCCGACCGCATCGCTCGCCAGCCCCGCGTTGACTCAACCCCTACCTAATCCCCACCCCGCCGCATGCAGCTGGCCCCACCACGCCCCACACCCTGGCCACATAGCACTCCCCACCTGCCGTTATGGCCCCACCACTAGACCGACACGCCCTGCTCCCTCGCGTTCCCCTCACACGACCCCGACCTGGCCCCACCTCCTCGACCCACGCTCCTCCCTGCTTCCCACCTTCCTCTCTCCTATCGCCACCAACCGCCGCCGCCGTGGTCCCTCCTTGCCCCGGTGTCCCTTGCCCTCTGCCGGCTGTTAGACGGGATCCAAGATGCGTCTCTGTGCCGAACCACGAGACGCCGCCGTGCTCCGTCCCCGCCTCGTCCTCCGTTCCCCTCCGCTCGCGATTCTGCCGCCCTGGGACGCCCTCATATCCGGCCGCGCCCTCGCCTCGCCTCCTCTGGCCGTGCCGCGCACGGCCACCACCGACCCCGTCTCCCCTTCCTCGTCCCTCGTCCAGCCCCCTCCGGCCGCTGTCTCCTCTGCTCTTTCGCGCGAGCGTCGCCACCCACGAAGCCCGCCGTCGTTCCTCCTCAGCCACGCTCCAAACCCGTTTCGCCCCCCGCGCCAGCCCTCTGCAAGCCATCTCTGCGTGACCACCAGCCGCCTCGCTTCGCCTCGGCCGCCCGGGCGGGAGCCGACCCCATACCGAGCCGTGCGCGCCTCCATGCTGGGAGCCCTCCTTCCACTCGCCTCCCTCGAACCAGAGGCCGCCCCGTGCCTGCCGCGTCTCCCACCGTTGGCGGCTGCGACCCGATATCAGTCTCACTTGCCGGAGCTCCTCTTTGGGCTGCTGTCTCCACGCCACCGCGGGTGACCTCCACCTCGTCGGTCGAGCCGCCTCGAGCCCCTCTGTCTGTCTTCGGCGAGTTCATCAGCGCCCCTCGTCTCCATGTGTTGCGAGACAGTCCCAGGTGGTCACGTCTCTGAAGCCCAGCACCGCGCGTCTCTGCTGTTGGGCAGTATTATCTCAGCTTCCAGCCCATGGTGTCCCAACTCGTGGTGTGAAGTCGTGGAGCGTGCTGCGCTATGTGTTGAAGTGGTTACTACTTACCACTGCGGCTTTGATCGGCTACTGCGGGACAAAGAGATGAAACGAAGACATAGACTACCTCTTGAAAGACAAAGCTGGACAAGAGCCTCAATGTTGCATGAACAACTACCTCCACGACCAACATACAACAAGATCTCCGACAAGGAACCGCCAGATCTCCTACACGGTGGCTACTTCCTGGAGTCCGAAGACCGATCCCGCCGAGACCAAACAACATCGACCCCTGCAAACACCAAGATCTTCCACTCGTCAAGACCGTCTCGGCACCGCATTCGAAGATGCATGGAAAACCAAGGCCCTGACCCGAAGGCGCCAAGACCCTGATCCCGGAGTCCGAAGCCGAACCCAAACCCCTCCTAGCGCCAATACCTTCGACCCTAATGTGATTCCCTATCCGAGACCCCTATTTTTATAATATATAATATCTCCTTGTTGCATTAATTGTTCATGTCGCATACATATTTTATGGTTTGGGGGCATTACGCCGATTCACCTTATAATTAAATACGGAGTGTTTATGCGGCTATTCTAGTCTTATTCCGGACTTCATTTAAATTTGTGTAGCGAACCGATGCCATGTTTCGCCTTGTTAATACAACATTTAAATTGCGGGGGTTCTAAATAACTTGAACCATGTAATTAAATGTCGGGACCCCGGTTCCGCTTAATACTGCCTAATTGCACCGCATCTGCATCATATCATAATCATGCCGGATCTTCTGTCGTAGTATTAAATATTGTATCCGGTGTTTCTTCTAGTGTTTGCTTCTTCACGGATTAGGCCGATGAATTGATGCGAGTATCGACAAGTTCTCCGGATATGATCCTTCGGTAGTGTTTCCCAGGCCAGCATCTCTCCCCCTTCTACCTATTTTGCATTTATAGTCTTTATTTCCTCCTATTGATCTATTGCTATCCGTGTCGTGATGCTTTAGTTTCCATACACCAGTTATATCCCGTGTAGCATCTATATTGCCTTGGACACCTCCTATTACCTGTGTTTCATAGATAGTTGGCCTTGCGAGTCGTAGTTGCTTGCTCAGGTGCGATCTCGTGTTGTCAAGTACCATAGTTGTTGGAATGCTGCCAGATGTTTATGGTGGAGAGGATCATGACTTTAAATACAACTATTAAATTGCTGGGATAACTAATGAAAGCGGCACCGGTGGGCAATATATGCTATTTGGTTTTTCATGTCCACTTGTGTCCCGTAGGCCCCAAGTACTTGATACCTGTTCCTTGACTATTCGCACTATCCACATCCGGGAGACTCTATGAATCCCCCTTAGCCAGAGCTTGATTCATTTCTTATTTCTTGGGGCCACAAAGTAGTTTGGGGCTTTATTACTATCCTGTACTTATGCCATGCTTTACTGCTTTATTTATGATTGTGCGTGGAGCACTGTCTTATTTTGGAACGTGGAATGTTTTGCGGTATCGATAAGCCCAGTCACACTTTGGGTTCCCGATCGTTTGACCATTGTCACAAACCACGGATCTGTTCGAGCCGCCAATTTCATTGGGTAGCTTAATGGGGTGGCCCCTGAAATATTTTATGAATCCTGTGATTGCTTTGTGAAAGCCTCGTTGGGTTTTGAGTTGGTTTTCGAGGTTGATCGTGTGTGTGTTGCTATTTGTGCACCTATGGTAAATCTTCGAAGCCGTGTCATGGTTATGGACGACTTGGAGCACAGTATCTCGATCATAGACAAGCATAACTAAAGTAGTGTTATAAATTTGACTTAACATGTGACTAGTAATTCAGCTTCACTACAATGGAATGGATAATAAAAATGCCAACAACTGGTGGATCTGTGGTGATCTGTGTCATACTAGACCTGCCTAGTAAGTATTGCAACTCTAATGGAATGTGATAAAAGTGCCAACAACTGCTGGGTTTTGGGATTCCTCAGGACAATTATATCTGACTAGTAAATGTTCCAACTACCACGGAATGGTTAATTAAAACTGCCCACTACTTATGCTTCAGGATGACTCATGCTATCTATATCTGATTAGTAAGTGCTGCAACTATAACGGAATGAGTAAAATTGCCAACTATGTGAGTTCCTTGGTCCGACTTCCCCGTTTGGTCTCGAGGGGGAAATACCAGGATAGGTATGTCTGGTGTTAGCTTCAGGTTGGATTCGAATAGGTCTTTCTTACCCCTCTCTAATAGCCGACAGATTAATTGAGTCTCTATAGGTTGTTTAGTGCTTGCTGCGCTGCCGCTTCAGTCCACCATACCTATGTAGGCGAGAGCCGCTGAATTCTAGCCTCGCCGTGTACTGGCCTCAGTACCGACGCTCCTCTTTTTCCTTTGCCCTTTGTTGGCACCCCTTTTGTTTTAGCAGGTTTGAGATCGACGTTGTTAGCAGGGTTACCCTTACGGCTTGGCCTGGGCAGGGTTATGGACGCCATTGGTTATTCTTCAGGGCTCTTAGCCCCATTTGCATCTTGTCCGTAGTCGGACGCTCTATCGTTTTCAAGGTGATTTGGATCTTTGTATAGTATATCTGTATTCTTGACTCATGGAGTCATTGTTGTATATATACGTTCTGTGGGTTACATCGTGGACTAATGTGTAATGGTATTACTTTGTTTTCCACCCGCGCGAAAGTGCCTGGTGGGCGTCCTTGAATCGTTTCTATGCGGGTTTGGCGGGAAGCGTTGAAACTTGCATAGGGCCGATTCGAGGGTGTTACAGAGTGGTATCAGAGCTCAGCAGTTGCGATACCCCACTGGTCCAGCCTGTAGGATAACCTAGCTAACGGCTGAAGTAGAGTGTCAAAAACTAATTTTGCAATATCGGTTGGATAGATCTGATTAGGTCTGCTTTTACTCCTTACCTCTATGCTATTCTCCTCTTACCTTCACATGTTTTGAATCTACTCTTATCTTTTCTTCGAGTCCAGGATTTCTCGTGGTTGGATTTCTGTCTACCTTCAGGATTTCGCTTCCTCCCTTTATAACGGTGGTTATACAATCATCAATCTGCTTCTCGGCTATTGTACCTTCATCCAATCTTTTTGTCCTTGTACTCTTTATCCGTATGTGCCCCTTGACAGATATCTGTATCGTTGAAAAGCATATGAGAAGGATGAGCATTGGTGAAGTTGGAGTATACCTTGAGCATGTGTTGTTCATGCCAATGGAACCATTGCAAAACCTGATCAATGTGTCTTTTCATACGATTTTCCTTTGCATCTTCCGGTGGTCCCCAATGCGACGACATCATCTATGCCAGATTCGATGAAGAGCTTGCATCGCCCCTCTTGTTCCGAACACCGCTTGTGAAGATCTACAGTCTAAATTCTGAGAGTTGGTTGCACGATTCTTCTATTCATGTACAGAAAGATGCTTTGAGTACGGGATGGACTGATCACCCTACCCGTCCCTCACTGTTCACTTTGGTACATCGAATCGGTGGATCAAGCAATTTTACTCCGTCCCCGGAAGTTAAAGGTGGCCTTATCTCTTGATACCTTTACCTTTATCCTTTGTTCCCGGAGTGTTTTCTCGACGACCATGGACAACGACCCTTGTTGGTGGTGTCGCCGATTTCAAGATGGAGCAACAATCTTGTTAGTGGTGTCGCGGGGATCTACCCGAAGCGAGAAGATGTTGATCGCCGACCTTCTTCCCGGTACCATGAGGCGGATCTCGAGGGCGAGATCCCTTGTTAGTGGTGTCGAATTGTGGCGCCCCGCTAAAATCACTACTAGAAAATCACTGTGTTTTTGTGCATTGCATCATCATGACCGCATGCTCATGTCATCATGCCACATTGCATTTGAGCATCGTCATCATCATGCATGGTTTGTTTGAAAACTATTTTCGAAAAGTCTGGTTTTGTTTTCTAAACGCCCTGTCTTTATTTCAAATTAAAACTCCGGCCTCTTCCGGATATTTTATTTGCCTAAAAACTATTTACAAAAGCCTCTCTAAAAAATAATACAAATAAAATTAAATAAAGGCATCAAAAAAATATCTTGTGGGGGAGTCGGCCAGCCGCCAGGCCCAAAGCCCAGCAGCCAGCCAACTACCACTCCACCGCAAACCCTAGCCTCTACCCTAACCACCTAGTCCTACCCAGCATCCGCCGCCACTTCCCTGACCCGACCGCATCACTCGCCAGCCCCGTGTTGACTCAGCCTCTACCTAATACCCACCCACTTGCATCTGGTGGCCCCACCCACACCACAGCCACATAGCACTCCCCACCTGCGCGTTCCCCTCACGCGACCCCGACCTGGCCCCACCTCCTCGACCCACTCTCCTCCCTGCTTCCCACCTTCCTCTCTCCTATCACCACCGACCGCTGCCGCCGCGGTCCCTCCTTGCCCCGGTGTCCCTTGCCCTCTGCCGGCTGTTAGACGGGATCCAAGCCACGTCTCTGTGCCGAACCGCGAGCCGCCGTCGTGCTCCGTCCCCGCCTCGTCCTCCGTTCCCCTCCGCTCGCGATTCCGCTGCCCTAGGACGCCCTCATCTCCGGACGCGCCCTCGCCTCACCACCTCTGGCCGTGCCGCGCCCGGCCACCACCAACCCCGTCTCCCCTTCCTCGTCCCTCGTCGAGCCCCCTCCGGCCGCCATCTCCTCTGCTCTTCCATGCGAGCGTCGCCACCCGCGAAGCCCGCCGTCGTTCCTCCTCAGCCGCCCACACCTGCACGTTCTGCTCCAACCCCGGCCATGCCAGCGTCGCCCCTCTCTGCAAGCCATCTCCTGCATGACCCTGAGCCGCCTCCGCTCTGCCTCCGGCCGCCGCCGCTAGGAGCCGACCTCATACGAGCCATGCGCGCCTCCTTGCTGGGAGCCCTCCTTCCACTCGCCTCCCTCGAACCAGAGGCCGCCCCGTGCCTTCCGCGTCTCCCACCATCGGCGGCTGCGACCTGGTATCGGTCTCACTTGCCGGAGCTCCTCCCTACGCTGCTGCCTCCACGCCACCGCGGGTGACCTCCACCTCGTCGGCCGAGCCGCCTCGAGCCCCTTTGTCTGTCTTCGGCGAGTTCATCAGTGCCCCTCGTCTCCATGTGTTGCGAGACCATCCTAGGTGGTCACGTCTCTGAAGCCCAGCACCGCGCGTCTCTGCTGTTGGGCAGTATTATCTCAGCTTCCAGCCCGTGGTGTCCTAGCTCGTGGTGTGAAGTCGTGGAGCATGCTGCGCTATGTGTTGAAGTGGTTACTACTTACCACTACGGCTTTGATCGGCTACTGCGGGACAAAGAGATGAAACAAAGACATAGACTACCTCTTGAAAGACAAAGCTAGACAGGAGCCTCAATGTTGCATGAACAACTACCTCCACGACCAACATACAACAAGATCTCTGACAAAGAACGGCCAGATCTCCTACATGGTGGCTACTTCCTGGAGTCCGAAGACCGATCCCGCCGAGACCAAACAACATCGACCCTGGCAAACACCAAGATCTTCAACTCGTCAAGATCGTCTCGGCACCGCATCCGAAGATGCATGGAAAACCAAGGCCCTGACCCGAAGGAGCCGAGACCCTGATCCCGGAGTCCGAAGCCGAACCCGAACCCCTCCTAGCCCCAAGTCCTTCGACCCTAATGTGATTCCCTATCCGAGACCCCTATTTTTATAATATATAATATCTCCTTGTTGCATTAATTGTTCATGTCGCATACATATTTTGTGGTTTGGGGGCATTACGCCGATTCACCTTATAATTAAATACGGAGTGTTTATGTGGCTATTCTAGTCTTATTCCGGACTCCATTTAAATTTGTGTAGCGAACCGATGCCATGTTTCGCCTTGTTAATAGAACATTTAAATTGCGGGGGTTCTAAATAACTTGAACCGTGTAATTAAATGTCGGGACCCCGGTTCCGCTTAATACTGCCTAATTGCACCGCATCTGCATCATATCATAATCATGCCGGATCTTCTGCCATAGTATTAAATATTGTATCCGGTGTTTCTTCTAGTGTTTGCTTTTTCGCGGATTAGGCCGATGAGTTGATGCGAGTATGGACAAGTTCTCCGGATATGATCCTTCGGTAGTGTTTCCCAGGCGAGCATCTCTCCCCCTTCTACCTATTTTGCATTTATAGTCTTTATTTCCTTCTGTTGATCTATTGATATCCGTGTCGCGATGCTTTAGTTTCCGTACACCAGTTATATCCCGTGCAGCCTCTATATTGCCTTGGACACCTCCTATTACCTGTGTTTGGTACATAGCTGGCCTTGCGAGTCGTAGTTGCTTGCTCAGGTGCGATCTCGTGTTGTCAAGTACCATAGTTGTTGGAATGCTGGCAGATGTTTATGGTGGAGAGGATCATGACTTTAAATACAACTATTAAATTGCTGGGATAACTAATGAAAGCGGCACCGGTGGGCAATATATGCTATTTGGTTTTTCATGTCCACTTGTGTCCCGTAGGCCCCGAGTACTTGATACCTGTTCCTTGACTATTCGCACTATCCACATCCGGGAGACTCTATGAATCCCCCTTAGCCAGAGCTTGATTCGTTTCTTATTTCTTGGGGCCACAAAGTAGTTTGGGGCTTTATTACTATCCTGTACTTATGCCATGCTTTACTGCTTTATTTACGATTGTGCGTGGAGCACCTGTACTGTTTTGGAACGTGGAATGTTTTGGCGGTATCGACAAGCCAGTCACACTTTCGGGTTCCCGATCATTTTACCATTGTCACAAACCACGGATCATTCGTTGAGGCCAACTTCGCTATGGGTAGCTTAATGGGGTGGCCCCCTGAAATATTTTATGAATCCTGTGATTGCTTTGTCGTGAAAGCCTCGTTGGGTTTTGAGTTGGTTTTTCCGAGGTTGATCGTGTGTGTGTTGCTATTTGTGCACCCCTGCAGGGTAAATCTTTCTGAAAGTCGTGTCCACGGTTATGGACGACTTGGAGCACAGTATCTCGATCATAGACAAGTATAACTAAAGTAGTGTTATAAATTTGACTTAATATGTGACTAGTAATTCAGCTTCACTACAATGGAATGGATAATAAAAATGCCAACAACTGGTGGATCTGTGGTGATCTATGTCATACTATACCTGCCTAGTAAGTATTGCAACTCCAATGGAATGTGATAAAAGTGCCAACAACTGCTGGGATTTGGGATTCCTCAGGACAATTATATCTGACTAGTAAATGTTCCAACTACCACGGAATGGTTAATTAAAACTGCCCACTACTTATGCTTCAGGATGACTCATGCTATCTATATCTGATTAGTAAGTGCTGCAACTATAACGGAATGAGTAAAATTGCCAACTGTGTGAGTTCCTTGGTCTGACTTCCTCGTTTGGTCTCGAGGGGGAAATACCAGGATGGGTATGTCTGGTGTTAGCTTCAGGTTGGATTCGAATAGGTCTTTCTTACCCCTCTCTAATAGCCGACAAATGAATTGAGTCTTTATAGGTGGTTTAGTGCATGCTGCATTGCCGCTTCAGTCCACCATACCTATGTAGGTTGTTTAGTGCCTGGTGGGCGTCCTTGAATCGTTTCTATGCAGGTTTGGCGGGAAGCGCTGAAACTTGCATAGGGCCGATTCGAGGGTGTTACAGATCGGGAGGGATCTGAAGTTCTTCCCGGCACCCTGCCAGAGAGGGGAATTCACCCTGGAGGCCTTCTTCATCATTATCCAAGCCTCCGGTGTGATGCGTGAGTAGTTGATCTCTGGACTACGGGTCCATGTAGTAGCTAGATGGCTGGTTCTCCTCCTTTGTGCTTTCATGTCTAGATCTTGTGAGCTCCGTTCATGATCAAGATCATCTATTTGTAATTCTGCATGTTGTGTTTGCGGGGATCCGATGGATATTGAGATGCTATTTTAGATTGATTATTTATTCTATCATGTCTTTGTTATTTGTGATCTTACATGCTTTCCGTTGTTAGTAGCTATCTTGGCCAAGTAGATGCTAGCAACTCCAAGAGTTAGTATTTATGCTTGATAGTGGGTTCATGCCTCTGGTAATCTGGGGAAGTGACAGAAATCTCTAAGGTACTAGATGTGATGTTGCTACTAGGGAGAAAACAACAATCCTTTGTTCATAGAACAATCGTATTGTTTACATTACACGCAATTCGTAAAGCAATAATCTGTTGCTTGCAACTTAATCTTTGGAGGGGTTGGATGATAACCTGAAGGTGGATTATTAGTCATAGATGCAGTTGGATGGCGGTCTATGTATAATGTTGTAATGCCCAATCAAGTCTCAAAGGAGTCAAGATGATTAGTATATGCTTGTATGCTTTCTCGATGTTTGTCAATTGCCCCGCTGTAATTGTTCACCCAGCATGTTATCTATCTTAAGGAGAGCCACCTCTAGTGAACTATGGACGCCGGTCCTTTCTTTTACATACAATCTACAAATTGTTTACTGCTTTGTGTTTACTTTCTGTAAGCTATTACTTCCTTCCATTCGATACGTTTAATCCTTTGTTTTCAGCAAAACCAGTGAGATTGACAACCTCATCATAAGTTGGGGACAAAGTTCTGTGGTTGTGTTTTGCAGGTCTCCACGTTGCTACTAGCACCGGTAGTGCGCCCTGCCAAGGCTCAACTAGCAACACCTTTGGGGTGTTTCCTTGCTCCTACTGGTTCGATAACCTTGGTTTCATAACTGAGGGAAACTTACTTCTGTGCTCATCATACCTTCCTCTTGGGGTTCCCCAACGAGCTCATCAATCACGAGCCATCAGTCCCATAGAATTATTTTCCGGGAAAGTGGGGATGATATGTGGGCATGCTAGTCATTGCATGCGGAAACGTTCTGTCAAGCATCTAGAGTCGGGTCTCTATGTGTGCCTTTGGTAGCCTGCATTAGGTTCAACCAGGCATGCTGGCGCAGAAAACAGTCCGTTTGGTTACCTAGTCTCCCCCCGTGTTGTGTACAGCATGGGTCTCAAAGCACCCTAGAGCCAGACCCAGGGACAACGGCTGAATCGGTTGTTTCCGTGGAGCCAGTCTCGGCTGGGCGCAAAATGGGACGCCGCTGCCCAACGGTTGCACGCGTAGGAAAGTGTGTGAGACATGAATAACTCCCTCCTCGCTCTCTGTTTTTGTTGTCACCTCCCCATCATACCGTCCCATCGGAGACACCCATGGCCTCCTCCTCTCCTCCTCCGTCGCCACCTCCAGCGAGCCTTCCCGCCGGAAAGGTTGTGCCCCGTGTCAAGCACACACCCCGCAAGCAGATCAGGTGCACCGTCGGCGAATACAAGGCGGGGGATTGAGGAGCGTAGCCACGCAAGTTGACCCCGCCGTTGTCGCCTCTCTACGACGGTCGTCATCTTTTTCGAGGACACCTTGCAAAGCGCCCATAAGGGTTGTGGCGGTCAGGGTGATGCGGTCCATGGGGATTGCATCTGGTTTTTCCCCCTCCTGACCCGCTTCAGCCCTGACCCCTCCACCAGTGCACTGAGGGCAGCGGCCATCACCGCAGGGGCATCGGGGTCGAGACGCGAGATGGCGGGGTCATCGGCCTTCATGGATGTGCCACTGAGCTGAGACATGTCGTTCCCGCCAGGGTTCGCTCCAATCCCGGTAGGGTGCCGACATGGCATCGTGCTTATCGGTCGGATTTGCGGTGGTGGCAACGGGCGGCGGCCCCTATGGGCAGGTCGCGGCCACGACGACCACTCCAGCCCCTGCCACGATGGACCGAACCATCTCAACTTCACCCACAACTCCGGCGATTAGGCCGTCGATCGCTCCGTCGCAGGTGAGGGTTTTCTTTTCCCTATATGTTCTTGTGGTACACTGTAGATTAGCTGCACAATTGTTGTCCTCTGTTTCTTGATTAGAATCTGTTTGTTGCTTGATATGTTGCACAACTGTAGATTAGTATCTTGTGGAACGACCATTATGCATGTGTAGATCAAATGGCACTGCCATTATGTATGTGTAGATCAATATCACGGCCATTATGCATGTGTAGATCAATGCCACTTGCTTGCTCATTCCTATTTGCTTGATCACTATCATTACCATCTGTATATGTTGCTTAATCACTACCATTACCATATATATGTTGCTTGCTCAATGCCATTTGCTTGATCACTGCCATTACCATCTGTATGTTGCTTGCTCATTCCTATTTGCTTGATCAATGCCATTTTCTAGTATGCAATGTAGCTAGTCGTTTTTTGCACAATGCATTTGCTAGTACAAAATGTATTCTGATCAGTTATGATCGGCAAGGTACCCAAGAAGGACTGGGACACCTTGTGAACGAACACAGTTCCTACTGTGTCAGGGTACGAGGACTTCATCCGAGACCTCCCTCCCTCAATGGCTAGACCAGCCCTCAACCGCTTGCTGGCGGAAGTGTAGTCGAAGAAGAAGGATCATCCAGGCCACCCTCCTCGCATTGGTCACCACAACAATGACGACCTCCCTTATTGCTTCTACGTCCAGATCAAGCCCATGGACATGAGTGCACTCTAGCTCACAGACAGCATGAAGGCAGTGGTGTTGAAGCAGCTGCAGATAAGGAAGCAGGTATGCATTGTCCCCTTGAAGACCTCCTCCTTCTATGAGTATGGTGTGCAGTTGCAAATGTTCGAGGGCAAATGTAGTTCATGAAGGGATGGAAGGAGTTTGCGTTGAAGATCAAGATGTGGGTTGGTGAAGTCCTCGCCTTTAAGTACATGAACAAGTAGAAGGGCTTCAAGATGACTCTCTTCAAGGCTTTCAACAACACTGAGGAGTCGATCACCTACGACATGGTCATCTGAGGGCCCTCTGTTGTTCATTGTACATATTATAAGGTAGTCTTCATTCTATGCTTGGTGGATGTAGTATGGAACTACTGTCTTTTGGGTCAGGGGTGTGTACCCCTGGCGTGAACAACTTATCAGGTAGCATGGGATGCACATGGCTATGAACTACTCTAACTAGTATATAGTTTCTATGGTATGTTCTTATTTGTGCTTTGTTCATATGAATGTTCTGTGTTTGATGTGTTGTGTTGATGTGTTGTGGTAAGATCACCATATTTGAATGTGGTGAGTGTATTAACTTATGCGTGCAAAGAGAGGGAACCTGGTTGGGCACCAAACACCCTTTTTTGCATCACTGGAAAAAATAGGCAACCAAACGGGCTGCAATCTCAGCCCAATGTATGTGACCTAGGCTACCAAAGGGGCCACAGAAGTTGGCCTAGCCCGCATTCTCTCCTGCTAGTGTCAGAGCCAGCACTGCCGGACCGGGCCAAGAAACCTATGCAAACTACCAAACAGACCCTATATATCAGGGATGGGCTAGGGTTGTCGAACGCGATCTGGAGAATTCCTAGACAAAACGCGTCATTTGGAGGTTTCATTGTGACTTTCCGGTGTCCTCCATAGTCCTTGGGGCACGCACGACTAGAGAATGCTCTAACATTATACTACCTCCATTCCGGTTTATTAGGTTAACACGTAGTTCGAGACAATTGTCGTTGATACTTTTAGTTTTCATAGTAGAAGACTAATATCCTCGAATCCTATATAACTAAGAAGATCATCAAGTTAAGAGTAATTCTCTCAACATGCAAGCATGCCACATCAACAAGCCTCTAATTGGTCCATGTAATCCAGTCATCCATGTAGGAACCTAGACAATTTATTTTTCTATGCATCATCCCGAGCCACGAGCTAAACCGGGTCATTAGCTAGAAAAAAACCAACTTAATGAGGCTAGCCAGCCGGCTGTTTGGCATGACTGTTCCACCAAATTATTTCTACCGGTAAACGCGGCAGGAGTTGAACAGCCCAACTAGCTAATTGGTCTAACCATACACCCATATTCTTACATATTCTATTGTGCACTCTAGCGACTCTCAGTTTCATTTTCTTTTCTTTTTTCTAGATGAAAAGGGATCACTTCCTGGCCTCCATTTTATATAAAATGAAACCATCCGAGTTCAACAACATCAACACACGCCAGACCGAACTAACACCGAAGGAAAACCTCCAGGAGCTTAAACAAAACTACAGCCTAGTTTTAGGTCATGAACATAGAAAGACAGAAACAGGAATAGAACAACCCACACATTCGCCGAGAGCCAGGAAAGCACTAGCCCAGGATAACATGAATCGTATCGTCCTCTTCAGGGTGCGCCTTTAGGTACTCAAGCGAAGCTCTCCCATCATGCTTAGACGAAGCACTGGTCTTCTAGGTGGAAATCCACTCAAAACCAGTGCACTTCAGTTCAACGGGAGCGCCAGGGGACAGTTTCATTTTCTCGGGTTGTTTCTTTGGCCTCCAACATATTTCTTTCTCTAATAGAGCAACGTGGAGCAGGTCCTGCCTCTTAAAATCACTATTGTAGGATCTAGGCTAGATGTAATCGGTAGAACCATCTGTGAATCGAATCACTATTTGATCTGAGAGAGATGGGAGGGGGAGATGTACCTTCTCCCTGGCTCGAGCTCGCTGAGCCATTGGCCACTGTAGAGGGGTCGACGGCGTGAGCGTGGGCAAGGTAGTGGGCAAAGTGGTGGTGGCGGCGGCAGAGCTTCCCGGTGTATTGTGCTGACCTAGATCAGGTCGGGGTATCGGTGGGGAGACGGTTGCGCGACTAACCTCGTAATCTGAGCCAGCTAGACCCCACCTCTCTTTATAGCACAGGCAGCAGGGGCCCACCAACCATTGTTCGGTTGGGCGCCCCCGATCAGGGCACGAGTAAGGGTTCGATCGATCTGTTGGGATCGATCGGAAGATCAACCTAACAGTCTCCCCCTTGATCTCATCTTTACTTTTTACTTTATACTTTACTCGTTTCATCATAGTTCGGTACATAGAGCATGTTTCATCGTCACAGCTCAATTGCCATGGCAGCTACAATATACCTCTTGTTTTGAAACAAATTCTGTTTCTTTTGGGCCTCTTATGATCCAGGAATCATAGGCTTTCCCTTAAACCCATGCCAGCTAAGTGCTCCTTGAACACATTGGGTGGTAAGCCTTTTGTTAACGGATCCGCAAGCATATCCTTTGTCCTTATAATGCTCGAGTCTTATAGTGTGATCCTGGATCTTATCTCTCACAACATAATACTTCATCTTATATTGGTTTAGAAGCATTACTCGACTTGTTGTTGTGAGCATAAAGTACTGCGAGCTCGTTGTCACGGTACATCTTTAGTGGCTTGTCAATGCAATCTACCACTTTCAAGTCGGGTATACATTTCTTTAACCATATCGCCTGCCCGTGCCTCATAACATGCTATAAATTCTGCATACATGGTGGATGATACAACTATTGACTGTTCGGAGATTCTCCATGAAATAGCCCCTCCCGCGAGAGTGAATACGTATCCTGTCGTGGACTTTCGATCATCTCTTTCTCCCGCAAAATCAGCGTCTGAATACCCTCTTATTTCTAGGTAATCGGACCTTCTATATGTTAGCATGAGGTCTTTTGTGCCTTGCGCATAACGCAAAGCTTTCTTTACCATCTTCCAGTGTTGTATGCCTAGATTCTCTTGATATCTGTCGAGTACCTCGGTGATAAAAGCTAAGTCAGGGCGAGTGCATGCATGTGCATACTGTAAGCTTCCAATGGCCGAAGCATATGGTAACTTTCATTTTGATCGATCTCATATTGACTCTTGCGACATTGAAATTTCCCAAAATTGTCACCCTTGACTACAGGAGCAAGTGTGCTATTGCACGCATGCATACTGTATTTCTTTAGAATCTTCTCTAGGTATGCCTTCTGCGACAATCCTAGAACCCCATTTTTCCTATCTCGGTGAATTTCTATGCCTAAAACATATGAAGCTTAACCAAGATCTTTCATATCAAAGTTTGAGGACAAGGACTTCTTTGTTTCTAGTAGTAGACTGACATCACTGCTAGCAAGTAGGACATCATCCACATATAGAATTGAGAAGATGTATCTCTCACTTTTAAAATTTGCGTAAACGTAGTCGTCCTCAACATTCTCTCTAAATCCAAATTTCTCATCATGCGGTGCATCTTCTGGAGGTGGCTGCTGTTGCTCCCTTTCATGCTCAAAAGTGGGTTTAATCGTCTCCTGATGGACAGGTTCCGGATCTTCACTCACTATTGTCACGGGTGAAGTTGCAACAGGTGCTTGCACTACAACCTCTAGGGTTATCGATGCATGAACAACAGGTAGCTCGAAGAATGGCTCCTGAGTCATCGGATTAGGTGCATGCACCCTCTTCTCCTCAAGATCAATTTTCCGAGTTACCATGCTCCCCCTCGTCATTTCATCCTCTTCGAAGACAACATGTCTCATTTCTACAAACTTTGTATATCTGTCTTGACAGTAGAAACGAAAACCTTTTGACTTTTCAAGATAGCCAATGAAATGGCAATTGACTTTTTGGGGTTAAGCTTTACTATATTTCGATTTCGATTGAATACTTTGGCCTCAGCTAGGCTCCCCCACACCATTAGGTGTTGTAGCGAGGGAACTCTTCTTGTTCACAACTAGTCTTTCTATTCTCCCCCTCGAAATATGGCCTAAATGATAGTGCCATAATTTCGATGAGTCATGAGTTCTATTTCTTTTGTTTGGATCTTTATTCGACGAGGAAACATGCTTTTTCACATTACACACAGAATAAAAAATTTCATGAGTAGATAATTAAATGAAGCTCATTGTGAAGGAAAGCATCACCCACACAATCTTTATTACAATAAGTGGCACACTAGCCATGTCCAAAATGACATCCTAAGTTTACTTTGTTCAAACGCGATACATTTATGAAAATTTCTATGCAAAAGAAGGAACATAGAGGACATCCGTAAGCAAGATCGTCGATCCATCAGCAAGCTCCAAAGAGATGTCGCCAACAGCCTCAAGGCTGCTAGGACTCCATTTGCGACTTCAATGCATCCTATGTCCTTGTCGAATGGAATCCCTGTAATGAATTTGCAACATGAACAGTTGCACCTAAGTCAATCCACCATGTAGATTTTTGAAAACTGTGTATACAAGGATTCATTTACAAAAGAAACTATGTTGTTACCTTTCCTTGCCATCAGTTCCTTTAACCAAACAGAGCAATCTTTCTTGAAATGCCCTTTCTTGCCGCAATGGAGACATGCATCTTTGTCCACTAGAAGAGCAGGGCTCTGCTGATGCTGATAGTGCATGGGAGCTTTACCATATGGCTTAGTAGGGGAACCATGGTTGTTGTGAGTGAAGGTCCTTTCCTTGTTGTCCTTCACTAGGTTCAATGAATCACCATTCTGGGCTTTGAGCCTCTCCTCTTCTTGAGTACACATGGCGATGGTATTTTCTATGTCCCATTTTTCAGGGGCCATATTATAATTGACAACAAAGTTCTCAAACTGTTGAGGTAGTGACACCATGACCAGGTGGACAAGGAGAGCAGACTTTATCTCTAGATCAGATTCCATGGCCTTGAATTTGGCAGCCATGTTGCTCATCCGGAGGATGTGCTCCCTGATGCCATGTCCACCTCTTGTATAGTTCTCTGTCACCAACTACTTCAGCAGCTGGGTTGCATATGTATTTGAAGAGCCAGTAAACTGACTCTTTATCTTTTCCATGTACTCCCCTGTGGAAGCACACTCTATGATTGAACCAACAATTGCCGGCTCAACTATGTTCTTTATAAATGCCATGCATTTTTTGTTGGCGTTCTGCCACTTTTGGTTCTCTATGGAGTATGCTAGCTCTAATGGAGCATAGTCCCTTTTCTTTCTGTCCCATGCGTCATCATCATCATTAGCATCTCTGATGGGCTCTATCGGCTTGGTGGGACGCTTGGTCTCAAGGACTCAATCCACCTCAGCGCAGATGAACGCAAAGTCCACCTTCTTTCTCCACTCGGAGTAATTGTCACCTCCCAGTGTGGGGACCTCCTTGATGCAGTTCATCAAGTAGAACCCTCCTGAAAACCACAAAGAAGTGAGAACAATAACAATTGCATGTATTAATCCAACGTTGGTCAAAATTAAGACATACAAATGTTTATGCAAATAATTCTATATCACCGTTGGGCAGAAAATAGAAGTAAGTGCACATATCTTTAATCACTTTAAAACAAGACACTAATCATAATCATGTTATTTACAATGTTGGTTAGAAAAATAACATGAACATAATCAGAATTAAACTTTAATATGCTCTAAAAAAATTAATACTCTCTTTTATCTTTATTAAATTTTAAAAGAGCTCATTTGACTATTTGCAGCGAAAGAATGAATTAAAATTCATCAACTTTACATATTTATAGAAACTTTACTATTACTCTTCTATTTTCTAGACAAAATCTCGTTGGATAATTTTGTGTAGAAAAAACTGTGCAAAAAAAATATCAAAAACAGATAATTAAAACTATAAAACAGCTTCTGTAAAATAAAACTGTCAACACCCGGATTTTTAATCCCAGATGCCTATTATGCCATACCTCGCAATCCCAGGATTACCATTTTTGCGAGACATAACAGATTGGATATCACAGTACATCATCCATTACAAACCATAAATAAGGTCTTATACAAATAAGGATCTCATGATCTAGTCTTAATACAATAAGCAGCAGAATAAATAATAAGCGTAGCGGTGGGGTCCATCTTCAGGGGCACAAGCAAGGCTGATGATGGAAGATAGTCCTAGTTATCATAGCCGTCCTGCTGTCCGTCATCTTGGTAGTCTCCTTCATAGTCAGGCCATAGGAATAGCCAGGGACAAAAGCCATGAGTACTCTTTAAGTACTCGCAAACTACCACTAACAAGTAGTATAGTTGTAGTGTAAATGCTAACTCTAAGTTTAACTATAAAGTTAAGTTTGAAACCTAAGCTGAGTTCTGAAACAAAGAAAGATAAAAGAAGTTTTGAAAACACTTAAGTGGGAAGCTAGTGTCATAGTCACAACCCTGTTGTAGTCAAGTCAAGATTCATCATTCATTTCATAAGTCATTTTGAAAATATCTGATAACGAAATAGTATGGCCACTCCAACTGTCCATAACCGCGGACGCGGCTATTCGAATAGTTTGACACTCTGCAGAGGTGGTACACTTTCACAACAAGATTCGATACATCTGTCAGGGATAACCCTGAATCATCATACTTAGTATGCAGATAATCAAACATAACTTTTCCTTTACACACCCTAGTATAAGCACCTCTCCTATGAGCATGGCCTCCCAACCATGACCATGTGTCATCTTGGGCACTGCATAGGTGGATAACATTGAGAGGTAGCCTCAGCTCAAACCTCTCCCGCGAGGGAACTAATACTAATGCATATAAACTTCCGGCTAAGCCTTACCCAATTCAGGTATTGTGGTTGTACGGTAAAAATTGGAATGGTATCGCATCCGAATCCAACCATCAGTTTTTGTAAAAGGGCTAAGGCTCATGCCTCAACATTTTGATCATCATAAACCATTTGTGATTCTCAACACATGTCAAAACATCTCAATAGAATGACTCATCATTCCAAGGTTTTCACAATTCATTTTCCACCAAGTATTCCCATCTAAAGTGAATCAAGTTTTGAGTTTTGTTCCAACTACTAAGTTAAGAGTGTTCACTAATGTGGGATGCTAATGTCAATCTCATGCCATAGAATGACATCTAAGGTTATCTAGATAGGTCAAGTTTTATACTCTTTATGCTATCTTTAAAACAAGTAAAGGACTTTAATAAAGTAAAGGAAAGTAAAGCTTGGAATTAAATCTTGGAATAGGTATAAGTCAAAGTGGTATAACCAAAGCATGCCTAATGCATTTGCTTAGGTTATCTAGCTTGCAAGGGTTAGCTTGCATTGTTAATGATGCCTTGCTTAGTGCTAGCTTGATAACAATAGCTTGCCTTGGGTCCTATAGTGGTTGAAGTTTTCTTCCTCCTCCTCTTGGTAGAACTCCTCCTCGTAAGCTTGGTCGGTACTATCGTCTATAAATACATATGGTGTAACATACCAATTTCTGCAACCCTGATTAGTTGTCCAGAATGCAAAAATCAGGGGGAACAAAAACTTTTTCTTGTTTAATGCTGAAGTGTTTGCTAGTTGTTTGGATATGCTTATGCATATGAATGTGTATTAGATGATATACTCCTTACCTTAACACCAGTTGACAAAAGCTACTTTCCAAAACAGTCTTGGCTTAATTTCCATTTTCTCAAATGTTCTGGCATTTCAAAACATGAGCCAAGATGCTTATGTAACCAAAACTATTTTTGGTAACTTATATTGACAAAACTATGGAGAGTTATATAATATAATCTCCTTATGTTTTCAAGACAGACCCTTCGACTACTCTTACCTCTAGATTTAACAAAACCTTTTTGTAAACTTTTGAATTCTACTCTTGGTAGATATACCAAGGACCTTACCTTGTTCAAACTACAACATATTTCAAAATACCCATCCTTACCTCAAGCTAATCTTGGTGGCAACCCCAGTAGTAGTTCATTTGTTTGTAAGATGAGTTGCCTTGATCTGCTGTCTGATGAGTTGTACTGATATGTTGTTTAACTTGTTTGCTTAGGAAGTAGTATGAGCCACTCTAGGAGCTCATCACTAGGATCAAGATGTTTCCAACTCATCAACCCCTCAGCAAGAATACAAATCTGGATATGATCCCTAGCTACTAGGTGATCATCTCAAACGCTTAACCAGATCAATTCTGAAGATTTCCATTCTAGGAGCTTCCAAGTCCATGAAGACCAATATCAAGCATGGATCCTTACTACTCAATCTACACTCATCCACTTGATGATGCTTGGGTCCTTTGCAACCCATCAAAAACATCTCCTCTCATGCTCTAGTCAAAAACCCTATATCTGCCAAATTTGACTAAGTCTGGAAAACTATTTCCAACATCACCTTTTTGAATGCCTCCCTTTCTCAACCCTTGTGCATTTTTGGAAATGCATCTGAACCATATCGTTAACCATCCTAAGGACTACCAAGGCCCACTCTTGCCCTTGGATAGATCATAATCCAATCCACTTGTTCTTGATGGTTTTGCAGGCAAGAAAATAACTAATCCTGCAAATCTAATCAACATGCCTACTTTGCTAGAAGCTCACACCCCCATCCAACCTTCTATGGACCAACTCTTTGCATGGTTGTGTTCTACTCATATAGTTCTATCCATATCCACTTTACTTGTTCCAAGTGGATCTTTGTGCTTCTTAAACCCACAAGGTTTTGGAGGCTAGTTGATAATCTGCTTTGGCAGGCTTATTTTATTAAAAGTTTGAAAGCATGTCTTGGTGAGCTCAAACAAGATCAAGCTCAAACCTCTGTACCATGTTGATCTACATCACTTGGTTTATCCAACCATCTACCCCCTGCCCCAAGGGGAGATCTGAACTCCAAGATACAACCATGTTTTGATGGTATGAAATTAACATCACCCTAGATCCTTAATCTGGGGAATTTCACCAAAATCAACTTGGATTCTCCAATCCCCAGGTTGCAAATGCTTGCTACACCTTGTCTACATCATCTACCCTGATCATCAAGATTTATCAAATATTACCCATACTTATTTTGGCTCCAAACCAATTTAATTCCTTAATAAACAAATTCTTCAAAACCTCTTCCATAAGGGGAAGTTGGATTTTTCCAAAACACTTCCCCATCTTTTGGCTCAATTGAGATCCATAGATCACACCCTACTTGAAGAGTTTTATTATTTCTTTTTGCCTATTTTCTTAAATGGCAGAAATGGAATAATAATTGTTTTAAATACTTTTATTGCCCAATAAATCTTGGGAAAATTCCCCTAAGTGTGTATTTACATTTGGGATCATCTAACATCAAAAGCTCCACTTGTCCAATGTAAAAATATCAAATGAGCTCCAATAATTCACTTCTGCAGTTTTTGAGCAAATGGTTTTAAGTGGGCTCTAAATCTTTAGAAAGATCCCAAATAATTCCTAGATATCTACCTTGACCTCATCTATCTACCAGTACCTTTCAATCACCTTGCCAAGATCATTTCAAGTATTCTTTTCATGGTCATCAACTTTGCCAACATTGGGTTATGATCAAAACCCTACTCTAATACTCCATCAAACCTCAACAACCTTCACCAAAAGCCTCAATAACACTCAGCATTCATCCCTGGGCGACCATCACTGTAGCAATTACTGTAGCATCTCGTCCCTTAGTGTTTGGACACTAGCACTCAACCCCATGTGGGTGTCTTAACTTGCAAAACTTCTTTACTTAGCTTGCAGCAGCTCTCCCTGCCTCTCCCAGCCCTGGTGCACGACTCCAGTACCCCCACACACCTCTCCACCGCCCCCACTGCCCAATGTCAAGGCCGTGGACCATGTCCAAGTTCCCCATGCACCAAGCTCCCCATGGACCTCTCCCTTTGGTTTAAAGGGCTAGAGACCAGCACAACCCTCCCGTCTACTCTCAGACCACTCCTACCCTATCCCCTCACCCCTCACCCCTCTCGAGCTCCAGATCTAGATCCCGAGCTCCCCATGGCCATGGAGGAGAAGAAACTCTCCTCTCGGCCACCTTCGAGAAATGGGGTGCATGGTCTATGCCGACCCTCCCCAGCACCTTATTTACGCTCCACAGACCTCCTCCAGCTCCCCTGCACCCTCCCTACCAAAGCCCTGCTCTCCCAGCACCATGGAGAGGGAGAGCTTCTCCCCTTCGGTCTCCCACAACCTCTCGAAGTGGAGGTCGTTTCCCCGTCTCTCTCTCACTGCATGTCACTTCACTGAGTCCCCCTCATCCAATGCATCTCACCCCGTTCCTCTTTTGGCCCATGACCGCCTCCTCGAAGCTACACCGACGTGCTCCGGCGAGCTAGCCTCGGTCGTCTTCGCGCGAGCACCACCCCGATGTCAAACCCCACTATGCAGCCCCTCGACACGCTCTCCTCGGTGCGCCGCGTCGATCTGCAGCCTCGGCTACACCTCCTCGTGCCCCCCATGTGAGCTACCGAGCCCTCCCGCTGCCGCCTGGGGTTTCCGCGCCGCCGGTGGAGTCCGTCGGAGGAGACGACGGTGGACCGTCCGTCTCTACTTAATCGGACGGCCCCCGAACCTCCTTACCGCTTCAGTGCTCCCCCTCTATGACAGGTGGGGCCCGCAAAGACCAGGTTGACCCGCGATCTCCCGCGCTCCCGGGAAGGGCAATTGGGCCGGCCCAGTACTTGGTAGCTGGGTCTGGTCGGTTTCGGCCTGCCCAGAGTTTTCCTTTATTATTTATACTATAGATCTGTTAAATAGCTGCTTAGTTTAAATCGTTTTGAAAATGTTAAATACCCCCAAATGATCTTATATAAATTTCATAGGACACCTTAGGGTTTTTTCTATCCAGCTGTACCAAAAGCTTGACAAAATACCACTAATATCTCCTTTGTAGATTTATCTACCAAGAGGTATCTTTTCCAGTAAATAAATTCCTCAGAGTACTGCACCTCTCCAAAATGGATGAAACCAAGTTACTTTGGAAGCATACCCTTAGGTCTACCATCTAGCATTTATCTCATGCCAAGGTAAATAGTAGTTTGTCTGTAGTAAAAATAACAAAAACTATTAGTTTCTGCCCTATATAAATTCTCCAGGTCAAACAAACAGAGTTATTGACCTAAATCCAACTCCCTGGGATGTGGTTCTCTAAGGCCTATCAAAATCCAGGAGCCCATGATTTATTGAGCCTTGGATAATTCTCTGTGAATTAAACCATTCTGTGCATGGTTTATTCACCTCTAAATTCACTACAGTAGCTATACAGCTCCAAAAAGGGTCATTCCAATTTCTACAGAAAGGTATTCTAAATACCTATAATGTGTCCTTGGAATAAAATCAAAAGCTACTGTATATTTAATCTGGTGAAAAAGACAATTTGTGTACAGAACTGCCTTTGGGAATTTTCTAAGGGCATTCTGGTAATTGTCTTGACCTGATTCCATCTCAGAGTGAACTAGTACATCAAACCCTACTGAACCATCCAAGGAAATAATTTTTAGAGCTCCAGAACTTTTCTGGTGAATTATTTCCTCAAACTAGGGCCTTTATCACTAGAAAAGTCATAGGAAATCAAAGAAAAGTGATAAAATAGGGAAACCACTTTTGTGGGTTTCATTTTATCCACTCCTACCTGTTGATATCATGTTTTTACAATGGTATCCTACAGAAAATGGTCTTGTCCAAAAATCCATCTCTTAGGTAGTTTCTAGACTATAAATCCTAAGGGATTTTCTTCCCTAATTCCCAAGACAAGGCCAATCTCATTAATCCATTCTTCCTAAGACCTACTCATTTGTAATCTTGTATTATCCAGTTGTTTGCTGTATGTATTGGTGCTTGTGTGACTGGTGTTGATTGTGGCTTGGTTTGCTTGCATGTGCTGTCTGGACGACGATAGTTGCGCTGAAATCGGAGAGCAGAAGAAGTGGTATTTATATTTTGATATTGGTATTCTGGGATTATCTAAAGAAGAAGTCCAGGGACAATTATGCCATATTGCTGATCTTAGGCAAGCCACCTTCTTGCTCATAAGCCTTGTCCTACTATTTTATTTATGCATGATTTACCTGCTATTTCTGAAACTGCATTGTTTTACTATATGTTTACGTATATATATATGATATTGGTTTGGCTCCTCCAAACTATTACACTGGGTACTACTAAGTACAACCCCCTTGGTGACACCTACTTGCCCCTAGTAGAATAGATGGTGTATGTCACCATAACCCTTTGGAGACCCCCTATTTAGCCGAAGCAAAACTAGAGGATGGGAAGACCCCCGGAAAAAGTTTTACCAAATGTTTTATGATAAAACCTTGGTGAGGTGGGACCTCCAAAGAGATGTTGAGAAAGAAAAAGGTTTTGTTTTACAAATGCTGGAGGAAAAATCGGAGGAAAAAGGTTTACAAAAACGCACCTGGTTCTCTGTAGTTTTGCTAGAACAATTAACCATGTGCAACCACATTACTCTGGAATGGGACAGGGCTGGATTTGATGTTTGTCTGTTCTAGTATAAGCTGCCTCGCAACTACTACAGGGGATTAGGGATCCCTGAAGGGTGGGCCTTCTCCGATAAAGGTGGGACCTGGAGAAGAAACAAAGGGTCGGCAGGCCTCCACGCGTTACTATGAGCCCTCATTAAAAGCGCACACTCTCGAGGAATGGAAAAGACGCTCCGGTTGGTCCTCGCCTGACGTCCCGGTTTTGAGGGGATTAACACTCATAGGGTAGGCACTTGTATTGGAATGGGCATCCGGAGAGTCTTGATTGGTTACTCGACCCACGATCGGTGAAGATCAGGGTAGTGTACCCGGATGGTGTGGATAAAGTGTACAACCTCTGCAGAGTGTAAATCTATTCGAATAGCCGCGTCCGCGGTCATGGACGGTTGGGAAGGTTGCTGTAGAGCGGTGTTGGTTTTGTTTTCAAAAAGGATTTTCGAAAAAGCAAAAGCTTTGAAAATATTTTTGACCATGGGATGGTCGGAAAGGATCCCTGTTATGACCATGGGATGGTCAGAGAGGGGTGGAAGGAGTTTGGTCGTGGGACGACCTGAAAACGGGAGCAAATGGGTGACCCAGTCCTAATGTTTTCCAAAACTTTTCAAAACCGTTTCCAAAATGTTTTATAAAAGTTTTCAACAAGGATATGTAGATGCTATATCTATAGGAGAAACTATTTGAGAAAAGAACCTCTCCCGGAGCCCTCCTACTACCATAGCCATAAGGCATATCCTCTTGCTATTACTATTCTCCTAAGGTGGTTTGCGAGTACATTCAAAGTACTCACTGGCATTGTCCCTGGCTATTAACTTGGTCAGATTCCAAGAAGAAGGTGGTGATGGCGACTATGCGAGCTAGGACGTTCTCCCAGTCAGTTGCCTATAGGTTAAGACATGGCTCGGGCCCTGCGCTTGATGAAGTCCGCTGCTGATTATTGATGTAGCCATAACGGCATTTATGTAAGTCTTGTAAATTCGGTATATTCTCGGATGTTGTAATGATACTTGTCGGTTATGTGCCACGACTAACTGATCATGGGATCGTGGTTGTATGCATAACAGGGATTCTCGGAGGATTAATCCGGGGGGCCCACAGACTTGGTATCAGAGCAATCCTGACTGTAGGAGAACCTTAGTTAGCATGGTCGCTAGACAGGAAACTTATTTTTGAAAACCCCGTCTTTTGAAAATTAGTTTCTCAATGAGTTTCAAAAAGTTCTACTTCTTCTCTTACTCTAAGTAAATGCTTTCGAAAATGGTTTAATCCAACTCTTGATCCCAAACCTCAAACCTCTGGATTTTAAATAAGTAGGGTCTAGAACCCGGTGAAGACAATGAGAACAAGATGAAGAGGAGCAACTACCAGCAAACACAAGGAGACTACAATATCGCCCTACCTGTGGAATCCTTACAATCAGAAGACATCGGGTGTTGCACTATCAAGAAGCGTCCAGGATATGATGAAGGCTTCATCTGCAAGATAGTGACTCCGACCTGAAGAAAGACGGTATCTAGGGTCAATAGTCCTAAGAATAGGATTCCCCTACATCGCGAGTAGTTAACTCCTTGGTCCCTAGCGTTGACCATGTTTGCTTGCCTAAGTGCATCATGTGTTGCTTGATGTGTGTTGTTTGCCGGGGACATTGCGATTCCCTCGCTCTATTCATCTTGTTTGTATGTTCTGGTTTCCTTTTACCTATTTAAAAAGGTGGCTCGAGGAGCGATAACCCACCTAGTAACTCAGGAAACCCCTGTGTTAGCTGTCGGTATTGAGACCCAGACTAACCTCGAGAGTATATGAGAGGAAAAGCATCACCAGAACCAGGAGTTCGACATCGTCAAGTCCGAATAAACTCGAAGATTTCACCTCAGCAGGACGGCATACCTCGTCCAACCCGCCTCTCAAAGACTCATTAGCGGCGCAGCACTCCCTTGTTCCTCAGTATTCTACGGCAAGAGTCCCGCTGAAACTGGAAGACTATGACCGAAGGCTCCCCACTACTCACGATAAACCACAAGAATTGGTAACCCAGACAGAAAGTAAAGAACTAATTCCACCAACCTTCGGTATACTAGAGTTTCCGATAGCCCCACTGAGACTAACTAACTTTTAGTCGACCCCTTTGTCCCCAAGCCGATGGGCAATTCCTCACCAAAAAGGGCTAAAATACCCCACACCCTGAAGATCCGGATGAGCGAAGATAACTCCTCCGAAGCGGGATGTCTCTACTTTGACTAAAGACTAGCCAGAAGCATCATTAATAGCTAGCTTGCCCTGAGCTAACTCCATAAGGCTTCGTTAGGAAACCACCCTCGCCAAGGTGTATAGAATTGGGTGTCACCCGAAGACCTCAGCTCCAGATTTAGGTAAGATATATCTTTTCGCTAACAGCAAGTCAGCCTTCCAAGATAGGAGATCCAAAGCCCTTCCCGAAGAACCTTAGTGAAGCTCTAAGGTGGAAAGACCGCGTCTTTCCACTCAATCTCCAGAGGACCGTCGGCCATAAGAGAATCCAGAAAAGACCCCCGGATCATACATGTCCTCGCCAAAACAACTCGTGAGTCGTCAGAGGAGAAACTAACTGAAGATCCTACAAAGTCCCTCCGCTACTTCAGCTGAAGACCCACCCGAAGGACCGCCGAACCGCTAACTCCTAGTTCCTTCATGCTTAGAGGACGTGAAACTCTAATGACTCCACCAGGCTAAGTATGAATAATAGTAGTATATAAGCCCCGTAGGCCATAGCTCCATGGTCGCCTTTCGAAGACCCCGACTCCATGAGAAAGAGGGACGACAATCTTCAGAACCGCCACCAATGAAGTCGAGAAGGAAGGAATGTGTTAACTCCAAGCTAACCTAGTCAAATCCTAAGGGGGAAAGACTGCGTCTTTCCCACACTAATAGAGCAAACCCTCGCCCGGAGCAAACCCAGAATCCTAGACCCCAATGTCGTTAATAGGGTATGCTACGACCCTAAGGTAGAGCTGTACATACGGCCGTAGATTCTATCCTCTGACGAGTACTCCGTGAAGTTCAGCAACGAGATAGTCCGCCCAGTCTAAGCCCTCGAGATATAGAGTCCGAAAGGAAAAGAAGGTCATCTCTCAAAATCAAGACTGGACTCTGCTCAACTCCCAATGCATCCCCGAAGACTGAAGCTCAACTTCATCGACAGAGTGGCCACTTTCAAAGACGGAGTCCGTAAGATAGCACGCTTGAAACCAGTAGCGCTAACCCGACTCAAAATCCCCTAACCCTACTCTCCGGAGTCTCGGGGTGAGATTCTTTTAAGGGGGAAATTTCTGTAACATCCCAATTTTGAAGGAAATATGCCCTGAGAGGCAATAATAAAGTTGTTATTATGTATTCCTTGTATATGATAGATGTTTATTTTTCATGCTATAATTGTATTGATAGGAAACATCAATACATGTGTGTTTAATAAACAAAAAGGGTTCCTAGTTATGCCTCTCTTATAGACTAGCTTGTTGATTAACAAGATGATCAAGGTTTCCTGATCATGGACATTGGATGTTGTTAATAACAAGGTCACAGGATTTGTGAAATGATGTGATGAACATTCATCCGAAGTATAGCATTACGATCAAGTCATTATGTTTATATTGCTATAACATCATACGAAGTAATCTTTATCCTTAGACCATGAGATCATGTTAATTGCTAACACCGGAAGAGTATCTTGATAACATCAAACGTCACACCGTAACAGGGTGACTATAAAGATGGGTTCAGTACTACGAAGGTGTTATGTTGAGGCTCATGGATCAAGAGTGGAATTTGTCAATCCGATGACGGATAGATATACTCGGCCCTCTCGGTGATATCACATTAGGATAGCTTGCAAGCAAGTGATGTGATCACTACAATGTTATATCACGAGGAGCGAGAAAAGAGTGCATGGCGTAGCGAGATCAAACTAGGTATGGAGATACCGATGATCGAATCTCGGACATGTAATATATCGAGAGACAAAGGATTTAGTTACAAGCGTTAAAGGTTCTCACGATCACGGGAGTCATCGTTGAATGTGTAGGAGTCGATCGGATCTCCGTGTCCCGCTGATTATTGATCGGAGAAGGGTCTCGATCATGTACGCATTATTCGCGAACCGTAGTAAGGGCACTTAAGAGTTATCGGACACCATTTTCAAGCACATATGTTTGACGAAAAGAATTGCAAAGCAGGAATTGTTTCAATAGAAACCGGAAATTGTTTGGTGAAATTGGGAAGGTGGTTACGCATGTGATATTGAAATATTGCAGGGCTATATGTGAATGTTTGTTAATTAAAGTAATTAACAAAATTCTGAATAAATTTAATAAAAAGAGTTTTATTAAATGAGAGAGCATTAAATTTGGAGAAATTTAATGCATTTAAAGTGGAGACTTTAAAAGGGAATGTGAAGAGACATTTTAATGTGGAGGGGTTACCACCACATGAATGGTGGAGGTGAGGGGTCACCCCCCATGCGCCGGCCATGGAGAGAGGGGGCACCCCCCCTCCTCCTATAAAAGGGCACCCATTCCCTCCTTCATCCACACACCTCCTTGTGAAGGATCTCTCTCCCCCTCTAGAATTATTCCCCCATGGTCTCGGATTAGCGAGATACATGTTCCTGGTGGTATTTAAATGAAGGAAGGTTCTTGCTTCGCTAGATCGCTGGAGCGAGGAGGTGGAGGTTGTCCGGTGGCTTGAGCGTGTGTGCGGATCTTATTCTTTGAGTTGCTTGGCGCTTTCGGACTTCCTCACGATCTTGAGATCGGCAAGTGTACGACTACATCAACCACGAGTTCCTACTCGTTAACAAAGCTCGTTGTCTTCGAGGGTAAGTTCTCCATGGATGTATGTCCACCCGTTGCTCTGTATCTAGTAGATAGATCTTGGCGTATAGTTCTCATCGTAGGAAAAATTTTGTTTTCTATGCTGCGGACCCAACAAATTTCTGCAACCCTGGTTAGTTGTCCAGAATGCAAAAATCAGGGGGAACAAAATCTTTTTCTTGTTTAATGCTGAAGTGTTTGCTAGTTGTTTGGATATGCTTATGCATATGAATGTCTATTAGATGATATACTCCTTACCTTAACACCAGTTGACAAAAGCTACTTCCCAAAACAGTCTTGGCTTAATTTCCATTTTCTCAAATGTTCTGGCATTTCAAAACATGAGCCAAGATGCTTATGTAACCAAAACTATTTTCGGTAACTTCTATTAACAAAACTATGGAGAGTTATATAATATAATCTCCTTATGTTTTCAAGACAGAACCTTCAACTACTCTTACCTCTAGATTTAACAAAACCTTTTTGTAAACTTTTGAATTCTACTCTTGGTAGAGATACCGAGGACCTTACCTTGTTCAAACTCCAACCTATTTCAAAATACCCATCCTTACCTCGAGCTAAGCTTGGTGGCAACCCAGTAGTAGTTGATTTGTTTGTAAGATGAGTTGCCTTGATCTGCTGTCTATTGAGTTGTACTGATATGTTGTTTAACTTATTTGCTTAGGAAGTAGTATGAGCCACTCTAGGAGCTCATCACTAGGATCAAGATGTTTCCAACTCATCAACCCCTAAGCAAGAATACAAATCTGGATATGATCCCTAGCTACTAGGTGATCATCTCAAACCCTTAACCAGATCAATTCTGAAGATTTCCATTCTAGGAGCTTCCAAGTCCATGAAGACCAATATCAAGCATGGATCATTACTACTCAATCTACACCTCAACATCATCCACTTTATGATGCTTGGGTCCTTTGCAACCCATCAAAAACATCTCCTCTCATACTCTAGTCAAAAACCCTAAATCTGCCAAATTTGACCAAGTCTGGAAAACTATTTCCAACATCACCTTTTTTAATGCCTCCCTTTCTCAACCCTTGTGCATTTTTGTAAATGCATCTAAACCATATTGTTAACCATACTAAGTACTACCAAGGCCCACTCTTGCCCTTGGATAGATCATAATCCAATCCACTTGTTCTTGATGGTTTTGCAGGCAAGAAAATAACTAATCCTGCAAATCTAATCAACATGCCTACTTTGCTAGAAGCTCACACCCCCATCCAACCTTCTATGTACCAACTCTTTGCATGGTTGTGTTCTACTCATATAGGTCTATCCATATCCACTTTACTTGTTCCAAGTGGATCTTTGTGCTTCTTAAACCCACAAGGTTTTGGAGGCTAGTTGATAATCTGCTTTGGAAGGCTTATTTTATTAAAAGTTTGAAAGCCTGTCTTGGTGAGCTCAAACAAGATCAAGCTCAAACCTCTATACCATGTTGATCTACATCACTTGGTCTATCCAACCATCTACCCCCTGTCCCAAGGGGAGAGCTGAACTCCAAGATACAACCATGTTTTGATTTATGAAATTAACATCACCCTAGATCCTTAATCTAGGGAATTTCACCAAAATCAACTTGGATTATCCAATCCCCAGGTTGCAAATGCTTGCTAAACCTTGTCTACAGCATCTACCTTGATCATCAAGATTTATCAAATATTACCCATAATTATTTTGGCTCCAAACCAATTTAATTCCTTAATAAACAAATTCTTCAAAACCTCTTCCATAAGGGGAAGTTGGATTTTTCCAAAACACTTCCCCAACTTTTGGCTCAATTGAGATCCATAGATCACACCCTACCTTCCCACTTCAAAAATAAATATTTTTGAAGAGTTTTCTTATTTCTTTTTGCCTATTTTCTTAAATGGCAGAAATGGAATAATAATTGTTTTAAATACTTTTATTGCCAAATAAATCTTGGTAAAATTCTCCTAAGTGTGTATTTACATTTGGGAACATCTCACATCAAAAGCTCCACTTTTCCAATGTAAAAATATCAAATGAGCTCCAATAATTCACTTCTGTAGTTTTTGAACAAATGGTTTTAAGTGGACTCTAAATCTTTAGAAAAATCCCAAATAATTCCTAGATATCAACCTTGACCTCATATATCTACCAGTACCTTTCAATCACCTTGCCAAGATCATTTCAAGTATTCTTTTCATGGTCATCAACTTTGCCAATATTGGGTTATGATCAAAACCCTACTCTAATACTCCATCAAACCTCAACAACCTTCACCAAAAGCCTCAATAACACCCAGCATTCATCCCTGGGCGACCATCACTGCAGCAATTACTGTAGCATCTCGTACCTTAGTGTTTGGACACTAGAACTCAACCCCATGTGGGTGTCTTAAATTGCAAAACTTCTTTACTTAGCTTCCAGCGGCTCCCCCTGCCTCTCCCATCCCTGGTGCACGACTCCAGTACCCCCACACACCTCTCCACTGCCCCCACTGCCCAATGGCAACGCCATGGACCATGTCCAAGTTCCCCATGCACCAAGCTCCCCATGGACCTCTCCCTTTGGTTTAAAGGGCTAGAGACCAGCACAACCCTCCCCTCTTCTCTCAGACCACTCCTACCCTATCCCCTCACCCCTCTCGAGCTCCAGATCCAGATCCCGAGCTCCCCATGGCCATGGAGGAGAAGAAACTCTCCTCTCGGCCTCCTTCGATAAATGGGGTGCATGGTCTATGCCGACCCTCCCCAGCACCTTATTTACGCTCCACAGACCTCCTCCAGCTCCCCTGCACCCTCCCTACCGAAGCCTTGCTCTCCCAGTACCATGGAGAGGGAGAGCTTCTCCCCTTCGGTCTCCCACGACCTCTCGAAGTGGAGGTCGTTTCCCTGTCTCTCTCTCACTGCATGTCACTTCACCGAGTCCCTCTCATCCCCCTGCATCTCACCCTATTCCTCTTTTGGCCCAGGACCGCCTCCTCGAAGCTACACCGACGTACTCCGGCGAGCTAGCCTCGGTCGTCTTCGTGCGAGCACCACCCCGGTGCCAAACCCCACCATTCAGCCCCTCAACGCGCTCCCCTCGATGCGCCGCGTCGATCTGCAGCCTCGGCTACTCCTCCTCGTGCCCCTAGGTGAGCTATCGATCCCTCCCGCCGCCGCCTAGGGTTTCCGCGCCGCTGGTGGAGTCCGTCGGAGGAGACGACGGTGGACCGTCCGTCTCTACTTAATCGGACGGCCCCTGAGCCTCCTTACCGCTTTAGTGCTCTCCCTCTATGACAGGCGGGGCCCGCAAAGGCCAGTTTGACCCACGGTCTACCGCGCTCCTGGGAAGGGCAGTTGGGCCGGCCCAGTACTTGGTAGCTGGGTCTGGTCAGTTTTGGCCTGCCCGGAGTTTTCCTTTATTATTTATACTATAGATCTTTTAAATAGCTGCTCAGTTTAAATCGTTTTGAAAATGTTAAATACCCCCAAATGATCTGATATTAATTTCATAGGACACCTTAGGCCTCGTTCGTTTAAACCTGAACCCGGTGGGGTTGGTGTGGATTGGAATCATCGATTTTCTCCTACATTACCTCAGTCTGAATTAAATACGTGTACTGCATTTAAGTCGGGATGGAATCTGTACCAACCCATCTCATTCAATTCCTCAGTCTAGACCTAGAAACAATTTATCGCCACCTGACGTCTGGATTATTTCCATGCCAAAGACGGATGAGCGACAGTCGGTTGTGCAGCATGCAGTTTGGTTTTTGGGATTGAGTGAAACTTTGGCATCTACCAAATCCATGCGAGACTCACTTCCAGGCATGGATTCGTTCCATAACAACCGAACGAGGCCTTAGGTTTTTTTCTATCCAGCTGTACCAAAAGCTTGACAAAATACCACTAATATCTCCTCTGTAGATTTATCTACCAAGAGGTATCTTTTCCAGTAAATAAATTCATCAGAGTACTGCACCTCTTCAAAATGGATGAAACCAAGTTCCTTTGGAAGCATATCCTTAGGCCTACCATCTAGCATTTATCTCATGCCAAGGTAAATAGTAGTTTGTCTGTAGTAAAAATAACAAAAACTATTAGTTTCTGTCCTAGATAAATTCTCTAGGTCAAACCAACAGAGTTATTGAGCTAAATCCAACTCCCTGGGATGTGGTACTCTAAGGCCTATCCAAATCAAGGAGCCCATGATTTATTGAGCCTTGGATAATTCTCTGTGAATTAAACCATTCTATGCATGGTTTATTCACCTCTAAATTCACTACAGTAGCTATACAGCTCCAAAAAGGGTGATTCCAAATTCTACAGAAAGATATTCTAAATACCTATAATGTGTCCTTGGAATCAAATCAAAAGCTACTGTATATTTAATCTGGTGAAAAAGACAAGTTATTCACAGAACTGCCTTTGGGAATTTCATGCGGGCATTCTGGTAATTGTCTTGACCTGATTCCAAGTCACAGTGAACCAGTACATCAAGCCCTACTGAACCATCCAAGGAAATAATTTTTGGAGCTCCAGAACTTTTCTGGTGAATTATTTCCTCAAACTAGGGCCTTTATCACTAGAAAAGTCATAGGAAATCAAAGAAAAGTGCTAAAATAGTGAAACCACTTCTGTGGGTTTCATTTTATCCACTCCTACCTGTTGATATCATGTTTTTACAATGGTATCCTACAGAAAATGGTCTTGTCCAAAAATCCATCTCTTAGGTAGTTTCTAGACTATAAATCCTAAGGGATTTTCTTCCCTAATTCCCAAGACAAGGCCAATCTCATTAATCCATTCTTCCTAAGACCTACTCATTTGTAATCTTGTATTATCCAGTTGTTTGTTGTATGTATTGGTGCTTGTGTGACTGGTGTTGATTGTGGCTTGGTTTGCTTGCATGTGTTGTCTGGACGACGATAGTTGCGCTGAAATCGGAGAGCAGAAGAAGTGGTATTTATATTTTGATATTGGTATTCTAGGATTATCTAAAGAAGAAGTCTAGGGACAATTATGCCATATTGCTGATCTCAGGCAAGCCACCTTCTTGCTCATAAGCCTTGTCCTACTATTTTATTTATACATGTTTTACATGCTATTTCTGAAACTGCATTGTTTTACTATATGTTTACGTATATATATATATATATGATAGTGGTTTGGCTCCTCCAAACTATTACACTGGGTACTACTAAGTACAACCCCCTTGGTGACACCTACTTGCCCCTAGTAGGAATAGATGGTGTATATCACCATAACCCTTTGGAGACCCCCTATTTAGCCGAAGCAAAACTAGAGGATGGGAAGACCCCCGGAAAAAGTTTTACCAAATGTTTTATGATAAAACCTTGGTGAGGTGGGACCTCCAAACAGATGTTGAGAAATAAAAAGGTTTTGTTTTACAAATGCTGGAGGAAAAATCGGAGGAAAAAGGTTTACGAAAACGCACCTGGTTCTCTGCAGTTTTGCTAGAACAATTAACCCTGTGCAACCATATTACTCTGGAATGGGACAGGGCTGGATTTGATGTTTGTCTGTTCTGGTATAAGCTGCCTCGCAACTACTACAGGGGATTAGGGATCCCTGGAGGTTGGGCCTTCTCCGATAAAGGTGGGACTTGGAGAAGGAACAAAGGGTCGGCAGGCCTCCACGCGTTACTATGAGCCCCTCATTGAAAGAGCACACTCTCGAGGAGTGGAAAAGATGCTCCGGTTGGTCCTCGCCTGACGTCCCGGTTTTGAGGGGATTAACACTCATCGGGTAGGCACTTGTATTGGAATGGGCATCCGGAGAGTCTTGATCGGTTACTCGACCCACAATCGGTGAAGATCAGGATAGTGTACCCGTATGGTGTGGGTAAAGTGTACAACCTCTGTAGAGTGTAAATCTATTCGAATAGCCGCGTCCGCGGTCATGGACGGTTGGGAAGGTTGCTGTAGAGCGGTGTTGGTTTTGTTTTCAAAAAGGATTTTCGAAAAAGCAAAAGCTTTGAAAATATTTTTGACCATGGGATGGTCGGAAAGGATCCCTGTTATGACCATGGGATGGTCAAAGAGGGATGGAAGGAGTTTGGTCGTGGGACGACCTGAAACGGGAGCAAATGGGTGACCCAGTCCTAATGTTTTCCAAAAAAATTCAAAACGGTTTCCAAAATGTTTTATAAAAGTTTTCAACAAGGATATGTAGATGCTATATCTATAGGAGAAACTATTTGAGAAAAGAACCTCTCCCGGAGCCCTCCTACTACCACAGCCATAATGCATATCCTCTTGCTATTACTATTCTCCTAAGGTGGTTTGCGAGTACATTCAAAGTACTCACTGGCATTGTCCCTGGCTATTAACTTGGTCAGATTCCAAGAAGAAGATGGTGATGGCGACTAGGCGAGCTAGGACGTTCTCCCAGTCAGTTTCCTGTAGATTAAGGCATGGCTCGGGCCCTGCGCTTGATGAAGTCCGCTGCTGATTATTGATGTAGCCATAACGGCATTTATGTAAGTCTTGTAAATTCGGTATATTCTCGGATGTTGTAATGATACTTGTCGGTTATGTGCCAGGACTAACTGATCATGGGATCGTGGTTGTATGCATAACAGGGATTCTCGGAGGATTAATCCGGGGGCCCCACAGACTTGGTATCAGAGCCATCCTGACTGTAGGAGAACCTTAGTTAGCATGGTCGCTAGACAGGAAACTTATTTTTGAAAACCTCGGCTTTTGAAAATTAGTTTCTCATTGAGTTTCAAAAAGTTCTACTTCTTCTCTTACTCTAAGTAAATGCTTTCGAAAATGGTTTACTCCAACTCTTGATCCCAAACCTCAAACCTCTGGATTTTAAATAAGTAGGGTCTAGAACCCGGTGAAGACAATGAAAACAAGACGAAGAGGAGCAACTACCAGCAAACACAAGGAGACTACAATATCGCCCTACCTGTGGAATCCTTACAATCAGAAGACATCGGGTGTTGCACTATCAAGAAGCGCCCAGGATATGATGAAGGCTTCATCTGCAAGATAGTGACTCCGACCTGAAGAAAGACGGTATCTAGGGTCAATAGTCCTAAGAATAGGATTCCCCTACATCGCGAGTAGTTAACTCCTTGGTCCCTAGCGTTGACCGTGTTTGCTTGCCTAAGTGCATCATGTGTTGCTTGATGTGTGTTGTTTGCCGAGGACATTGCGATTCCCTCGCTCTATTCATCTTGTTTGTATGTTCTGGTTTCCTTTTACCTATTTAAAAAGGTGGCTCGAGGAGCGATAACCCACCTAGTAACTCAGGAAACCCCTGTGTTAGCTATCGGTATTGAGACCCAGACTAACCTCGAGAGTATATGAGAGGAAAAGCATCACCAGAACCAGGAGTTCGACATCGTCAAGTCCGAATCAACTCAAAGATTTCACCTCAGCAGGACGGCATACCTCGTCCAACCCGCCTCTCAAAGACTCATTAGTGGCGCAGCACTCCCTTGTTCCTCAGTATTCTACGGCAAGAGTCCCGCTGAAACTGGAAGACTATGACCGAAGGCTCCCCACTACTCACGATAAACCACAAGAATTGGTAACCCAGACAGAAAGTAAAGAACTAATTCCACCAACCTTCGGTATACTAGAGTTTCCGATAGCCCCACTGAGACTAACTAACTTTTAGTCGACCCCTTTGTCCCCAAGCCGATGGGCAATTCCTCACCAAAAAGGGCTAAAATACCCCACACCCTGAAGATCCGGATGAGCGAAGATAACTCCTCCGAAGCGGGATGTCTCTACTTTGACTAAAGACTAGCCAGAAGCATCATTAATAGCTAGCTTGCCCTGAGCTAACTCCATAAGGCTTCGTTAGGAAACCACCCTCGCCAAGGTGTATAGAATTGGGTGTCACCCGAAGACCTCAGCTCTAGATTTAGGTAAGATATATCTTTTCGCTAACAGCAAGTCAGCCTTCCAAGATAGGAGATCCAAAGCCCTTCCCGAAGAACCTTAGTGAAGCTCTAAGGTGGAAAGACCGCGTCTTTCCACTCAATCTCCAGAGGACCGTCGGCCATAAGAGAATCCAGAAAAGACCCCCGGATCATACATGTCCTCGCCAAAACAACTCGTGAGTCGTCAGAGGAGAAACTAACTGAAGATCCTACAAAGTCCCTCCGCTACTTCAGCTGAAGACCCACCCGAAGGACCGCCGAACCGCTAACTCCTAGTTCCTTCATGCTTAGAGGACGTGAAACTCTAATGACTCCACCAGGCTAAGTATGAATAATAGTAGTATATAAGCCCCGTAGGCCATAGCTCCATGGTCGCCTTTCGAAGACCCCGACTCCATGAGAAAGAGGGACGACAATCTTCAGAACCGCCACCAATGAAGTCGAGAAGGAAGGAATGTGTTAACTCCGAGCTAACCTAGTCAAATCCTAAGGGGGAAAGACTGCGTCTTTCCCACACTAATAGAGCAAACCCTCGCCCGGAGCAAACCCAGAATCCTAGACCCTAATGTCGTTAATAGGGTATGCTACGATCCTAAGGTAGAGCTGTACATCCAGCTGTAGATTCTATCCTCTGACGAGTACTCCGTGAAGTTCAGCAACGAGATAGTCCGCCCAGTCTAAGCCCTCGAGATATAGAGTCCGGAAGGAAAAGAAGATCATCTCTCAAAATCAAGACTGTACTCTGCTCAACTCTCAATGCATCCCCGAAGACTGAAGCTCAACTTCATCGACAGAGTGGCCACTTTCAAAGACGGAGTCTGTAAGATAGCACGCTTGAAACCAGTAGCGCTAACCCGACTCAAAATCCCCTAACCCTACTCTCCGGAATCTCAGGATGAGATTCTTTTAAGGGGGAAAGATCTGTAACATCCCAATTTTGAAGGAAATATGCCCTGAGAGGCAATAATAAAGTTGTTATTATGTATTCCTTGTATATGATAGATGTTTATTTTGCATGCTATAATTGTATTGATAAGAAACATCAATACATGTGTGTTTAATAAACAAAAAGGGTTCCTAGTTATGCCTCTCTTATAGACTAGCTTGTTGATTAACAAGATGATCAAGGTTTCCTGATCATGGACATTGGATGTTGTTAATAACAAGGTCACAGCATTTTTGAAATGATGTGATGAACATTCATCCGAAGTATAGCATTACGATCAAGTCATTATGTTTATATTGCTATAACATCATACGAAGTAATCTTTATCCTTAGACCATGAGATCATGTTAATTGCTAACACCGGAAGAGTATCTTGATAACATCAAACGTCACACCATAACAGGGTGACTATAAAGATGGGTTCAGTACTACGAAGGTGTTATGTTGAGGCTCATGGATCAAGAGTGGAATTTATCAATCCAGATGACGGATAGATATACTCTGGGCCCTCTCGGTGATATCACATTAGGATAGCTTGCAAGCAAGTGATGTGATCACTACAATGTTATATCACGGAGCGAGAAAAGAGTGCATGGCGATAGAGATCAAACTAGGTATGGAGATACCGATGATCGAATCTCGGACATGTAATATATCGAGAGACAAAGGGATTTAGTTACAAGCGTTAAAGGTTCTCACGATCACGAGTCATCGTTGAATGTGTAGGAGTCGAGACGGATCTCCGTGTCCCTGCTGATTATTGATCGGAGAAGGGTCTCGATCATATGCATTATTCGAACCGTAGGGTGGCACACTTAAGAGTTATCGGACACCATTTTCGAGCACATATGTTTGAACGAAAGAATTGCAAAGCGAGAATTGTTTCAATAGAAACCGGAAATTGTTTCGGTGAAATTGCAGGAAGGTGGTTCTGCATGTGATATTGAAATATTGCAAGGGGCTATATGTGAATGTTTGTTAATTAAAGTAATTAACAAAATTCTGAATAAATTTAATAAAAAGAGTTTTATTAAATGAGAGAGCATTAAATTTGGAGAAATTTAATGCATTTAAAGTAGAGACTTTAAAAGGGGATGTGAAGAAGCATTTTAATGTGGAGGGGTTACCACCACATGAATGGGGGAGGTGAGGGGTCACCCCCCCATGCATGACCATGGAGAGAGGGGCACCCCCTCCTCCTATAAAAGGGCACCCATTCCCTCCTTCATCCACACACCTCCTTGTGAAGGATCTCTCTCCCCCTCTAGAATTATTCCCCCATGGTCTCGGATTAGCGAGATACATGTTCCTGGTGGTATTTCGTCTTGAAGGAGTTGCTGCTTCCGCTAGATCGCTGGAGCGAGGAGGTGGAGGTTGTCCGGTGGCTTGAACGTGTGTGCGAAAAGTGGCTTCGGATTCGGACTTCCTCACGATCTTGAGATCGGCAAGTGTACGACTACATCAACCACGAGTTCCTACTCGTTAACAAAGCTCGTTGTCTTCGAGGGTAAGTTCTCCATGGATGTATGTCCACCCGTTGCTCTGTATCTAGTAGACAGATCTTGGCGTATAGTTCTCATCGTAGGAAAATTTTTGTTTTCTATGCTGCGGACCCAACAAATTTCTGCAACCCTGATTAAGTTGTCCAGAATGCAAAAATCAGGGGGAACAAACACTTTTTCTTGTTTAATGTTGAAGTGTTTGCTAGTTGTTTGGATATGCTTATGTATATGAATGTCTATTAGATGATATACTCCTTACCTTAACACCAGTTGACAAAAGCTACTTCCCAAAACAGTCTTGGCTTAATTTCCATTTTCTCAAATGTTCTGGCATTTCAAAACATGAGCCAAGATGCTTATGTAACCAAAACTATTTTTGGTAACTTCTATTAACAAAACTATGGAGAGTTATATAATATAATCTCCTTATGTTTTCAAGACAGAACCTTCAACTACTCTTACCTCTAGATTTAACAAAACCTTTTTGTAAACTTTTGAATTCTACTCTTGGTAGAGATACCGAGGACCTTACCTTGTTCAAACTGCAACCTATTTCAAAATACCCATCCTTACCTTGAGCTAAGCTTGGTGGCAACCCAGTAGTAATTGATTTGTTTGTAAGATGAGTTGCCTTGATCTGCTGTCTATTGAGTTGTACTGATATGTTGTTTAACTTATTTGCTTAGGAAGTAGTATGAGCCACTCTAGGAGCTCATCACTAGGATCAAGATGTTTCCAACTCATCAACCCCTAAGCAAGAATACAAATCTGGATATGATCCCTAGCTACTAGGTGATCATCTCAAACCCTTAACCAGATCAATTCTGAAGATTTCCATTCTAGGAGCTTCCAAGTCCATGAAGACCAATATCAAGAATGGATCATTACTACTCAATCTACACCTCAACATCATACACTTGATGATGCTTGGGTCCTTTGCAACCCATCAAAAACATCTCCTCTCATACTCTAGTCAAAAACCCTAAATCTGCCAAATTTGACCAAGTCTGGAAAACTATTTCCAACATCACCTTTTTTAATGCCTCCCTTTCTCAACCCTTGTGCATTTTTGGAAATGCATCTAAACCATATTGTTAACCATCCTAAGTACTACCAAGGCCCACTCTTGCCCTTGGATAGATCATAATCCAATCCACTTGTTCTTGATGGTTTTGCAGGCAAGAAAATAACTAATCCTGCAAATCTAATCAACATGCCTACTTTGCTAGAAGCTCACACCCCCATCCAACCTTCTATGTACCAACTCTTTGCATGGTTGCGTTCTACTCATATAGGTCTATCCATATCCACTTTACTTGTTCCAAGTGGATCTTTGTGCTTCTTAAACCCACAAGGTTTTGGAGGCTAGTTGATAATCTGCTTTGGGAGGCTTATTTTATTAAAAGTTTGAAAGCCTGTCTTGGTGAGCTCAAACAAGATCAAGCTCAAACCTCTATACCATGTTGATCTACATCACTTGGTCTATCCAACCATATGCCCCCTGCCCCAAGGGGAGAGCTGAACTCCAAGATACAACCATGTTTTGATTGTATGAAATTAACATCACCCTAGATCCTTAATCTAGGGAATTTCACCAAAATCAACTTGGATTATCCAATCCCCAGGTTGCAAATGCTTGCTACACCTTGTCTACATCATCTACCTTGATCATCAAGATTTATCAAATATTACCCATAATTATTTTGGCTCCAAACCAATTTAATTCCTTAATAAACAAATTCTTCAAAACCTCTTCCATAAGGGGAAGTTGGATTTTTCCAAAACACTTCCCCAACTTTTGGCTCAATTGAGATCCATAGATCACACCCTACCTTCCCACTTCAAAAATAAATATTTTTGAAGAGTTTTATTATTTCTTTTTGCCTATTTTCTTAAATGGCAGAAATGGAATAATAATTGTTTTAAATACTTTTATTGTCCAATAAATCTTGGGAAAATTCTCCTAAGTGTGTATTTACATTTGGGAACATCTCACATCAAAAGCTCCACTTGTCCAATGTAAAAATATCAAATGAGCTCCAATAATTCACTTTTGCAGTTTTGAACAAATGGTTTTAAGTGGACTCTAAATCTTTAGAAAAATCCCAAATAATTCCTAGATATCTACCTTGACCTCATATATCTACCAGTACCTTTCAATCACCTTGCCAAGATCATTTCAAGTATTCTTTTCATGGTCATCAACTTTGCCAATATTGGGTTATGATCAAAACCCTACTCTAATACTCCATCAAACCTCAACAACCTTCACCAAAAGCCTCAATAACACCCAGCATTCATCCCTGGGCGACCATCACTGCAGCAATTACTGTAGCATCTCGTACCATAGTGTTTGGACACTAGAACTCAACCCCATGTGGGTGTCTTAAATTGCAAAACTTATTTACTTAGCTTGCAGCGGCTCTCCCTGCCTCTCCCAGCCCTGGTGCACGACTCCAGTACCCCCACACACCTCTCCACCGCCCCCACTGCCCAATGGCAAGGCCATGGACCATGTCCAATTTCCCCATGCACCAAGCTCCCCATGGACCTATCCCTTTGGTTTAAAGGGCTAGAGACCAGCACAACCCTCCCCTCTGCTCTCAGACCACTCCTACCCTATCCCCTCACCCCTCTCGAGCTCGAGATCTAGATCCCGAGCTCCCCATGGCCATGGAGGAGAAGAAACTCTCCTCTCGGCCTCCTTACAGAAATGGGGTGCATGGTCTATGCCGACCCTCCCCAGCACCTTATTTACGCTCCACAAACCTCCTCTAGCTCCCCTGCACCCTCCCTACTGAAGCCCTGCTCTCCCAGCACCATGGAGAGGGAGAGCTTCTCCCCTTCGGTCTCCCACAACCTCTCGAAGTGGAGGTCGTTTCCCCGTCTCTCTCTCACTGCATGTCACTTCACCGAGTCCCCCTCATCCCCCTGCATCTCACCCCATTCCTCTTTTGGCCCAGGACCGCCTCCTCGAAGCTACACCGACGTGCTCCGGCGAGCTAGCCTCGGTCGTCTTGTGCCTTGAGCACCACCTCAAGGCGTCAAACCCCACCATCTGTTTCACGCAGCTCCTCGGTGCGCCGCGTCGATCTGCAGCCTCGGCTACACCTCCTCGTGCCCCTAGGTGAGCTACCGAGCCCTCCCACCGCCGCCTAGGGTTTCCGCACCGCCGGTGGAGTCCGTCGAAGGAGACGACGGTGGACCGTCCGTCTTTACTTAATCGGACGGCCCCCGAGCCTCCTTACCGCTTCAGTGCTCCCCCTCTATGACAGGCGGGACCCGCAAACGCCAGTTTGACCCGCGGTCTCCCGCGCTCCCGAGAAGGGCAGTTGGGCCGGCCGATTTGCTAGCTGGATGCAGTGGGTTCGACTGCCGGAGTTTTCCTTTATTATTTATACTATAGATCTGTTAAATAGCTGCTCAGTTTAAATCGTTTTGAAAATGTTAAATACCCCCAAATGATCTGATATAAATTTCATAGGACACCTTAGGGTTTTGTCTATCCAGCTGTACCAAAAGCTTGACAAAATACCACTAATATCTCCTCTGTAGATTTATCTACCAAGAGGTATCTTTTCCAGTAAATAAATTCCTCAGAGTATTGCACCTCTCCAAAATGGATGAAACCAAGTTCCTTTGGAAGCATACCCTTAGGCCTACCATCTAGCATTTATCTCATGCCAAGGTAAATAGTAGTTTGTCTGTAGTAAAAATAACAAAAACTATTAGTTTCTGCCCTAGATAAATTCTCCAGGTCAAACCAACAGAGTTATTGAGCTAAATCCAACTCCCTGGGATGTGGTACTATAAGTCCTATCCAAATCAAGGAGACCATGATTTATTGAGCCTTGGATAATTCTCTGTGAATTAAACCATTCTGTGCATGGTTTATTCACCTCTAAATTCACTACAGTAGCTATACAGCTCCAAAAAGGGTGATTCCAATTTCTACAGAAAGGTATTCTAAATACCTATAATGTGTCCTTGCAATCAAATCAAAAGCTACTATATATTTAATCTGGTGAAAAAGACAAGTTGTGCACAGAACTGCATTTGGGAATTTCCTGCGGGCATTCTGGTAATTTTCTTGACCTGATTCCAAGTCACAGTGAACCAGTGCGTCAAACCCTACTGAACCATCCAAGGAAATAATTTTTGGAGCTCCAGAACTTTTCTGGTGAATTATTTCCTCAAACTAGGGCCTTTATCACTAGAAAAGTCATAGGAAATCAAAGAAAAGTGCTAAAATAGTGAAACCACTTCTGTGGATTTCATTTTATCCACTCCTACCTGTTGATATCATGTTTTTACAATGGTATCCTACAGAAAATGGTCTTGTCCAAAAATCCATCTCTTAGGTAGTTTCTAGACTATAAATCCTAAGGGATTTTCTTCCCTAATTCCCAAGACAAGGCCAATCTCATTAATCCATTCTTCCTAAGACCTACTCATTTGTAATCTTGTATTATCCAGTCGTTTTCTGTATGTATTGGTGCTTGTGTGACTGGTGTTGATTGTGGCTTGGTTTGCTTGCATGTGCTGTCTAGACGACGATAGTTGCGCTGAAATCGGAGAGCAGAAGAAGTGGTATTTATATTTTGATATTGGTATTCTGGGATTATCTAAAGAAGAAGTCCAGGGACAATTATGCCATATTTCTGATCTCAGGCAAGCCACCTTCTTGCTCATAAGCCTTGTCCTACTATTTTATTTATGCATGTTTTACCTGCTATTTCTGAAACTGTATTGTTTTACTATATGTTTACGTATATATATTTATATATGATGGTGGTTTGGCTCCTCCAAACTATTACACTGGGTACTACTAAGTACAACCCCCTTGGTGACACCTACTTGCCCCTAGTAGAATAGATGGTGTATATCACCATAACCCTTTGGAGACCCCCTATTTAGCCGAAGCAAAACTAGAGGATGGGAAGACCCCCGGAAAAAGTTTTACCAAATGTTTTATGATAAAACCTTGGTGAGGTGGGACCTCCAAAGAGATGTTGAGAAAGAAAAAGGTTTTGTTTTACAAATGCTGGAGGAAAAATCGGAGGAAAAAGGTTTACGAAAACGCACCTGGTTCTCTGTAGTTTTGCTAGAACAATTAACCCTGTGCAACCACATTACTCTAGAATGGGACAGGGCTGGATTTGATGTTTGTTTGTTCTAGTATAAGCTGCCTCGCAACTACTACAGGGGATTAGGGATCCCTGGAGGGTGGGCCTTCTCCGATAAAGGTGGGACCTGGAGAAGGAACAAAGGGTCGGCAGGCCTCCACGCATTACTATGAGCCCCTCATTAAAAGCGCACACTCTCGAGGAGTGGAAAAGACGCTCCGGTTGGTCCTCGCCCGACGTCCCGGTTTTGAGGGGATTAACACTCATAGGGTAGGCACTTGTATTGGAATGGGCATCCGGAGAGTCTTGATCGGTTACTCGACCCACGATCGGTGAAGATCAGGGTAGTGTACCCGGATGGTGTGGGTAAAGTGTACAACCTCTATAGAGTGTAAATCTATTCGAATAGCCGCGTCCACGATCATGGATGGTTGGGAAGGTTGCTGTAGAGCGGTGCTGGTTTTGTTTTCAAAAAGGATTTTCAAAAAAGCAAAAGCTTTGAAAATATTTTTGACCATGGGATGGTCGGAAAGGATCCCTGTTATGACCATGGGATGGTCAGAGAGGGATGGAAGGAGTTTGGTCGTGGGACAACCTGAAAACGGGAGCAAATGGGTGACCCAGTCCTAATGTTTTCCAAAACTTTTCAAAACCATTTCCAAAATGTTTTATAAAAGTTTTCAACAAGGATATGTAGATGCTATATCTATAGGAGAAACTATTTGAGAAAAGAACCTCTCCCGGAGCCCTCCTACTACCATAGCCATAAGGCATATCCTCTTGCTATTACTATTCTCCTAAGGTGGTTTGCGAGTACATTCAAAGTACTCACTGGCATTGTCCGTGGCTATTAACTTGGTCAGATTCCAAGAAGAAGGTGGTGATGGCGACTATGCGAGATAGGACGTTCTCCCAGTCAGTTGCCTATAGGTTAAGACATGGCTCGGGCCCTGCGCTTGATGAAGTCCGCTGCTGATTATTGATGTAGCCATAACGGCATTTATGTAAGTCTTGTAAATTCGGTATATTCTTGGATGTTGTAATGATACTTGTCGGTTATGTGCCACGACTAACTGATCATGGGATCGTGGTTGTATGCATAACAGGGATTCTCGGAGGATTAATCCGGGGGCCCCACATATGGGGTATACAATCACCAAACAATACTTAACTAGTCTACTTAGCACACTAAGGCACACATTTGATGATCCAATATCATCACAAGCATCACAAGGTTTAATGAAAATAGTTTCATTTATTTTATTTGGGAAAAGTAATTTCTACTCATTGAAATTAACTAAGATTTAATATTCTCCAATTAAAATATGGGATCATGTGAACACATGTCATCACCACATATTCTAACATATGGGAATGTGATTTAAGGGTTGGATCACATTTTAACAAGTTCAAGTTTAATAATTAATGATTTAAAGTGACTAGAAATGCCCATATAGCATTATTTTGGTACTAGTCCAAAGTCACTGCATGCAAACCTTAATATTATTACATATTCAGATAGGTATAGTTAAATATGATTTTTGAGAGTTGGAATCAATTAAAAAGCTATTATGGTTGATTTTATAAAAATGTTTGAATTGGCAAATGCTTGTCTTGTTATTTTTACTAGAATAGATATCTAACTCTAAATGAATTAAATCCAATGGTCTTGGATAGATCTTTTCAGTAGCTTTCTAACGAAATTGGAATCACTCAAATTGGTTTTGTAAATCTTCCTGAATTGATTTTTGAACTAAGGGACAGAATTGAGTTTAAGCCTAAATAGAAAAATCCCTATTTGAATTAACTGGGTCGCGCGGAAAACTAAATGGGTCGGCCCAGTGACGCTCAGCGGCGCAGAGGGTGGCTGACAGGTTGGTCCCGCTTGTCAGCGAGACTTAAAACTCGAAACGGTATGGGACGATCTGGGCGCTACGATTAGAAGATAGATCAACGGCTCATGGTCGTCGTCGACGACGGACTCGTCGCCGGCGAGACCGAACCCTAAACGGCCAGTGGGGGTCTACTGGGGACGTACCAGGGCTCCAGCTAGTGCGGCGAGGCGGGCGATCAAACTGGACGGCGACGGCGGACTTTGGCGAGGTCGCGGCAGCTCCGGGGGTGGACGAAATCGACGGGGACTTCTCCTCCTCTGCTTCGGCTAACTCCGGCGCAATTCTGGTGAACTATGGCTCGAGCGGCTCCGGCGAGGGGTGGGGAAGGATCAGTGGTGAGAGGGGAGTTGAGTGGTGTGTAGAAATGGTGCTAGGGGGCTCCTTATATAGGCTCGATGAGGGGACCGAGGAGGCGACGGCGAGCTCGTCGGTGACGATGATACAGGGCGCTATCGGCATGGGCGGCGTAGGCGGATGGTGGCATGCCTCCTGGCGGTGCTCTACGGCTTAATGGCGCGGCTAGGGGCAGTGGCAGGTGGTCGGGAGCGTTGCGCGCTCTAGGAGACAAAGGCGGTGCTCGACGCGGCGCTCGGCGACTATGGGTCGTGCTGCTGTGCACGGTCGTGTCTGGCGGGTTACTGGGGTCGAGGCAGAGCGGCGTGCGCGGTATGGGGTCGAGGGGCGGTCTGCTGCGTGCTGGCGGCTATCGAGCTCTGGCGTGCTCTGGCGAGCTCGTAGAGAGAAAGGGCGGCGAGGCTGGGGAGTGGTCCAGGGCCTGGCTGGGCTTGGGGAAGGGGCAGGGAGGTGCGGTAGGGTTGGGCGGAGCTAGAGGGCACGCTGGAATGGCGCGGCGCGGTCCCTGGCGTGTTGCCCTCTTCTGGCCGGCGGTGACCACAAAGTGGCGGTGCTCCACTGCTGTTGCGGCTTAGGAGTAGGCCGGTGGGGTGTTGGTTGGACTAGGGAGGACAGGGAGAGTAGAGAGTGTCAATTGGGGGACAATGGATTAATTAGAAACAGTATTAGTTAGGCCATTTTATTTATGTCTGCCACCTGTTCGATCAAATGGCCGCAAAAACAAAATGTTTGAATTTTGGGCTGATTTTTGGTGGAGTGATGTATCTTATGCTTGAGCTTCTAGGTGTGCTTGGGTTTTAAAAGTGGAGTTCATTTAAGTGGTTTTTGTATAAGTGTGATCTATACATATGAACTACATTCAATTTTTAAATATCATTTAAATTTAGTGTTTGAAAGTTTTTGGGGTGAAACAAAGTGGACCTTGGTACATCACTACTTGTACTAGCAAGGGGTGCAAAGAACCACAATTGTTTCTGTTAAGATTTGAGTTCTAGGAATAGCCAAAGTAGGCTAGGTGATTAAAATGGCACAAATGACCATTTGCTTATTTTATTCTTTTTGATTTGTTTTCCTTTGGGATTTGTTTGGGAATGATCTAGATGATGTTTAATTCACCTTAGAATCATTTTACAACCAATGGATCACTTAAACATGGCAATTCAAAACAACTCCTATTTAAATGCACACACATATGAATGCTTAATCATTTTAAATGGAAAAGTTTTTGTTAACCCTAAATTGGGTAGATTTGATCTTGATTAACCTTGGATTAAGTTTTGGGATGTTACAAAAACAGACCCCAAAATTGTGTTGTTAACGCCCTTTTGGGCCTTTCTTGTCTGTGACTGAGTTACGCGCTTCAAGGTTGTGTTTATTTGTCATACAGCTTGAAAAAACCAACACCCAGCGCCAAGAATGGCCCATCACCACACGCCACACGCCGCCTTGAGCGCTCCAGCGTCGTGGCCGTCGGATCACGAGGATCTGCATCGAATGGCTATGCGCAAGCCTCGCGCGGTCAAAACCGCCGGCGCCCATCGAGCCCTGGAACCCTAGCCCCCAATCGCCACTCTCTCCCCCGCGAGGCATCTGCTCTCTGGCGGCGCTCAGAGGTGGCTGTCCCTGGACGGCGAGGAGGCTCCGCTGACCAGCGCTTGCTGGCGACGAGCCCCTCCCCTTGAGACGCGAGCCCCTCCCATCTCATTTCCTCTGCTTATCCATCCGATCTCCACCACCCCAAGCTACCATGGGACAGCGAGGA